>CM052798.1:140645924-140740419 GCA_028533885.1 Nasua narica
GAAAGAGGTTAGAATGGATATGGAGGGTACTAATCTACGGTTTTGCCATAGCAGACATTTAATTATCCTATGTAATTCCATAATCCTAGGCCTGGAGTAGTTGCTATCTTTTTCAAAGATCTAGGTGATAAATTATAGATGACACTAGATTTGGGCTTTAAGACTGTTTAGTACCATATAGAATATAGAACTAGAACTTTGTGTGTTGGGATGATAGAGAATTTTACATTTTATTAAAACTGACTGATGACTGACTAATGTAAGTAGGCTTTGAAGTATTAAAAACAACTTTGCTACTCAGGAAATAAAAATATTAGAGTTAGAAATCCAAAACCAAATGTCAGCATGTAGAAGCACCTCAAGTTGTGGGATACGTGGTAGGCATGGTCAGGTGTAACACATGCCCATTGGTCATCCTGGAAGACACCCCCCAACAAACATTAATATTTATCCTCTCGAGGAGCAAATATTTAAAACCTCCTTTTACAGACTGGGAACCTGAGGCTAATAGCTGTTAAAGTACTTATCCAAAACTTCATAACCATTGTGTGGCAGAGTCAGGATTCAGATCTCAAGTGTCAGAAGAAAGAAGCCAGGGCTCTGCAGTCATTCAGCCTGGGGCTCACAGTCTGGGCCCTCCGTTTACTATGTGATCTTTCAGAGATCCATATCCACTCACATTTGTTCCCCTATAGGAAACTCCTTAACAGTGGCTGCCCTGTTAGATAAAATCCAAGTACCTCACTCTCCACTCTGTATCTCCCAGTGGGGGAGGAGAGGATACCTGCCCAAGACAGTAGTTAAGAATTTCTTCTGATTATCTTTAGATCCCATCAGGGCGTCTGACACATAGTAGATACTTAAGAAATAATTATCAATCTATGACAGAGATCAATAAATCTCCCATTTTTGGGAGAATTATTAGGTTATACAAATACATATATATATCTTTTTCTCTATTGGAGATGGTTGAATTATTTTTGAGAATCTTTGGGTTTGTTAAGGCATATTCATGTTCAATATAAATATTTTCCAGTAATTTCTGTAATAATTTCTCTCTTTGAAGTGATGGCTATAGAAATTTATGTTCACTTAAAATGGAAACTAAGAAGGATTTTTGTAGCCTATTCTTTGTGTGTGTGTATAGAACTTTAGTGCTTTAATTTACATAAATAGACTGGTATCTTTTATTCTCTTTAAGCGTTTTTTTCCTGAAGTTACAATCCTTTGTAAAATGAATGTATCCAAAGGCCCATTACAAAGAGTTGAAAGAAACTTCATGTATTATATAAACCAATGGACCAGTTTAGTTTGCCTAACCTTAGAAGAGAACCAATAGGATGAAATTACCATTTAAAAATACAGTTGTATATAGCACAGATGGGAATGAGAGTTATGTTTATCCCATATTCTCTTCAAATATAGAATTGTGCTCTTTACCTATCTGACTTCATTTCAGAACTAAGTGAAGGAACATTCATTAGTATGTTTAAAATAGCTTGGTTTTAACAGCTACCTCAGGAAGAAAACTTTATTGATTTTATAATTCTAAGAATAAAGCCTTCACTTACCTAACTCTTTCCTCTTCTAAACACCTGCTGGGTATAAAATGATACCCTACCTTTTCCAAAACAAAGCTGCTACCTATTTTATAGAAGTCATAAAACTTTGAGAACAAAGACAGATGCACAGAGTTTGGAGTATCTGAGATCTAGCTTTTCCATTTATGTTCTTATTATGGTCTTCTAAGTTGTGAAAAAAAAATGATAGAGCATTCTTATGACTGTCCTACTCTTGCAGTAGCAGTCGATTTCAGGGATTTCCTGAACCTTCCTCATTTCGGGTGAAAATGGTTTGGAAGACTCTTCGTTAGTCCCCTGTCAGTGTATAGGGACAAAACCATTTTCAAAATCCTCTTAGCTACCAGTCACTTTCCGTAGGTTGTTTCCTATTATTATAACTCTTTGAAGGAAACGTTATAACATTGTTGCTCCATATGATGGACTAAATTAATGCATCTTTGAATAATTAAGTAATTTGCTGTGGTAGATTAAATTCCTTCGAATCCTAATGAGAACTGGAGTTTAACCCCCTTTTCCTTGACTTGAGCTGTCCTTCGTGGCTTGCTTACCAATTGTATTGGCAGAAGTGATGTTCTAGGAATTCTGAGAGTAGGTCATAAGAAGCCTTATAGCTTCTGTCCTCAACTCTGGAGACACTTGTTCCAGGAGCCCTGAGCTGACAGAAGTCCTACTCTCCTAAGGCCACCATGCTCTAAGGAAGCCCAAGATATGCTGAGCCAGCCACAGCTGTTCCAGGCCCCAGCCTTTGAAGCCACCCCAGCTGAAATAACACTATCATGGAGCAGCGATGAGCTGTCCCCACTCTGCCCAGTCCAAATTCCTGGCTTAAAAAGTCATGAGAGTTAGTAATAATAAGATGAACATGGTGGCTTTGAGGATACATTGTTGTTTAAGCCAGAGCAGATAACTGGAACACTTGCCAACTTCTAACCAAGAGTTTCTGACTGCAGAGTCTGTGCTCTGTAATCTCCCTACAACTGTCAGCTGCTCATGTTCCTGTGATGCTTTATTAAATTCATGATTTGTAAGCACAAAAATAGAACTGAATGTTAAATTTCTTTTACAGGAGAATTAAGCTAAAACCAGTTTAAAATAACTGGTGCCATGCTTCATTTTTCTTCATAGCCCCTAATCTAAAATGGCATTGTATTATTTATCTGTTTCTTTAACTGTCTGCCCCCTCCCCCAGAACATAAACCCCGTGAGGACTTTGTAGCTTCAACGGCATCTATACCAGTATCTGGCATGAGTGGGTGCTCAAGGGATATTAGTTAAATACATCACTTAATCAATGATTTACAGTGGGAAGAATGCATAGATATTATTCTTTCTGTAGAATATAAAATTTCTGGAAAACTTTGAAAACCAGAATTTTACAAAGAAGATAAAGCAAACATCTGGGTGCCCCAAACCCAGATTTAATAAATGTTAAGATTATACCATATTCACATCAACAGTTTTTTCCTCTTAAATATTAGAAGGTTGAATCTGCCTGTATTTTCTTACTCCCCTTTCTCCTGTCCCAGAGGCAATGCTATCTGTATTCAGTCCATGTAGTCTTACGTTTTTACTGCATATAATTTTACGTACAAATAGTGTTTGATTGGCTTGGCCTCTGAAGTAAAGTATGTCATAATTCCAATGCCTTTCTCCTGACCCTGCTCTGCCCTAGTGCAGTCATCTAGCCTGTCATCTTTTATGTCCCTTCTTGCTCCTTGTTCCTGGCTTCTTCCTCTCTCACAGCGTTACCCCAACAACACCACCATCCCTTCTCCACCCACCGGCCGAATTAGTCCTTCAAAACATAACATCAGATTCCATAACCTCCCTTCTCCTAGCCCTTCAGTGGTCTCTATCACCCATGGAATAAGATGCCAAGTCCTTGCCGTGCTCACCAAGGTTCTGTGTGACCCACTGTCCAGCCTACCTTCCAGCCTCCCAGTGCCCTTCCTCCCTGTGCTTCAGGCACATGGGCCTCCTCTGGCCCCCTTGCTGTGTAGGGAGCATAGTGGACACATGGCCAAGCACATATCCACCTCTTTGCATTCGCTCGCCCTGCCCCTTGCATTATCTGGCCATAGGCCTGTCTCATGTGGCTCCATCAGATCACTGGCTGCATTCAGATTTTGTTCAAAAGTCACCTCCTGGTGGGGGTGGGGAGACCAACCAGTGTATAGTTCAACTGTCTTCAGGATCCTTTACTAGGCTTTCCTTTTCTCTGTAAAGTGTCCCACCACCTGATGGGATCTGTATATGTATATATGTGTGCATGCATTTATCTGTTTGTTGTTTATTCCCTCATCAGATTATAAGCTTTTGTTAGGTCAGGGATTCTATGATTACATCTTTTCTATGATTCTTCTATGGTTATGTCCTTTTGATGCCTAGAATAATGGCTAACACGAAGTAGATGCCCACCAAATATGTGTTGAATAAAGAAATATAGGAATATACTGTTTTATGTTTTTAAAAACTATATATAAATTATATCATTCTGAATGTATCTTATGGTAATTTGCTTTTCTCAATCAACATTATTTTCAAAAGCAAATTATCTGTGTATTTATCTCCATCTATCTATGTATTTATCTCCATCTGTCTTTCTCTATCCATCTATCTGTCTATCTTTCTGTTATCTCCATCTGCCTCTGTAGTCCAGTCATTTTAACTGGGCTGTATTATTCCATACAGTTTATTCATCTGTCCCTTTACATCTAGAGTATGGTCACTTTTAGTTTTTACTTTTAGAAGCAGTGCTGAAAAAAACATTCTTTAAAATATGCTTTCCTTATTCATTTTTCCTTGTAGGTATATAACAGAATAAACATCTGTGTTTATTCATCTTTTCCTCTAGTAGTTAGATTCATCTATAGAAGTGATTACATTAAATTCTTTCTTGCTCTGAGTATTAGTCTACCACCCACCAAAGGTCCATGTGCAAACCTAAAAGTCATTTTAGGAGGGGAAAAATACCAACATCACAAAAACTTTTTCCTTAATGAACAAGTTTAATATTATCTTTTAAATCTCATTTGTTTCTGTTTATCATGCCCTAAAGATGTATGTGTTCTGCTGTCAAAATTTGAGTGTAATGTTACCTCTGATTAAATTATTTTACTCTGACATTGTATGCGTGCATGTTTGTGGGGACATAGATGGCAATATGATCATTTGAATTACTGTGGTCCCGAGTGGCTTAAGCAAAACTAATATTCCACTAAATCATAAAGAAACTTTTCAGAGTTTTGCATTTTGCTTGCTAAAGTTTAAGAAAAGCCAATTTTATTATGAAATTGTAAATTTTGTTAAATGAAAAGGTGATGAGTAAAAACACTGGAAAAACTCATTGAGACCTATAATACTGAGGCATAATATAGACAATTTCCAAAAGAATTAGAACTTTCAATGTGCTTTGAAACAGCAGAGTTTACCAGTGATGTCATGTGTTTTGACTATGAAGCTATGAATGTCTAAAACAGAGAAAAAAAACCTGCTTTTTGGGGGTGATAATTTTGCCTTCTTCATTGTTAAATGATTCTGGAAAGAAAAAAAAGCTGAGTTCAATTTACTTAATTTATAATTTGTAACAGTTTGGACAGCATTAATCTAATCTTTATTTCAACATTTAAAAAGTTGATATGTGCTTAAGAAAATTAAAAAGTAATGTTAGGGGCACCTGGGTGGTTCAGTTGGTTAAGCATCTGCCTTCTGCTCAGGTCATTATCCCAGTGTCCTGGGATTGAGTCCTGCATTGGGCTCCCTTGTCAGTGGGGAGTCTGCTTCCCACTCTTCCTTTCCCTCTGGTCCTCTTCCCCCACTTATGTTCTCTGTGTGTGTGTGTGTGTCACAAATAAATAAAATCTTAAAAAAATTGAACTAAAAAATAATAAATAAATAAAAAAGGTAAAAGATGAATGACAATTACACCTTAATAAAGCTGGAAAAAGTTGAATGGATTCAGATAACAACATTCATACACTTATCAATTATTCATTGAGTGTCTATTGGGAATCAGGTGCTATCCCAGATGCGGGGGACACAATTGTGGAAAAATAATTGAGGTCCCTATCAACCCTGTGAGCTCACTATCAGTGGGCAAGAGAGATAATAAACAAGTAAACTAAAACTTAGATGAGATAATGCCCCAGGATGCCATGAAGTACTATGAAGCTGATGACACAGGGCAGTGTGACTGAAAGTGAAGTGGGCCTGGGGGAGGGGAGAAGAATTGCTTGAGCCATGGTGGCCACGGGGAACCTCTGAGGAGGTAAGCCTTGAGCTGCGAGGTGAAGGAGGCATCAGCCGTGCAGACATCTAGTGACAGTCTCTGCAGTGGAAGGGACAGCAAGTGAATGGTGCTGAAGGTAGGAACAAGTTTGCTGTGCTGGAGGAATACAGAGGTCTGTGTGGCTCAGGAAGTGAGAGTAGAAGTGAGGTAGAAGATGAGGTTGGTGGGACAGCGAGGGGCTTCGAAGGCTTGGGTAGGACCTGCATCCTATGCTAGGAATTCCTAGATATTCTTGTAAATCACCAGAAAGGTTTAGCAGGGAAAAGGGGTGACCAGATTTATATTTGGGTATGTGCGATATTATACATATATAATGTTATGTATTATAATATTAATAATGACTAGTAATATAATAATTATAATTAAAAATAATATTGTATGGGAGGCAGAATTTTACCACCACCTTCTTAGGATTTTTTAGCTGGATCTAGGAATTAACCTGACATAACATAGAATAACAGAAGAAAAACATGTACGTTTTGCATGACAGGGGAGCCCTCATAAAGAAACGAAGACCCAGAGAAGTGGTAAAACCTACATGTGTTTATGCTGGGTTGCATCATGTGGAAAAGCAACTGAAATATACAGGGAGACCAAAGAAAGACAAGAATTATCTTAGCGAGGTCTGTTTGCACACAATCGTCTCAGCTTTGACTCCAGGTTGAAGAATGTTTCTCTTTTTCTGGGGCAGGGAAGCCATCTTTTTCCATGGGAGTTTTTATTTACTTTTTTTCAGGAAGAAAAGGCAAGTTTAGAATGTCCTTCGTGCACTGCTGCTTCCTCAGTGCCTCCAGCTCAAACTAATCCCCGTGAGAAAGTAACATCCCTATGATCAATAGAATAACACATAACACACATATGATGTACACAGATAATAAATAATACACATATACAGTTGACCCTTGAACAACAGGTTCAAATGGTGCAGATCTACTTATATGTGGACTTTTTCCAATAAACACAGTAAAATACTGTAAATGAATTTTCCTTGTGGTTTTCATTACATTTTCTTTCCTCCCACCTTATTGTAAGAGTACAGTGAATAATACATATACAGATAGTGTTAATCTATCACCTATGTTATTAGTAAGGCTTCTGGTCAACAGGAAGCTATTAGTGGTTCAGTTTTTTGGGAATCAAAAACTACAATTGGATTTTCAGCTGCACAGGGGGTCAGCTCCCCTAACCTCTGTGTTGTTCACAGGTCAACCTATATAAGTATATGCAATATATTTATGTTTTTATTTTATATATTTATATATTTTAGTGACCTTTCCGGCTCCTACCTGGAAAGTGGATTGTAAGGGGCCCTTAGCTGGGGAGGGCAACTACTGAAGAGGAGTAAAGGTTTCCAGCAGTCCAGAAGAGAAAAACGCATTAGTGAATTAGATCAGGCAAAATTTTCAACCCAGGCACTACTGACATTTTGGGCCAGACCATTCTTTGCTGGGGAAGTTGGGGGCTGTGCTGTGCATTGTAGGGTATTTAGCACCATCTCTGGCCTCTTCTCATATATATCTGTAGCATCACTCACCTCCCTGCTCAGCTGTAACAGCCAAAAATATCTCCATACACTGCCAAGTGTCCCTGGTGGGGGCAAAATTGGCCCTAACTGAGAACTACTTTTAAGGTGATAATATTGGTGGCAAAAAGAAGCTAATTTTAATATATAGTTGGTGGTGGAGCGTAAATGACTTGCTGACTAATTGAATTTATAAGGCCCAGGGTAAAGAAGACATTCATTCTTGTATATGACCTCCATTTGCATGTAAATAACTATTCTTTTTGCAAATTATACTTATCTTCAGTTTACTAATGCAGATCCCGAAGGATGCTTCTTGACAACACTGTCTTACTTGGGAGTTTTGTTGCTATTTATATGTACATTTCTGAACACAGAGAACCACAACATAATTTACTCATCTGTGCTTATTGGTTGTTCAGTCAGGTGTTCTCCCTAATTACTCTCAATTGTGAGGATCCCTGATGCTATGAATGGAAATGATCTCTTCCTGATAAATATCAGTACATCTGCTTAATCATTCAAAATGGCCTGAAGGATTCATGTGTATTCATGTGACTTTATAAGCATGCTGAGGACTCATAGGTGTGAGTTTATGTCCCAGGTGAAGAGCTAGTACATTCTCTGGATGTAGGATGTGAAAGGGGCAGAGACGACCATACAACAATGGAATGTGGTACGGTTTGACGTGAAATAAACAAGGAAACAATCTCCATTCTTTCACCCTGCTGTCCAGTCCTCTGGGACCATCCTGTCATCACCCCTGGAGTGTGTGGCCCTATCACATGCCCTCCGTGATGTCTTCCCTAAGCTCAGCAGCTCCAGATATGACAAGTGTCCTTCCCGTGACGTATTTCCTCACCTTTTAGCGCTCTGATCACTTACTGCTTTGTAGGATGTAATTGGGCGTATCTGCATCATCAACCGTATCCTGTGGGCACCTACACCTAAAATTAAGTTCCAAAAATGATCAGATAGATTAAGAGTAAAGTGAGGCTTTACTTCCTTTGTTCTGGATGTTACATCTGTTTTTAAAAATCAAAACTAGTTTTGTTGTTGTTGTTGTTGTTGTTGTTTTTTGAAATCCATATGACTTTTTTTTTTCTCTCCAAGGAAAATTTTAAAATAATCATGACTTTCTGTCTAAAAATGGAAATGGATACTATGTAAAATGCTTTTGCTATAAAAATATATTGGGGTTAGTGTTATCGAAATTGGCATAAACAGAAACTGCAGCTATCATTTCATGACTGCTGGTCATGTGCCAGGCGGTTAGCGAGGCCCTCGCATGTGTTATTTCTAGAGGGCTTGATGCTTTTATCAAAGGGATATTATTATTCTCAGTTTATAGATTTGGAAACCTGAATTGAGAGGTTATGGAATCTCACTCAAATTTGTATCGCTGGTGAGTAGTGTAACCATGTTTCAAATATGTGTTTGGTTCGAGAGCCTACATTTTTAATCACCTCACTTTCCGCCACTTTTAAAGTCAAACAGCCACCGTTGACTGAGTGCATCCCACTCTATTCCAGGGATTTTATGAATATCGTTTCCATGACATCTTACCACAACCTAATAAAATGGGTGATTTGTTCCTGTTTTATCACTAAAAACATATATAAGGTTGAGAGAAGTTCGATACTTTACCGTATTTCAAGTGACAGAAAAATCTAGATATTAATAATCCGTGCAAAGGATAGAACTGGCTTCTGTCATGCCTAGTACTGTAGGATATAACCTCCCTCTCTCCATCTCTTGGCTGTGGTTTCCTGTCTGTGTTCCTCCCACACATTGTCTTGCCTGTTAAGGTGGCTGAATGGCTTCCCACAGCTGCCAGCTTATATCTGCTCGCCGGTCCTTAGAAGACCAGCCATGCCTCTTTCCCTGCAGCTCCTACCCATTTCTGGAATTGAATACATTTTTTTTATTGGCTAGTACTGAATCACATGCTCCTCTGGGAGCAGGGAAGTGGGGTCAACACAACTCAAACTCCAAGAAGTAGAGAGAAGTGATACATTGGGCACCCCCCCCCCAAGGGGATGACTGGTGAGCAAGACAAAACAGAGTTATCTGTCCATTACATGCACCTCGGATCCAGCAGCAGTTAAGTGACATAGTCAGGATTCAAGCTCAGATATATAAGGCTCCAAAGCACTTTCTCCTGTCCTTTACACTGATCTCTCCATCTCTAGATAATTGTCTTTAAAAATCCATTGTGAGATAATTTCTCAATCTCTTGAACTCTTGTGAGAAAAATATGTCATTTTGTTAAGGAAATGACATTTCAAAGCATCAGCATGCTTGCGATATATCTTTTAACAGAAATAACAAGCTATCAACATACAGGAAAATTTTATTTCTAGACGATAGAAATTCTCTAAACTTCAGGTAAACAAAAAGTAATGAATTGGTGTCTAATTTCACAGCGTATTTTTGCATTGAATAAAATGTTCCTCTTCATATCTCCAAAATAAAGGATATTTCACATACAATGGACTTTCTCCTCACCTTTCATTTTAGGACTGCATTACTATTTTGTCTTTCCTGCTAATACAAATAGTCTTAGGCATTTCAACAATCTTTAGTTCAGTATCTTTGACCTTCGACTTTGGGGATATTAGTCTCTCCTTTGGAGAAATTAAGCGGAGGAGTATAAGCAGAAGGAAATAATATAAACTAATAGAAAGTGTGGGATTAGGAACCAAGAAGCCAGGATTGTGGTCCCAATTTGATAATACCTCCCTGTAAATGAGGAATGGCAAATGAGGTTCTTTCTGAAATGATCACTACAGCCCTCTTACATAATCTCTTTAATGGCTGTATTTTCACCCTAAGAGCAGTGGGGCTTTTCAAATTACTAGTAAAGCGACATTCATTCACTTAGGCAAAATGAATTGAGCATCTATGGCAAGGTACTATGGTAGATAGGATAGAGGCTGCAAGTGACTTCTCAAGAACCTCTGTCATTCCTAAAATGCATTGATTGTCTGACACTGTGCTAGAAGCTAGGGCTATAAAGATGCACCAAAAGCCCTAAAGGGCTTATCATTTAGCTGGAAAGATGTGGGCAAAGAGAAAGATAAATACACAGGGAAGCATATACAAGGTGCCATTTAATTGGACAAGCAGGTGCTTCAGGCATTCAACTTCTAATGAGCAGCTCAGACTTTTGTGAACTTTTCACACATAGATTGTAATAAGGTGACTCTAATTGCATCCATGAATACGAGCATAAAGGTAAACGTTAGGAGATCAAGTAGGGACACAAGGACTATACTGTTGACTGTTTATGTCCACATCCAGAGTGGACTAAATAAGGAAAGAAAAGGATTGAAAAACCCATCATAGACCAGAGAAATGGTCATGTCTTCATATGTTACAAAGTTGTCCAATACAGGAGGCACGAGTTCATATCAACATGTGTTATGAGAAATACACCCTGAATTTCCAAGATTCAATATGAGAAAAAATGCAAAATATCTCATTAAGAATTTTTGTACTGGCCACATGTTGAAATAATAATATTTTGGATGTACTGGATAAGGTAAAATCTTAATAAAAGTAATTATTTTTATTGTGGGTTCTAGGAAACTTAAAATTACATATATGGCTTATATTATATGGCTGTTAGATAGTGCTATTCTACTTGACCACATTAGGAACTAGGAATGCTTTATAAATCCTATTTTTTACCAGGTCTCTACTCCATGTTATAAGGAAGCTCCAGGTTCCTTTATTCCTAAAGCTTGGTCAATGATTTAAAAATGTGTTTGAGGGTCATTGGGTAAGAGAACTAATACTTACTGAGCACCTACTCATCTGGGCTGCCATATAAGGTAGGTTTCGTTATTTTCAGTTCAAAGGAGGCTCATTCAGATTAAGTAGCTTGTCTTAGTCCATAGAGAGCCAATAGCCAAATTCTAACTCGAGACTGTAGTGCTCCGAAGTTGGTGCTCGTCTCTACACCCAGCTATACGTCCCAGGTACTGCTACTGAACTGGCGCTGCCCAAGAACTGGGCTGTTAGGATGTCACCAGTGCGTTTTCATACCTTCACATGGAAAAAAAGACAGTGCAGGGATAAGGACCAAGGGGCTTGTAGTCACCAGCGCGGGACTCTAAGCAGGAGTCTTCTGCTTTGCAGCTGGACAGATTATTTAACTATTGAGAGATTTGGTTTTATTATCTTGGGATGACAGTAATGCCGTTCTCACAGGTTTGCTGTAAGTGTTAAGTCTGGTGATATTTATTAAGTACATAACAGTGCCTAACAGTGGCACCGTTAGGATTCAGTCAGTTACAGCAGCATATTTAGGACAGGAGGCCAGAGATAGGCCCGTTGGTGCAGGACCCAGAGCTTGTCTGATAGGCCTGGAGTTGGATTAGCACTGTGCTTCATTTCCCAGCTGTGGGAACCTGAGCCAGTTCCTTAACTTCTCTGTGCCCCAGTCACACCTACATGTGAGTTGGATTTAATAAAAGTCCCGTTCCCTTTGTTGTTGGGATAATTCAATGATGTAACACATGAAAGTTTCTTAAAATACCACCAGGAGCAAAATAATGTGAAATGAGAGTTGCGTTATTGCTTTTGCTGTTGTTAATATTTAGAAGACATTTGCTTTTTAAAATTGTATTCATATTTTTGGCTTTTCAGTCTTTCAGCTTTTTATTTTTTATTTTTTTTAAGATTTTATGTATTTTTTTGACAGAGAGAGAGCAAGAGAGGGAACACAGCAGGGGCAGTGAGAGAGGGAGAAGCAGACTCCCCGCTGAGCAGGGAGCCCAATGTAGGGCTTGATCCCGGTACCCTGGGATCATGACCTGAGCTGAAGGCAGATGCTTAACCAACTGAGTCATTCAGGTGCCCTTCTTTCAGCCTTTTAATTGGTTTTGTTTTCTTTAGTTTAATTTGCTTTTCTGACATTTGCTTTTACATTTAGGGTTCTAAGCACTGTGCTTTCTGAATTCACTCTTTCTAGACTCTTCCCATGTAGCTGTTATGCACGTGCTGGCCTTTCATAGTCACTACCCGCCCCATCTCAACCACCTTCTTACTTGCCATACAAACATGTATAGGTTTTTTCTTGCACACCTCCCTGGGAGAGGGAATAAATCACTTTTTTTCACTGTTGAATTCTCAGCACCTAGCAAAGTCCCACCCACCTAGTAGGTGCTTTAGTCAATTAATCTATTGACTAAATGAGAAACCAGATAGTCATGCCTCTGAGATTAATAATATAAAGTTTTACATATAGTTCCATTTTTTTAGTTTTTATTTAAATTCCAGTTAGTTAACCTACAGTGTAATATTAGTGTTAGGAGTACAATAGAGTGACTCAGCATCTCCTTGTCTCATTAGGTGCTAATCACAAGTGCACTGATTAAGCGCCACCTCCCCGATCACCTCTTCCCTGGGAACCATCAGTTTGTTCTCTATAGTTAAGACTCTGTTTCTTGGTTTTCCTCTCTCTCTCTCTCTCTCTCTCTGTCTCTCTTTTTTTCCCCCAATGTTCATCTGTTTTGATCTTAAATTCCACAGATGAGTGAGATTGTATGGTATTTGTCTTTCTCTGACTTATTTCACTTAGCATAATACCCTGTAGTTCCATCCATGTCATTGCAAATGGCAAGATTTCATTCTTTTTATGGCTAATATTCTACTGTATATATATACCACAACTTCTTTATCCATTCATCAGTTGATGGACATTTGGGCTTTTTCCAGAATTTGGCTATTGTGGTTGATGCTGCATTGGGGTGCATGTGTTCCTTTGAATCAGTATTTTTGTATCCTTTGGGCAAATACAGAGTAGTGTAATTGCTGGATTGTAGGGTAGTTTTATTTTTAACTTTTTGAGCTACCTCCATTTTTCAGAGTGTCTGTATCAGTCTACATTCCTACCAACAGTGCAAGAGGGTTCCCTTTTCTCCACATCCTTACCAACACTGTTACTTCTTCTGTTGTTTATTTTAGCCATTCTAATATCTCATTGTACTTTTGATTTGCATTTTCCTGATGATCAGTGATGTTGAGCATCTTTTCCTGTGTCTGTTGGCCATCTGTGTGTCTTCTTTGGAAAAATGTCTATTTGTGTCTTCTGCCCATTTTTAATTGAATTATTCATTTTAGGGGCATTGAGCTTTTTTTTAAAGATTTTATTTATTTGTCAGAGAGAGAGAGAGAGAGAACGAGAGAGAGAACGAGAGGGAGAGAGAGAGCACAACCAGGGGAAGCAGCAGGCAGAGGGAAAAGCAGGCTCTCATTGTGTACTTTTATACCTGAGCTAGGAGCCCAATGTGGGACTCGATCTCAGGACTCTGGGATCATGACCTGAGCAGAAGGCACACACTTAACCAACTGAGCCACGTAGGTGTCCCTTTGTTTTTGTTTTTGTTTTTGTTTTTTGTTTTGGGGGGTGTTGAGTTTTATATGTTCTTTCTATGTTTTGGATACTAAGCCTTCATCGGTTATGTCACTTGCAAATATCTTCTCTCATTCTATAGGTTGCCTTTTAGTTTTGTTGATTGTTTCCTTTGCTGTACAGAATCTTTTTATTTTGAATCAAGTCCCAATAGTTGATTTTTGCTTTTGCTTCCCTTGCCTCAGGAGACATATCTAGAAAGAAGTTGCTTTGGCCAATGTCAAGGTAGTTACTGCCTGTGTTCTCCTCTAGGCTTCAGGTCTCTCTCTAGGTTTTAGGTCTCTCATTTAGATCTTGAACCCATTTTGAATTTATTTTGGGGTATGGTATAAGAAAGTGGTCCAGTTTCATTCTTTTACATGTCACTATCCAGTTTTCCTAACACCATTTGTTGAACAGACTGTTTTTCCCATTGCATATTCTTTCCTGCTTTGTTGAAGATTGACTGTGTGTTTCTGGGTTTGCTATTATGTTCTATTGATCTCTGTGTCTATTTTTGTCAGTACCATACTGTTTTGACTACTATAGCTTTATAATATAACTTCATGTCCATAATTGTGATGCCTACAACTTTGTTTTTCTTTTTCAAGTTTGCTTTGGTTATTTGGGTTCTTTTGTGAGTCTACAAAATGTTTAAGATTGTTTGTTCTAGCTCTGAAAAAATGCTGTTGGTATTTTGATAAGGATTGTATTAAATGTGTAGATTGCTTTGGGTAGTATAGACATTTTAACAAAATTTGGTTTTCTAATCTGTAAGCATGGAATTTCTTTCCATTTATTAGTGTCCTTTTCAATTACCTTCATCAGTGTTTTATAATTTTTGTAGTGCAAGTCTTTCACCTCTTTGGTTAGGTTTATTCCTAGGTATCCTATTATTTTTGGTGTAGTTGTAAATGGGATTGATTCCTTAATTTGTCTTTCTGCTGCTTCATTATTGGTATGTGGAAATACAACGGATTTACATTACATTTACATTGATCATGTACTCTGTGACTTTACTGAATTTGCTTATCAGATTGCTAGCAATCTTTTAGTGGAGTTTTTTTGGGATTTCTATATATAGTATCATGTCATCTATAAATAGTGAATGTTTTACTTCTTTCTTGCTGATTTGGATGCTTTTCATTTCTTTTTGTTGTCTTAACTTCCAACTCATTAAAATTTAGTTCTTAAATTTTATATAGGCCTCGGTATGCATCTAAAAAATATCAGGCCATTGATGAATAGATTACTGTCCATAGTTTCTACTCTCATTTGCTTCTTTTTAGGGAGGCATGGGATTTGTAATTATTAACTCTTCAGATATAGGCAGTTAAATATATTGAAGAGATTGGCAATTGGAATTTTTAAACAATAAAATCAAGGTTCATGTTTCATCCTAGAAAAACATTAAAATATAAAGTAGTGCTACATTGAAATAAAAATACCAGTGTAGCACATTAACCTAGATGATCCGTGTTCTTTTATCAATTATAGTTCTCAGGTTAAATGTATAAAAATAATTTGTACATTCCTAATTTGTACCATTCTTTAAGTATGACCATTGACCATTGTGTATTTTTATACCTGAGCTTGGACTTAGAAACTTCTGTTAAGTATTTTCAATCCTTGTTTGAGCTGTTTTGTTTTGTTTTTTTAAGATTTATTTATTTTATTTATTTAAGGGGCGCCTGGGTGGCTCATTAGGTGTCTGCCTTTGGCTCTGGTCATGATCCCAGTGTCCTGGGATCTAGCCCCGCATCGGGCTCCCTGCTCAGCAGGGGAGTCTGCTTCTCCCTTTCCCACTCCCCCTGCTTGTGTTCCCTCTCTCACTCTATCTCTCTCTGTCAAATAAATAAATAAAATCTAAAAAAAAAAAAAAAGCTTTATTTGAGAGAGAGTAGGGGGACAGAAGGAGAGGGAGAGAGAGAAACTCAAGCAGACTTCACGCTGAGTGCAGAGCCCCATGTGGGACTCAATCCCAGGATGATGAGATCATGACCTGAGTTGAAATCGAGAGTTGGACACTCAAGGGACTGAGCCACCCAGGCGCCCCTCCTTATTTGAGTTTCTAAAAAGGAATTTGTCATCTAAAAAATTTAATTGCAGAATGTTTGTAGAAAGTTTATGGGTACACACACACACACACACACACACACACACACACACACATTCCCACCTTCTATACACACATACAGATGTTAGCATTGAGAGAATTTAATTTAAATCAAGTATTTAAGAACAAGTATAAAGTATTTTAGCTATGACCTTGGGCAGTAGGCATTAGGAATTCAAGGAGAGTTCTTTTTCTGATGTTTCTAAATCCTTTGTCTGATGAGTCTACCAACAGAGGCTTTTATTTATAGGGAATTAAATGGAAACTGCTAAAGCAGTTCTGCTAATATCCACCTGCTTTCCTGTTATTAAAGAACCTTGTAGCACAGTGGACTAAACAGCCTAATCTCACCTATTTTATTTCTAGTATAACTTTACGGGCTAGTGACAAGTCTGTAGTCATTTAAGAGGCTTATTTAGGCACTAAATACCCAAGAAGGGTGAACTCTGAATCATTGTAAGACAAACTAACAATGAAGATGTGAAAAGTACCATGAGGCCTAACTGCTAAATTCTAAGAGTCTGTCCAAACGTTGGCATTTTCATAGTGCCAGCAAATGCATCTGCAGGATACTGAAGCTAGCAGCCTCGTGCCCGTCGTTTGGGAAGTGCTCATTATTAACTGGGTCATGTTTCAGGACAGTACCCCAGATGGCACCACATCCAGCTTGTGCTAAAATAGTACCAGCCTTATCGCTGTGCCTGGCTCCTATGCACACTCCCATTTTTGCCAAGACATTGGACATCCTCCTTGGTTTCTGCTTCTGCTACACCCATCATCTGTTGCCTTTCTTCAACTTTTTTCTTACCTTTTAAGTTTACTCTAGATGTCCACTTATTCAGATTTTACCTGATTAAAAACGTTAATAAAGGGACACACGTGGTAATTAGTTCACAGCTTAACCCTGTTTAGATCACAAAGACTTGGGAAAATTTCTGCACTTGGCAAGACCTGTCTTACTACTACTCTTCCCTTAAAGTGCAATGAAAACAGCAACTCTTGAAGTAGATTGGCAAAAATAGATATTTGTTGTTGTTGTTACACCAGGCTAAGAGTCCTACTTTACAAGCAAGTTGGCCTTAATTTCTCCTAAGGTAGGCGTGCTGGTGATTAGAAGCATTGATGAGACCACAGTTTTGGCATATTTTTCAAACTCCAGTGTGTGCAGAGGGATGCCAACAGAGGCCTTTCTTACTAGGCTGTGAAATGGAGGTTGGCTTTATGACAGTTTTCTTCTCAAGTCTAAGCAGATGGATGAAAATGAAAGATGTGAGTGTGATGGGAGGTGGCTCAACTCCCCTTCACTGTAACCCTCTAGAAATCCATAAGGAGGACACCTGGTTGTGTTCAAAGGTGGAAACTGCCCCCATTTCTACTTCTCTTCACCAGTCAAGGTGTGGAAATGCCCTGGGGCTATCCTATTTCAAGCTTCTCTGAACTCATTGGGAGCTTCTCCACTTAGAAATTGAATTTTTACAATGAGCTCTGGTGGAAGAAATCTAAGTTTTTATACCACCCCCAACATCTCCTTTAAATGACATATGTTTTACTCTTTCTGCTCCTGCTATTTGTTATGATGCTGATAATTTACATCTAAGAACCGTGTTTTTAGATTTTTTTTAACCAGGCTTTATTACTCTTTATTCTCGACTGATAAACCATTTTGGTTATTGGTAATCTTCTATGAAATGTAATTTAAAACGCATTTTATCTCGTTATCTTTTATGAAGATATGAATATTATAGCATGTTGTAAAGATTGAGCATATGTGAGTAATGTTTAAAATAAAATATAACTGATTCTGAAATTAATTTAATACATAGTTATTGATATACACACTTGTTGTATGAAGAAAGTGGGATAGGAGAGAAATGTCCAGGCTTTGGGATCAAACCACTCTGAGTTAGAATCCTGGCTCTGACAATTACATGTTTTGTGAATTTGGGCAATTGATATAAACTTTCAATGCCTCCGTTTCCTCATCTATAAAATTGGCATACCGATATTTATTTTTTTCAGTGTTATTTTTGATTATTAATGGCATATGCAAAGTTACTAGCTTATAGAACGAGTTCAACAAATGATTGCTCATAAGAAGTAGTACAGGAATATCACTAATTCTGATATTTTGTCTGTGTCAGTTTTCCAGATTTTGCATGTGCATTTCTTTAATTTGCTTAACAAACATTTGAAGAGAATCCATTATGTTAAAGGTTTTGAGGACTCCTAAAAACTCTTAAGGGAACTTTATGCCTTTATGAGAATGATCAACTTAGCACAAATAGTTTTTAAAATAACTTTGATGGGCAGCTTTCTAAAAAGTATGGCACATTTTCTTGCCTTTTGAAATATTGACAATGCAGGGCCATTACTATGACCATTATTTATTGTACTGAAGTGTACTGCCATGATTTTCAATGTTATTCCGGTGTGAAAGGGTCTTTGTTTTCATACTTCTTGAATCTTATCATTTGGTGTTCATATTTAATGTTCCTTAATGTTCTTAGTGTACTTCCACATTTCAACTTTATTTCTTTATTTTAATTAATTAATTTTAAAAATTCAGTATAGTTAAAAAATAAATAAATTCAGTATAGTTAATGCACAGTGTTGTATTAGTTTCAGATACACAATGTAATGATTCAACAATTCTATGCATTACTCAGTGCTCTTTACAATAAGTGTGCTCATAACTCCTTTCACCTGTTTCACACATCTGCTGGACCTCCCCTCTAGTCATCAACAGTTCCATATATTTAAGAGTCTGGTTTTTTTTTTAAAGATTTTTATTTATTTATTTGAGAAAGAGAGAGAGTGAGAGCATGAGAAGGGAGAAGGTCAGAGTGAGAAGCGGACTCCCCTTGGAGCTGGGAGCCCGATGTGGGACTCGATCCCGGGTCTCCAGGATCATGACCTGAGCCGAAGGCAGTCGCCCAACCAACTGAGCCACCCAGGTGCCCCAGAGTCTGGTTTTTTGGTTTATTCTTTTTTCTTTGTTCATTTGTTTTGTTTTTTATATTCTACATATGTGTGAAATCAAATGGTATTTGTCTTTCTCTGACTTACCTCACTTAGCATTATACCCTCTAGATCCATCCCATTATTGTAGCAAATGGCAAGATTTCAATCTTCTTTTATGACTGAGTAATATTCCGTTATATAAGTATGTATATGTATGTATGTATACACATATGTAAACACCCCCCATATCTTCTTTATCCATTTATCGATTGATAGACAGTTGGGTTGCTTCCTTATTTTGGCTATTCTAAATAATGCTGCAATAAACATAGGGGTGCATATATCTTTTGGAATTAATGTTTTCATATTTTTTGGGTAAATACTCCATAGTGAAATTACTGGATCATATGATAATTCTGCTTTTAATTTTTTGGGGAAGCTCCATGCTGTTTTCCACAGTAGCTGCACCAGTTTGCATTCCCACCAACAGTGCAGAATTCCTTTTTCTTCATATCCTCACCAATACTTGTTGTTTTTTTGTGTTCTCGATTCTAGCCATTTCTTACGCATGTGAGTTGATGTCTCATTGGAGTTTTGATTTGCCTTTCACTGATGATAAGTGATCTTCAGCATCTTTTCATGTGTTTCTTGGCTATCTATCTGTATGTCTTTGGAGAAATATCTGTTCATGTCTTCTGTTCATTTTTAATTGGATTATTTGTTTTTTTGGGGTTGAGTTGTAGATTTTTAATATTTTGTTATCTATACCCCAGATTTTGAAAACACATTAAAAGTTAAATGGTTCTTTAAAGGCATTTAAAACTTTTTGAGGGTAATTAATTCAACAGTAACTGAGGCTTATCTCATATAATGCTTCACTTTAAATTACTAAATCTACCTTATCTAAGTATTTTTCTTTTAATATTTAGGAGGAACATTCTGGTAGTATGAGGGCTTTACTGAAAGTAATTAATAATGTGAGGAAAATGTGATAAAGTAGTCAAGAAGTCAGTCTTAGAAGTCTTAAAAGAAAGAGTTCAAATCCTGTCTCTGCCATTTTCTAGTTATTTGACCTTGAGCAAGTTCCTCAGCCTTGCTAAATATTCCACACTTTCTTCTGTTAAATGAAAATATGAATAGTACCTATCACAGCCTACTGAAATTAATGAAGTGATACATTTAAAGCACTTATTACAAAGCCTAGGACATAGTAAGAACACAATAAGAACACAGTGAATTATAATGAGAATGGTGTAGACATCAATGTTTTCTTTGGTGCTTAGAAGTCTGATATGGGCACTGTCTCTAAATTGTTTCTGTGCTTTCTTTATATACTACAAGGAAATTTCACCTCAGTGCTACTTATCATTTACTAATACCTCTTACTGTATGATTTAAATTATGTGCCACAAAGAAAAATACACTTATGGAACATATTTCTCACATACTTAACCAAAGAGCAATTGCATTTAACACCCACCTTCCTCGTATTTACTGAACAGCTTTTCTTCAGGGGGATAACAGCTTGTCGTGTGGATTTGGGGTCTCTTTTTTCCTTGGCTGCTTTTCTGCACACCAGCGCCTCTCCTAACCATGGGCCCTTCCTTGGTGGAGGTGTGGGTGGAGCATGTGAGACATCAAGTACTAGGCTCACAGGTAAGAGAACACTCATCAGATCAGACTGAGCTCCCACACGGCTATAAGGTTGCCTGCTCACCTGCAGAAATGACGAAGGACAAAAACAACCCCGGGTAGGTGGGATCTCCCAGCTCCATCTGTTGTTACTTCCTCTGTTATTATGCAGAAACATTTCCTAGTTCCATTATCAAATAGATCTCTGATTTCTGTACAAGTGGAAAATCAAATCTTTGTGTTTATGGGACCAAACAGATGGATTTCTATTGCCATTTGTTTCCTGATGAAACAGGACCATGAACAAGGCAGCCTGCCAAAGGCATAGGTATTAAAGAAATACAAAACCATCCTAACATGCTTGGTTTGCTATATCCATTACATCTGATCCCTTTCGAAAGCGTATTGCTTTGTAATTTTTAAATGATGTTTTTCCTGTTTTTAATCTCAGCACTACCATTTACTGTGTGATTTAAATGGCATGGGGAGATCATCATACTTTTTACTTTTCATTAAAACTATTATAAGCACCTTGCTATATATTTCAATATGTTCTGTTGAGCTTACTACGTTATTTAAAATCATTTTTAAGTGATTACTTGAAAAAGACAAGTCGTGAAAATTTTTGTCTACATTTTTCTGAGAACAATTGTTTTCTGAGTACTTTCTGTTTTAAACCAACAATGGTGTAGGTCTAGCAACATAGAAATCTGTTGAATATTCTTGCTTTTCAGTTGTTTATCAGCAGTGGTAGATGCCCATGTGATCCTTTGGAATATTAGATAAAGCAGAGGTGCAGAAATTCATCTCCTACCCTCAGAAGTAAACTAAATTCCCTAATTATCCTTTAAATAAAGGATAAATTCACTAATTATTCTTTTTTTCTATAAAGATTGCATTTTCTTTTTTGTTATTTCAGTAAGATATAGTCAATAGCATTGATATTTTTAACATTTAGGTATCAAAATTATCTTACAGTGTTACATTGTTTTAAATAATTAAACCTTTTTTCCTTCTGATGTGGAGTTTTCAAGTGGGGGAAAAAAACATTAGGGAAGAAAAAAAAAACATGATTTTTGAAACTTGAGTATTTAACCAGATTACTTAATTAGCATTCTGTTGCCTGGCTTGACATTTATGGGTGACCATGAATTTACATCTTGGAAGCCAGAAAACCACAATCATCTGGGAACTTAATTAAAAATATATAGATTTTAGGGGCACCTGGGTGGCTCAGTCGCTTAAAGCTTCTGCCTTCGGCCTCAGGTCATGATCTCAGGGTCCTGGGATCAGTCCTGCATGGACTTTCTGCTCAGCAGGGAGCCTGCTTCCTCCTCTCTCTGCCTGCCCCTCCTACCTATGATCTTTCTCTCTCTCTCTCTCTCTCTCTCTCTCTCTCTCTGTATCAAATAAATAAATAAATAAATCTTTAAATCTATCTATCTATCTATATATATATATATATATTTTCCTTGAATTAAAAAGATATTTTGGGGGTTAAAATTTCCTAATTAAGAATTAATCTGCCTCAGCAGATGTTACTGGCTTGATCACTTTAGATTCTTTGTTTAATAATGAGAAAAATTTGCAGTTCATGCCTTCTTTCCATCAATATTTAAATGAGGAAAACTATCCAAAGTTCTAAGTCAAAAGCAGGTAGCCACAGTGAATATGCTTTAGTCACAAAACTGGTAGAGTTTCCCAGAAACCTTAGCAAATTATTTCTTCAGATAGCCCCCACTTACACTGGAAGATGGTATTTATTGTTTAATATGAACCACTATTCTTTGTGCTTTACGTGTATCAGCAGTGATCTCAACCACTTCTATGAAATTGATGTAATAATACCTATTGTACTGATTAGTATACTGAGGTGTAAAAAGATGTCCTGGTCTTATACAACTAGTAAATGGCAACAGTAGGGTCAATAGTAGCTTGGTAATAGATTAGAAAAATTAAGAACAAATTCAGATTAATTTTGAAAAATTCCACTTACACTTTTTCTTTAGATATTCAAATTACAAAATATGTGCTTATTCATGCAAATAAAACAGTATAAAAATGTACAAGGAAAAAGTTATGTCACATTCCCTTTCTAAACATAACTCTCCTGGCAGTAGAGATTATCCTTCCACATTTTTCTTCATACTTAAATAACACTTGAATACTCTCCCACATGCATACATATTTTAAACAAAAGTAAAAACATACTGTGAATGGAGTGCCTGGGTGGCTTAGTCAGTTAAGGGTCTGACTCTTGATTTCATGTCATAATCTCAGGGTCATGAGATTGAGCCCCATTGCTTAAGATTCTCTCTCTGTCCCTCCCCTCTGCTCGCACACACATGCATCCTCTCTCTTTCTCTGTCTCTCTCTCTCCCCAAATTACATGTCACAGTAGAGTGATGCTTACTCCAGGCCAGTGGAGTTATAGCTCAGCTTTGCATTGCTGCACAATATTTCATGGGATGAATGAATCATAATTTATTCATGCTATGATGGATGTTTGAATAACTGAATGATCAGTTGTCTAAGAGTTTGAAATAGACACCTGACAGAGAGTGAGATAAGCCAGATGCTTTAACCAAAGCTAAGGCTTGATTATGAAGACATTCCTCATAATACTGTAATTTCTTAGTGATTTCTTGATCAAAATTATGCCTAGCCACCTCCCAAGGGCACATTTCTTAAAATGCTCCCCACCACCTTAAAATCTATAAGTGATCTCATCATGTTTGTGTGTGGTATCTTCAGTTTAGATTCTTTAAAGCAAACCAGAAGGACTTTAAGAAATATAAAAGTGAGGCTATTTCCATATAATGTTGTTTTTCCTGATAAGACAAAACAAAAGAACAGAAAACCCACTGAGTCATTGTGGTCCTAAATTTTGGATTGAAAAGGAGAAACAATTAAAACAATAAACAAGGACAAGAGCCTGTGAAATAAACCCATTGTCTGGGATATTCTTCGTTAAGAATATGCTTCCCATGGCTGATGCAACAGTTTACTCTATACAACAGACTAAGTCCCTGCCTCTTATGGCACCAATCAGTATTTCATGTAGAGCAAACAGACATCTCTAAGCCATCCTGGGACCTCTTGAGCATAGATTATTCCTTAAATATGTCTGTCTTTCCATTTCACAGAGGTCTTAAAGAGTTCTTTTTTTTCTTTTTTAGTTTGAGAACAAAGCCACTCTATAGTGATTAGTATTTCTCCTTTGTGCCTCAGAAAACTAATTCCATTTTCTTATTTCTCAAGAATAAGCAGCTCATTGAGTTGTTTCTGTGGCTTTAACTACTTCAGAAGCTGAAGCAAGTTTGTTTATCTGGGAACGTTCTGGAAAGCAGCAAATATATTCAGTACTGTTTCTATCAAGAATGGCGAACTGAGAAAGAACGTAACACATTCTCTCCGTGCTCCTATGGAACCCATCAAAGCTGGGAGAGCCTGATTTGATTCACATCTTAAATGTCTGAAGAAAAAAATTTACATTGTGTTTATTCACTCTTTATTCACTCAAGGTTTGGTACAAAAAAAAAATATGCTCTTGAGGTGATGACAAGAATACAATCATCTGAGAATGTGAGTTTTAACACTGATACTGTGAACATTCTGTCCTGGACCGTCTGGCAACTAGGGCCACATCTGAGTCCATAATGTTAGAAATCTTACAAATAGATATACTGGCTCTAATCTAAATATATGTTTTAGTTATACAGATGAATTCTACCCACTTAGAAAAAAAAGCTTGTTCAGAAAACACATCAAAGTGGTCATTCTTTAAACATATACTATTTAGACTTAAGATCTATTCTATAATTTTGACAGTTTGAGAAACTTTGCATACACATAATCATTCACTTCAAAGCCAGTTCAGTTGTAAAGCAATTTATAGAAAGTAGTAGGAATTTTTTCTTTTCCTTTTCCAAATAGTTTTGATGATTTGAAATATGCTGATGGGAACATTAATGATTTAAAATAGCACAAAAATTAAATTAAAAAATAACACAAAGAAACACAGTTTATATAGTATAAAATTTTAATTGTTTATTAGAAATGCTAGTATCTATTGAGACTAGCAATAAAATTGTAAGCATTGTACACATATCTGTAATTTACTTCAACGTATATTTTTTTAGCCTTTTTTTTTGGCAAGGCATTTGACTTTTTGTTATAAAAAGATGGAAAAAAATGAATGAAACATGATTCTTGCTCTCCAGAGTTTTACAAGCTAGTGGGTAAAACTGAGTTACACAGTGTAAATAACAAATATGGCATAACATCAGGAAGGCCGTGATGGGCTCTAGCAACTGGGGTGGGGGGGAGGTAAAACCACATGCAGACACGAGATTATGTGGGGGAAAGGGGCCCACTTGACTAGATGCCTGCTGCGTCCACATTTCAGGGTCCCAGAGTCTACCAGATATTTTAAAACATTTCTTATGTGGAGCACACAAACCATGGTCTAGCTCCTGATTCCATCTGCATTAGATTTCTTCCTTGGAAGGTCATGTGTTTAATCAAAGACTGAGGACAAAGAAGTGGTTCATGCTGCAATAGTAATTTTAAAATTATGTCAGATGGGTGCTGACCTAATATGCCAAAGAGAAGAGGACATTAGCTGAATTTTGTATGCCTTTTCAGTTTCTTAAATTTGTGAAATCCATGTAAATCTGAGCTCAAAAATAGCACTATTTTAAAATCTATTCTATAAACATGACAGCAAACCAAAATGTTGATGTTAAAATAATCATTTGTTTTATATACATATATATGCATATATACGTACATATATATACATGCATATATAAGTGTATATATCTTATATATAAGTATATATCTTATATTCTTATATATACTTATATATAAGTATATATATCTTTATAAGTATACATATATCTTTAAGTATACTATGTTCAGAAATCTAAAAGAGAAACTTGGAATAAACTAGAAATTTTCCCATATTTGGTTATCTTTATAAAAAAGAATCATTAGACCACTATCTGTAGATACCTTTCCTATTACGTTGAACTGTGTCATGGAATAATTCTGAAAACAGAGCAACCCAGTCTACTTGATATTGCACTTGTAAAGGAATAAAATTTTAAATTGGTCACCAATTTACTGCTCCTGGAACTTTGCTTTTTCAGAAGCATTCTCAATTAATTGTCTACTTTAATAGGACATATTAGTAATCACTTCCCTTGCTTTTTATCATTTTTTAAAATATTTTATTTATTAGAGAGAGAGAGTGCACACAAGCAGGGGGGAGTGGCAGGCAAAGGAAAGGGAGAAGCAGGCTCTCTGCTGAGCAGGGAACCCGAAGCAGGGCTGGATCCCAGGACCCTGGGATCATGACCTAAGCCAAAGGCAGATGCTTAACGAACTGAGCCACCCAGTCACCCCTTTATTATTTATTTTGAAACTTGATGAAAACTCTTTTCAGAGTTGATTTTATGTGTAATCCAATTTAGAGTTATAAAATTTTTCAAAGGTCTATTTAAATGATATAAATTAAAATATAAGCAAACCTTTAGTGGGTCTGTAGCACTCTAGAATTAAATGGAAGCACTTTAATGTGAAGTAAGGCCCTTTGGGTGAAAGGTCCCCTTGTTTCTCCCCACTGTTGATAGGCATATCCATATATTGAAAATTACTCCAAATATTCTTTGCTCTTTCTCAGCTCTGTGTTTTTCCACAGTGCCCTTTTTCTTGCAATGTCTAACTTGTGGGCTCTTTGCACTACTTCTACAAGCCTCAGATGTGACTGAGGTGGACAGATGTGACTTCCTCTTGGAGATTGTTCCCTTCTCTGGCCATTGCTTCCAATTTGAGCTCTCCCAGTGCCTACCTTAGCTATTACTGCACATAGTCACATCGGTATAATCACATCACCTCTTGATCTCTCTCTCTCTCTCTCTTCACCTGGGAAGACTCAATTCTTTGAATTCCTAGGGCTTAGCACAGTGCCTTGTCCTCAGTGTTGGACGATTTCAGGCCAAAGGGCACATACCACTTTAAAAGTGAAAAATCTGTTTGGTGATTAAATCGCTCTCAAATGCTATACTGTATTTCCACCAGTGTCTAGGCAGTTTAAATTGTCTGATAGTTTTCTTTGATCAAGAACTATGAGCAGTGGGAATCATGTTGCTTAAATCCTCTTTCTTTCTCTGCCTGTGACCATGCCTTAATTGGAGCCCCCATTATAGCTTACGTAAACTATTTCAAGATCTTTCTCTATGCCCCAGTGCCTTTTCCTGCCTTCCAGCCTTTATATATCAGTGCTAGAGTTAAGTTCCCTCAAAACATATCTAAAAAAAAAAAAAACCAAAAAAACATATCTCATCATATCATTCCTGCTCTTAAAACCCTCGGGGGGGCTCCCTTTATAACACATAGTTCAGGCTTTTAGCCCCACATCGAGACTGTAACCTGGGAGCAGTGTGAAATTCGAGATATATCATGTTTTGCTCACCATTATAGCCCCAGCTACTCTACCTAGTGTAGAGTGTGGCAGATGTGGACATGCAGCGCCCGTGCCGAAAAAGCTATTTCATCAAATCTAAGATGTCCGTGATCACAAAACACACCATTTCTTATGGACCACTGAGGAAAAATAATCTGCAAATTAAACTATGGCATGATTCTTTCTTTCTTATATCCCTTTTGAGTTTTAATTTCATTCTTGCTGACAGACTTTTTAGATTTCTTTAGGCAAAAACAAACAAAAAAAAACCCACAAAGTTTTTATTATCTGTCACTTCTTACATAAGTAAAAAACAAAATATAAGCAAAATAAATTAAATTTAACTAAGGTTAGGTTGATCTTACAACGTGGTAGTGAAAGCCTGCCTTTTCTGAATCTCTTTCAATCTCGGAGTCATTGATAGCCATATTTTGGGCCACATGGTATCGTTCTCTCGCCAGGAGTATTTGTGGTGAAACATCTCTTAAAAGAATCTTATTCCAAGCTGCTGGCATCCATTTTGCAAGTTTTTACATGCATTCACAAGGATGGCAACATAACTGACACCTGCCCAACAACATCCTCATTCCGAAGGTGTTAAAGGTTAAAAGAATAAAGTCCATCTCAAAATTAATGAAGCGAATGAATTGTGTATGGGCTGAATGCACACTGCTGTGAATCTTCCCCCAGCCTGCACTTCCAGTCTCTTCTTCCCGCCGCTCAGTCCCACACAGTCTTTCACTGAACTACAAGATTTTGTGAATGCAAATAGATACTTTTGCAGCCCTGTGCTTTTGCCCTCATTCCTACTCACTCTGCATGAAATTTACTTCTCTATTCTCAAAGCAACACTAGCCTTTCGTGACCCAATTTCAATGCCATCTCCAAGCCTGCCTTCCTTGCTTCCCCCAGATGATCTCAGTTTCTGCCTTTTTCATGCCTTCTGAGCATTTTGTATACACTTATTTTAACACCTTGCACTTTTTGGTGACTGCATGGACAAAGAGAAGAACTGGCTATGTGGTATTTTCTCTGTACTCTTGATGCTTATGGTTATTTTCCAGTAAAACTTGACTAAACACAGTGTAATGTACCTCATTCCTCTGTTGGGGAGCAGTATGGAGTGAGAGAACATTGTTCCAGGGTTGTCCTGGGAGGACTTCTCATACTGTTACGTTTATATGACTGGTGCCCTCAGCCAAGCATCATCTAATAAAGGAGTTGTTGTCTTGCTTTAGTCAGAATATTTAAGTTCTGTATTGGTCAAGGACTTCGTTTTACAAAACAAATAAATGAGAACCCACTAACCCAATATTTTGGTACGTTTTATCAGTAATGTACAAACTATTTGATAAAGTTATTTATATCTTCAGAACTTTTGCACTAAAATGAACAAATCAGAGCCTGAAAAAAGACAACTGAAAGCAATTTTAGTAACTTTAGGAGCAAATTTAAAGTCTCAGTTGAAATATTGCCTATTGATAAAAACATTAGCCAAGATCAAATGCCTGTCTTTTAAAAGTGCCTTCTCCTTTCATTAACAAGTGTCAAACAAAGAGTCTGTGTCCAAATCCCTAATGTTAGCCACGAGTCATTTTATTTATAGATGTTACCACAACTCTCAAAGAGATCCTGACAAAGGAACAGGTGGTGACCGCCTGGGAACGTGTCACTGAAAACGTGGTCTGGTCCAACCTGCATCTTTCACAAGGCATACTGGATAGAAATGCCAGAGCTTCGGAGTTCTAGGGTTCTGGATAATTCCTATGGACACAGAAGTTTGAGAATATGTGTTTTTTAGATTATGATCCACTGAATCCGATACCACAAAAGATACATTTAGTGTTTTCCTGATAGACTTAAACTAATTCCCAAATTCCAATAGGGATTTTTTTCTTCTGGGCTTTAAAAGGCATTGTTTTCAGGTCCCATAATTCAAAAACTTTGAAAATTACTTTGCACAATGTTTTCATCACTGGTTTTTTTACTATTAAATGCTATAAATGTAATGACATTTCACTTCAATCTCCTAAATAATGGAGTTAATAACTGACTTGGAGTACAGATAGAAGAAAGAACTAAAAAAGATCATTTTGTATTTTTTTTTTTGCTTTCCAGAGGTAATGATCTATGTATGATATAGAATTAAATAGAGATTTAAAAAAAAACTGAGTCACTGCAAGAGACTCGGAAAGAGAGATATGAGTCACCCCAGGTCACCCAGAGGATGGAGACAACAGGAATAGAATACAGATATTGTCCTTCCCTACCATACCCACTTCCTGCTTCCTCTGACGATTCTTAAATCTGTTCCTTGAGTCATATGATCAAGCTCACAGCTTTTCACTAAGAATTTTTCCGAGCTTCTTCTAGTATATTTAACCAGAAGCAGATAAATATTATTTGCCCAAAAAAAAGCATTGGATTATTTACACAGTAACAAGGAAACTGGAAAAAAATGATGAAATAATTGAATTAGAGTAAATCCAGTCCCATCTGGTTTTATTGATTAAATAATTATGTTGGAAACAACGTAGTTTGAAGGAAAGAGACAAACTGAATCCATCGTGAAAGCTATTGTAAGTGTTTTTCCCTCACATCACAGTTTCACCTGCGTTTTTTCTTTGTAGCTTATGTGGCATCCAGAACATCCATCCGTGATAAATTCCGTCACAATAAATTAGGCTGCTGTTTGATTGCCTCTGGAACCTTGTTAATCTCTCCACCCAGTCCCTCTTTCAGCTAGATTCTTATCAGAGTCCCATGTCAACCAAGGATAAGAGATGAATGGGAACTCAGGAATTCAAGAGACCAAATAAATGTGTGTGTGTGTGTATATTTCCTGTAAATTGCAGTTGTATTTATTCTGAGCATTTTGCATAAAGATGCATCACTAACTGACCCCTAATTAAGTGGCTAAGATATCTGACTGGAACCTTTTTTATCACATTTTTAAGACAACTTTAATAAAAATTTTCAGTCTTTCTCCACTCTTGGACTAGGATTTACTCATTTGATATTTACTTACTGATTATAGCAATTTACTACATACCCTCAGTGTGCCAATCACGGCATCAGGCACTTGGACTCAGGTGAGCAAGCTACTGCTTCCTTCCGGCCACCTTGCTTTTCTACCAGCATAGCCTGCACTTGTGGCACCAAAGGTTAGGAGTAACTGTCTTTCTATCCCCATCTATAATTAGCTAACCATTTTCTGTCTTACACAACAGCCTTGGGTCAATATCTTGAAAGGCCCAGGATCCTAGCATAGCTGCTGTTTGTTTAGCTCAGTGTCTATAGTGGCATGGCTCTATTAATCCATGCCAGGTTTTTCCGGTTGCATCCATTGTCACAGTTTTATTTCTTCACTAAAAATAAATCTTTTAATTTAATAAAAGACACTCCTTGTGATCTAGTGAAGGCTGCCAGAAAAATGACGTCATGGTTAACCCTCACTATTTACCCAGTGCCACCAGCCAGCTGTGTTGCTCGTGCTAAAAGTCAAGGGGTGTATTCCTAGGTGTCTCTCTCCTTCTAGCTGTAGAGTTGACAGTCAGCTGACCGTAGGAAATGCATATTGAGTGCCTGCTTGCAGCTAGGTATAAAAGATGCAGTGGTTGAAAAGACAGAAATGGTCCTAGTCTCATGGATTCGAGTCTGTCACTTGCAGTTTACTCTAAACTTACCTTTGACACCAGCACTTTCAAACAGTGCCTTCACAACTTGACAGTGACTGAAAGGATAGAGCGCTGAGGATATCTTTGTGCCTGGAAATATCTGCAAAGCCTTTAAGGACGCTATCTGAGGCTGCCACCATCAGTTTCCAAGGGCAGGATTAAATACCATTATCATCTTTTTATGTATAAGAAATGTAGCTTGTAGTACCCTGTGTTCTGCTTCCAATTACCTGGGGACAGCATGGAAAAGAGCACAGCGGATTCTAATGAGACTTGAAGACCTGGGTTGTTTCCTGCATGCCATTGCCTAGCATTTGGAAAACATCTATACCAAGTCAAGTGATAGGGCTACCCTGTAGCCTTGGTTTCAGAAGCATTTCTGATGATGGCTAGGGGCTCTAAAAAGCGGTCTCTGAAAATGGCTAACCCCTGTGCCTGGGCAAAATTAAGTACATTGCTGATGAAACCATTTTTTAAAAATATTATCATTTTACAAAAGTAAGTTAATAAACATACACCGTGCTAGGATGCTTCAAAGCTTGGGTTTCTCCTTAATAGGTCTCACTAAAGAAAAAACTGACTATAAGACAAAATCCTTTCCTGTGTTCAGAATGTACCAGGCATGTACACTGGCCTAGATAGGTGACTGGAGATGAGCCAGAATCATCCCCAGGGTGATTCAGATATTTCCTAGATGCAGGTCTATGATATTTGCACTATGAAATGTACTCAGAAAAGCTGACACTTCCCCTGTCTTGCATAGCAGAGATTTCAGACTGTCCCTGGGCTGTCCCTTTTTGCTTCTTTTGAATTTATCCCTCTTGACCCCCCATACTCACTGTGGTCAGGGTTATTGTAGAGACAAAGTTTTTACCATGGAACCACCAATGGTTTTGCAATGAAAATGCTGCAAACTTGGATTAAACATCTTTTACTGTTCTATGTCTTCAGGCTCAGCCTTTCTAAACTAGCCCCTACCAAAGAAATACAGAAAAGGAGCTAGATATCTTGTAGTAGCTCTGCAAATATCTCAAAGTGATATCAAATGATCGAGCATACTAAATATGTGTGTGTGTTTGTGTGTGCGTGCGTGCGCGTGCACGCGTCTAGTTGTGAACTTGGGAAAAATATGTAACTTTTCTCTTTACTGTTTCCTTTGTGGAAAAGAAAAAGCATCCCATACCATCCTTAGTTTTATAGGAGTCCATTTAGGTCCCTCTATCATTACTGATGGACAAACGTTGTTGTTGTTGTTGTTGTTATTGTTATTATTATTATTATTTGAGAGAAAGAGTTGGGGAGGAGCAATGAGAGAGGGAGAGAGGATATCAACCAGACTCCAGGCCCAGTGTGGAGCCCCATCTCACAAACCTGAGATCATGACATGAGCCCAAACGAAGAGTTGGATGCTTAACTGACTGAGCTACCCAGGCACCCTGATGGACAAACTATTATTATAATCTAAACTGTAAATTTAGAAACCTGAAAGAGTATAAATTCTACCTTTAATGGGGCATTGAGGAATTTTATTGAAGCATGTTGTTATCATGAATCAAACTTCTTATAAGATATTCCACTTAAAAACAAGTTGTTCTATAAAACCTATAATAATAACAACCTGTAACAATAACAAAACCAGTAATAAATTTTGATGAAAAATATATCAAGCACATTTAACATGTTTGTCCATTTCCAAGAGCTAACTTAGCACTGTACAGCTGAACTCCACTAGTAATCCACCAAACATACCTTTAGTTACTTCTTTTAATATACTTCACCTAAAAAAGAGTTCTAAAGTCATGGGTCTGGCCTCAGCATTCAGTACAGTGGTTTGTTACCAGTATCTGCCATGGGCAAGGCAATAGAAATTGTGCATATGTGACCTGTACTTGATAATCCTACAAATTCCTATTGCAGTTATTATTAGTATCACATAATGGAGTATTTAATTTTAGTAGGATTATTCTGTGTACTTTTAAAATTAAATATCTCTGACTGGACTATAAATCGATCAAAGAAAGTTACCATACATTATACTACTATGTTTTTTTCCATAGGTGCTGGTCAAATTTGGGGTACCTAGTCATTATTCAAATATATATTGACTTGGTTAAACAATACAATCAAATGGCATTCAGTTCTACTTCCATAAGCTTGTATAAAATCTCACAGAGAAAAACAGTACTTAGGACCTATGTATACAGATTAATATACAGAAGATACTTATTTGTATTTACATAAATATATATAATTATACATTATATATTTTAGGTTATATACTTATTAAATATAAAATAGTATGATAAATTAATGTGTAAGTATATATTAAGTTAATATAAAATGTGTATTAGTTATATATTTATATATATATATGCAAATATATATATTTAAGATAGGAAGAAGTTGAAAAAGCGGTTCCTTCCTTTCGCCTGAAGGAAAGAACACTAGGGAGACAGAGCCAAGCACATATACTTGAGAATCTGTTTGTCCAAGAGCAGTTGCACCAAAGGAAGTTACTCCTTAATGAGTGTGAATCAGATCTGACTAATACCACAATTATTCATTAACACCTATAATAAAACATCTAAAGATATTATATGAACTGTATTTTTGAAGCTTATGCTTAGAGAAAAGGGTACCAAGTTGGATACCGATGGATTTATTTCCTTTTCATTACTCATTTTTTAGTTAGTAATATTAATGTATTATTTTTATAATACAGGAAGATCTTCAGTGATCTCAGAGACAGGTTTTTGTTGGTTGGTTGCTACTGGTCTGTTTTGTATGCCTCAACAATATTTTGGGTAAGGATAATGATCGGTTTCAGAAAATTTTATCTCTGTAAATAATTTAGCAAAATTAAGGTCATTTAGAGAAATGAAGTGAGATTTTTCAGTTTTCTATATTTACATCCCTACAATAATCTTTATTAACCTTTAAAGGTTTATCTGATTTTTAAACTTTAGGCAGCATATAAAAACTTTTATAAATGAAATATTGTGTTGAATTCATAATTGCAATTTCTGCATTGAAGGTGTTACTTTATTTACCCCCCTCTGTTTCCATCATTGCCTGTTCATATATTCTTCAGTCCTGTGGCCAACTTTGGGAGAACACATGCTTCTCTGAGTGAACAGCAAATACAACACAAGACTTGGTTAACTATTTAAAAATCTAATAAGAGCTCATGAAGAATGAATCTTAGTCAGCAAAAACATTGTCATGGTGGGAATGTTTACTCATTTTTCTCAACTTCATCATTTATTTTGTTATTCTAAAGCCAATTAATATATTAGAAAATCAATGAGATTTACCGCTTTATTACCGTACTGATGGTTAACGGAAAGATTTGTCTGGAAGAGCAGTGCCTCAGGATAAAAGACATAGTTCCGATTCTCGCCAATTGTGTGACCTCAGGTAATGCACTAAGTCCTCCGAACTCTGTTTTTCCTGTGTGCTCAAGAGACCTAGAAATTGATTGTTCCACTTTATTTTGAGGCTCAAATGTGATAATATATCAAAGTACATTTATTTGTTTATTTATTGCCTGAAGAAGAGTATTTTTTTATTTAAATTTTGTTAGTTAACATACAGTACAGTATTGGTTTCCGGAGTAGAGTTTAGTAATTCGTCATTTACATACAACACCCAGTGCTCATCACAAGTGCCCTCCTTAATGCCCGTCGCCCATGTAGCCCATCCCCACCCGCCTTTCTGAGAACAACCCTGTTTGTTCTCTATTGTTCTTTTAGTTTGTTTCCCTTTATCCTTTTTTTTTCTTTTCACCCTTCCCATATGTTCATCTATTTTCCTTCTTAAATTCCACAAATGATTATTACTGTATTTCAGTAGCACGACCACCTACATTCCTTCCAGTAATAACATTACCTAACATTAAAAATAAATCTTTGTTATTTATGCCTTTCCTTGTCCTTTATTGCTACCATTTTGTAGATGAGAGATCTGCAACTCAAAGGGTTTGAAATGATTTGTCAGCACTAGTAAATGGCGGAAGTCCCCTCCACTCTTTTGTGTCCAAATACTGTGCCTTTTCCACTGCACTCCATTGAGTACTTGTTCTCCTAAGCCTGTATTTTATCCACTTTAGGTAAACAAAATAGCAAGTCAAGGAGGCTGCAGGAAAAATGCAGGGAGAGAGGCTGGTTGTCAGCCTTCATAAGGCTAGGTCCTCTACCTCAACCATTCTTTCATGCGACCTTCAACTACAGTTGTCTCTTCAAGGGTCATAGGAAAGGATTTAATGGGATGGGGGTTTATAGAATCCATTCTCAATTTAATACATAAAATAAATGTTTACTACTATACATTAAGAGGTATTGATCTAAGGCAGTATTTCCTGCACTTTTAGTAATTGCCCCTCCTTCCTCATAAGGAGCCTTCTTAGACCTTTTTCCTAATCTCTTCCTCCCTTTAGTAGAATTTTAATACCACAGATGTAGTGTATCTGTTTATATTCTGTGGCCCTCTGGAGGTGCTGGACCATTGTGGTAAGATTTTTTCCACCCTAAGAACTAATTTTGCATGAGAATAAGACATGATGAAAGGCTGACAGTCTACCTCTACTTAGGGAGGAACACAGAGATTGAGAGCATAGTGGGGCTATTCGCTTGCCTGGGTTGAGATTCTAGTTGAGCCAGTTCCAAGCTGTGTGGCCTTTCTAAATTACTTAATTTGTCTTTATCAAGACAATTCATTTCTCATGTCAGGAGAAGGAGGGATTGTATGAGCAGGATCAGCATTCTGATATCCATATAAAGACTTAAAGCAATATTGGCCTGTAGTTAAAGCTCAATATGTGCTTTATTGTTGTATTTTAGAGTCAGGAAAATCTGAGCCCTAAGCCTCAATCATGTGGGTAACAAATAGTCAGTTATTACTCATAGCTCAGTTTCTTCATTGATATATAATTGGTTTCACTCAAAACCACAAATGCTTCTGCATTGCAGAATGTAAGTACACACCTTCATCTGTTTACCCTCACATTTAAAGTGAACCTATCTTTGTTTTTGCTATTTATATATGGATTTTACTGTAACACAATTATTTCTGGAATCCTTGGATTGTATTCTCATTGTTTTGCCTGTAGCCTACGAAGTTGAACCTGTAATCTGTATGGAAAAGTATTCCACAACTGTTTTCTTTGGAATAATAAGAGCACTTAATACTTTTTAAAACATTTTCAAGCTCAGTATTATACTAATCCTCAAAATATCTTATGATGAAGGCATTTTTATTCTTATTTTGTCATAAGAAATTGGTAGTGGAGTTAATGGAATAAAATAGAACTATGAGGAAAATATATGTTGTTTATCTCTAGACCACACAAAATCATGGGGTATTGATGTATCTTTGTGAGAAGAAAGGAAGCATGTTCCTTGTGCAGTGTTTTGCATACACACACACACACACAACATACAAAGACTTAAAATTGAAAAAATACGTAAAGAAGAAACCATTTATTTATTGACTTTTATTATGGCTTTTTCTCTTCCTCATGGGTTGGAGGAATTTTTTACATGACAAATTTCAGCCTACCGCAGCCACCCTTAGATTTTTCCATGGTCCTTGACATTAGCACCATGTAAGTATCAGTTAGAGGAGACTCTAGGTAATGCATCCATGGGCCTTTTTTGTTGTTGACTCCCTAGTTGTTAAATAGCAGGTCTTATCCTGAAGCTAAAAGAAATCTCCTGTGTTGTTATTAATAAATTTATTCAATAATAGTTGGGTACTAGTAGATGTTAGGCCTGGATTATCAGCTCTTCTCTGGTCCCTACTCTCTATCACGGAGCATGGGCTTGTTCTTTATATATGTAAAGGTATTGGTCTTTCATCTTCTTGGTTAATTTCATTCTTAAGTATTTTATTCTTTCCAGTGCAGTTATAAATGGGATTTTTTTTCTTAATTTCCTTTCTGCGACTTTGTTATTAATGTTTAGAAGTGCAACAGTAGTTTTCTACATATTAATTTTGTATGCTGTGACTTTAACTAATTTACTAATCAGTTCTAGTGGTTATTTGGTAGAGTCTTTCGAATTTTCCATATATAGTATCTTGTGATCTGCAAATAGTGAAAGTTTTACTTCTTCCTTACCAACATGGATGCCTTTTATTTCTTTTTCTTATCTGATACTGTAGCTAGAACTTCCAGTACTATGTTGAATAAAAGTGAGGGAGTGGACATTTTTGTCTTATCCCTGATCTTAGGGGAAAAGTTATCAGTCTATCACCATTGAGTATGATGTTGGGTATGGGTTTTTCATATATGGCCTTTATTATGTTAAGGTATGTTCCCTCTTAACCTAGGTTGTTGTGAGTTTTAATCATGAGTGAATTTTATTGTCAGATGATTTTTTGCCTGTTGAGATGATCATGTGGTCGTTACCTTTCTTCTTATTAAGTTGATGTTTCACGTTGATTGATGTGTGAATTTGACTCACCCTTGTATCCCTGGAACAAAGCCCACTTGATCATGGTGAATGATTATTTAATGTATTATTTAATTTGGTTTGCTGATATTTTGTTGCGGATTTTTACATCTATGTTTATCAGAGATACGGGCCTGTAGTTATCTTTTTTTTTGTAGTGACTTTGTCTGGTTTGGTAACAGGGTAATGCTGGTTGTAGAATGTACTTGGAGGCTTTCCTTCCTTTTCCATTTCTGGAATACTTTGGGAAGAATAGATATTAACTCTTCTTTACATGTTGGGTGGAATTTCCCTGTGAAGCCACCTGGTCCTAGTTTTTTGGATTACTCATTCAATTTCATTGTTAATAATTGGTCTGTTCTAATATTCTGTTAGTTCCTGATTCATTTTTGGGAGGTTTTATGTTTCTAGGAATTTATCCATTTCTTCTAGGTTGTCCAATTTGTCAGCATATAATTTTTCATAATTTTTTTTTAATCTGAGAGAGAACACAAGCAGGGGGAGCAGCAGCAGAGGGAAAAGCAGGCTTCCCCACTGAACAAGGAGCCCCATGCGAGACTCAATCCCAGGATATTAGGATCATGACCTGAGATGAAGGCAGCCGCTTAACCGGTTGAGCCACCCAGGCGCCCCTCATAATTGTTTCCTTATAACCCTTTGTATTTCTGTAGTGTCAGTTGTTATTTCTCTTCCTTCATTTCTGGTTTTATTTATTTGAGTCTTCTCTTTTTCTTGATGAGTTTGGCTAAAGGTTTATCGATTTGGTTTATCTTTTCAAAACACCCGGTTCTTTCCAGCCCTTTGAAATGGTTTATTCTTTGTTGTCATGACATCTATACTCATTTATTCCATCACAAGTATATAAGGAGTGCTACTATATGTTAGGCACTAAGGATAAAGTAATGGAGAAAAAAGATAAAAGTTCTTGCCCTCCTGGAGCCCACATTAGAGAGGCGGGTGCAGATAGATACACAAGATACCTGAATAAAACATATGGTATGTTAAATATTTTTTCAGTACTAAGAATAAATATAAAATAGAAAAGGGAGATGGGAAATGTTGTGTGGGTGAAATTTTAGATGATTTGGCCATGGAACGCCTCACTGTGAGAGTGATTGATTATTGGATCGTTACTGGAGGAAGTGAAGGATCTAGATGTGGGTGTGAATAGAAGAAAAATTAACTACAAGGCCTAAAGTGGGAACATGTCTGATGTGTTTGAAGAATACTGAAGAGGAAAAAAAAAAAGAATATCGAAGAGGAGAAGGTAGTTGAAATGAATTCACTGAGAGAGTAAATGGGAGCGAGGGAGAGGAGAGTAATAGGAGATGAGGTCAGAAAGGCAATAGGAGATTAAACCATATAGAGTCTTGCAAAGGTCATTGTTAGGAATTTGGCTTTAACTCTGAGTGAAACAGGAAGCCACTAGAAGGGACTGAGCAGAAGAGTAACGTGATCAGATTTACATCTTAATAGAATCACTTTGGCTGCTGTGTTAAGAATAGACTAGCAGAGCCAGGAGATCAGGTGAGAGATAATTTGTTTTGGACCACAGTAGAGGTGATGAGAGGATGAGAGGTAGTAGAATTACGGATATTTTGAAGGTACACCCTGAATGGCTTGCTGATGGACCACTTATGGGATGTGACAGAAGGAGACAGATCAAGGATGATACCATGATTTTTGACTTAGCACCTAGAAGACTAAAGTGGTCATTAGGGGCGCCTGGGTGGCTCAGTCAGTTAAGCGTCTGCTTTTGGGGCGCCTGGGTGGCTCAGTCAGTTAAGCGTCTGCTTTTTGCTCAGGTCATGATCCCAGGGTCCTGGGATAGAGCCTCCGTCAGGCTCTCTGCTCAGCGGGGAACCTGCTTCTCCCTCTGCCCCTCCCCCTGCTTGTGCTCTCTCTCTGTCCAATAAATAAATAAAATCTTAAAAAAAAATAAAGTGGTCATTAACAATCTGAGGAATATCATTACCTGTCAGCATCCTCTCTCAATAGATTAAAAGTGGGCAACTCACCAACTTGACCAGAGTGACAGGAAATCGTTACTGTACTTTATCCAAGAGATAGTACAGGGACTTGAGTTCTATTCTTGAATGTTCCGTAAACTAGCCCTGTGATGTAGGATAAGCCACTTTGTACAAGTCTCAAATTTACTTGTTCATAAATTGAGACTGACTGAGGCATTATCTTTTCTAAGAAGCCTTCTCTAATGTCATTGTCCAAAGAATATTCTCTAGTGCCCTACTTCTATAACTTGTATGAAGTTCTGCTATTCCACATATTTATATTTTGTATATTGCCATATATGTTGTCCTTACAAGATATTGTGCTTCTCAAGTGAGGGCAAGACCTGTATCTTATGAATTTTGTATCTTGCACTGTAACTCAGTTTAGACATATAGCTGCATACTTTACATGATTGCTAAATTTAATAAAAAGACGAACATTCATTGTTTCATAAAATTGAATCTTTATAGTATAAGTTTGGAATATATTGAAGGATTTTATATATATATATATATATATATATATTGAGGGAGTATTAATATTTTTGATTTGAGGAATGGATTGTGCCCTATAGAGCTACATTTTTTTTTTCAGAAGGGGAGGGTGGCAGGGAAGAACTTTCCTCAGTGACTATTCTTTTAACTCAAATAATTTACATTCAGTCCCAGTGTAATTTGATTATCTCTTGATTATTCTTTGGAGGTTAAAAGTAAAAGTTAGAAAATACATGACTTTCTTTTGATTTTGTTGTTTTTAACTCAATTATCTATATCCTTATAAATTTCATTTATAAGATATAATTTACTTCCAATTCAATTTATATTTATTAATTTTTTTCTCCCACAGGAAATACATTTTTATACTAAGTATAAAGAAGTAAATGTAGTCATAGTAGAATAAGGGATGAAGCGCTGCTAAGGACATCTACTGTTGGCTTCAGGTAATTCAGTTAGACTTGGTGCCCAAGCTAAAACACAGATTTCCTGGATCACAGTTTAGACTGCTCCTAGTGCTGAAGGTTCTTCAAGGTCTTCACATAAATCCAGGAAACTATCAAGCTAGTAATTCTGATTTTCAAGTTGTTGAGACAGAACAAAGAGCAATTTTATTTAAGTTAAAATAAAGTTTATTTGGTAATAGCTAAGAAATCGCAATTGGGGACAAATAAGCTATGATGAACCATAGGCAAGTCTGAAGAGACCAAGTGGGGTGGGGTCAGCTTTTATTGTTTTAGGAGGAAATTGGGAAGGGTTGTTGTGAGCAAAAGTTTATTGGACCACAACAGGACTTCAGGGTTGTGGCGGCTTTCCATTGGCTACAAGGGGTAGTTGGTGTGTGGTTGCTGGGTAGAGAGGGACCAACTTTCCTTTTCTTAAAAGCAGGAGATAAAATTCCTATGTGAAAAACATCCTTTCTTATTGAAGTCATTCTTGTCTTCCTTCTTCCTGCTGGTTATGGGGGCTACAGAGAGTGGTGCATTCACAAGAGCACCCCCTTCAGTGCATTCCAGACCCCATCTTTTTTTTAAAGATTTTATTTATTTATTTGACAGAGACACAGCGAGAGAGGGAACACAAGCAGAGGGGGAGTGAGAGAGGGAGAAGCAGGCTTCCCCCTGAGCAGGGAGCCCGATGCGGGGCTTGATCCCAGGACCCTGGGGTCATGAACTGAGCTGAAGGCAGACACTTAACGACTGAGCCACCCAGGTGCCCCAGACCCCATCTTAAATGGGGTCTCCTTCATTTATTTTCACAATGTAATGAGAGCCTTGTTTTGTTTTAAAAATTTGCTCTGAAGACAATTCTGATAGATAAATTCCAAAAATACCTAAGCAATAACAACATCTTTGGGCGTATATTCAAGATACTTGGAAGAGGACAGTACTTTTTTTTTTTAATCATTCTATTTTAAAATAAATTCAGACTTTGAGGAAGGTTATAGGAATAGCAAGAGGGTCCCCACGTGCCTTGCTCTCAGCTTCTCCTAATGTTACCTTCTTACATTGTTATAGTTCAGTTATTGAAACCTGTAAATGGGATTTGAAGTACAGAATTCTGTTAACTCATCTGTAGAGCCTATTGGAATTCCATCAGTTTTTCCACTACTGTCTTTTTTCTAGTTCAGGATCCATTCTAAGATGCCACATGGTATTTTGTTGTCATGTCTCAATCGTATCTCCCAGCCTGTGTCAGTGCTGTTATCTTCCATGACCTTGCCACTTTTGAAAAATAATGGTCAGTTATTTTATAAAATGTTTGATGTTTCCTCATGATTGGATTCAGGATATTCAGGAAAGCACTCTGTTGAATGAATAAGCCAGTATGCATTTGCTCTAAAATATGTAAACATTGGTGCATGTAAATATTACATACATACATATGTTTACATAAACATGTGTAAACATTAATATTCTTAAAAACTATGTTTTGAATTGTATTGGGCTGTTATTTTTCCCCAATTCAGATCTGTGGATTTCCCATTCACAAATGAAAGGGTAAGTCAGTAAATCAAACAAACGATTTTTGAGAATATGCTGTAAAAATATACTGTTAGGTGTCTTGGGAAATACAAAGAAATACAAGACATAACACTTTACCTCAAAAACTATACAGATAGGCTGAGGTGACAGACAAGGTGCAGAGAGTTTGTTCACTACCTGACTGAAGTTGTTCACTATAAAAATGTATATGCACAAAAGACTAAATGAAAGGCATATTACTCTTATTTAATTTTATATCATTGAATCAATTAAGTTTTTTTTAATGGCTTAATTAAACAGAAAAGAACTTTACTGACTCATACAGGCTGAAAAGCCCAGATCTCAGGACCTTCTGGATTCACGTCTTTAAAAATATCCTCAACATTTGGGTCCTTTCTGTTTCCTGTTGATGGTTCATGTTATGTTGACTTTAGTCTCAGTCTTCATGTGTTCACAAGACAGCTGCAATAAGTCATGTCTCTGTCTTCTGGGTTTTAGGGACAATGGGAAAGAAGAACTGAGAGTTTCTCACTCCTGAACCAATAGCTGTGGCTAGAGCACACATTTTAAGGACAGAGTTAGTCCTGGATCTCATGCCCTACTTCAGGGTTGGGATGTAGACTCAGCTTCATTAGAGGCAGGTAACTGAGCAGGAGAGAGGTTGTTCCTGAGGGAAGTAGGGATGTAGTTATGGAAAGGAAGGCAAATGAATGCTAAATGGTAAACAAACAAAAAACACCCCCCATAAACCCTAGATACTGTAACTCTCAAATGTCAATTGGTTTAAATTTAGCAAGGTAAATGCTCTTCAACACATGAGACAAATTTATTGTTCTGGTAATGGATATATCTACATGCAAACAAATAACTTGTGACCTCTTGCTTAGCTCATGGAAGAGATTTACATAATTAAATTATATTAATCTTGTCACTCCAGTCACTGCATGGAGATAGATCACGTTTTCTTCTAAGGTTAGTATTTGCATTTTTTTTCAGTCATCTAAATATCAGTGTCCAATGATTATATTTCTTGGGATCTTCTCGCTGGTAAGCTACAATAGTCAGTGGTTTCACTACCCGGTCTGATCTGGGCTGCAGTGTACTCTGGGGTTTTTTTCTCTGGGGTTTTTTTCTGGTTGAGTTTTGGGGGTTTTTCACCCTAACAATGAGCCAAGTGGCAAACTGCCTAGCCAGGACAGGCCTTGTGCTTTTTTGTCATTCTACGTGTGTGTGTTTGTGTGTGTGCGTGCACGAATGCGCATATGCTGCATTACCCAAAGTGTACATCCCTGATATGTCCTATAAAATCTGCTTTTTCACTCATGTTCAGTTGACTTTGTTATGAAGTGGTTGACAGGGAAGGTTATAAAAATATCGTATGCCATTTGGAAAAGGAGAGAAAGCGCTCTCTGAATGGGTCAGTGTGTTTTTGGTCGGAAGCTCAGTTTGATAAGGTGACTGCTCAAGTTTCCTTCCAACCCGAAGGCAGGATGGAACTTAATGCCATGACACAAATAAGCTGCTGCCACAACAAGGCACCTGGTAAATGCCTTTTGATGATGGTGATTAAATAAAGGTCAAAGAATATCACTGTATCCTAATGGTAGTCATCACACATCATCCTTTCTCCCAGTGCCTTTGAAAACACCACTTGAAAAGACTATAAAAACTATGTGTTTTGTTTGGGCAGCAAATGCTCTCATTAGGCATCTCAGGGCTTCTTCAGAAAAATAAAACAAATGTTAGGGTGGTGAGTACTAGATTGTACTAGATTGTAGGCTTAAAAGAAAACTAAATGTGACCTTTTGTTATATAAAATAATAAATTCCTAAGATAACCAGAAAGCCTTTCTTTTCACACAAAATGTAAGTCTTTCTATTTTCTAGAAGTCTCTAAAAAGAGCCTCATGATATGACCACAAATCTACAGGGAGAGGAAGGGACAATTTAATAAATTAGAAATTAACGGTGTTTAATTTCTAGTGGAAAGTGCAGAGATTTCTAAAGAGGATTATTTCCATTTTTCCGTGGGTAAACTTGATTAGTATAAAAAATTATTACAATACTTTTAAAACAATTGCCTATCCGGGGCGCCTGGGTGGCTCAGTTGTTAGGCGACTATTTTCAGCTCAGGTCATGATCCCAGGGTTCTGGGATCGAGCCCCACATCCGGCTCCTTGCTTGGCGGGAAGCCTGCTTCTCCCTCTCCTACTCCCTCTGCTTGTGTTCCCTCTCTTGCTGTGTTTCTCTCTGTCAAATAAATAAAATCTTTATTTAAAAAAAAAAAAAACAACAATTGCCTATCCAATTGTTCCTATGCATTTAATGTTGAGTTTCATCAGAGGGAGAAATTCGTCTTGCCTATTCAATACTCTGTTTAGAAAAATCAGGTGAGAAGACCACATTTTCTTTAATATTCTGACTATGCTTTCCCTTGTCACTGACATGAGCCTTACCACTATCAGTAGAAAGCAAAAAGGCCATCCAGTTTGAAAGCAAAAGTTTGATTACTCAATTGTACTATGCTATCATGGATGCAGTAAGAAATACATTTCATGTGAATTTCAGATTAATGTTCCCTTAGGACTGACAAGACTGGTGCCCTTGGGTGGCTCAGTGGGTTAAAGCCTCTGCCTTCAGCTCAGGTCATGACCCTCAGGGTCCTGGGATCAGCCCCGCATCAGGCTCTCTGCTCAGCAGGAAGCCTGCTTCTCCCTCTCTCTCTGCCTGCCTCTCTGCCTACTTTTGACCTCTTTCTCTCTGTCAAATAAATAAATAAGATCTTAAAAAAATATAAAAAGGACTGACAAGATTATAAACTATGTAATCTTAAGAATTTTTCTATTTGCCAGGTAAATTGGGACCCCCGTATGCTAGGGGGTCAGTTACTCAAAGCCTGCGTGGAAGGCACAAACTTTTTAGCATCTGTTTATGGCCGGGAACATACCATTGGGTGTGATTTCAGAGACGAGGAAGGCATATGGAAATAGAAATGCATTTTAACAAGACCCCTATGCACATACAAGTTTGAGAAGCACTTTTTTGGAGTAGAGTAGTTTGAAATGTGAATTTTAGACAGGAATTACCCGGGATTCATATACCAGCTCCAGCAATCACAGGCTGTCGGGGGTAGACAAAGTGCAGTTGGTCTTCCAAATTTGGCCCGCTGCCTAATTTGGCCTCCTAGCTTTTGGGCTAGACAAGTTACATAACCTCTCTGTGCCTCAATGTCCTCATATATAAAATGAGGAAAATATGCTAGTACCTACTTCCTATGGCTGCTGTGGAAGTAAATGAGTCAGCACAGATAAAGAATATCAAGTTGTGGGGCATCTGAGTGGCTCAGTGGGTTAAAGCCTCTGCCTTTGGCTCAGGTCATGACCTCAGGGTCCTGGGATCGAGCCCCATATTGGGCTCTCTGCTCAGTGGGGAGCCTACTTCCACCTCTCTCTCTGCCTGCCTCTCTGCCTACTTGTGATCTCTCTCTGTCAAATAAATAAATAAAAGTCTTAAAAAAAAAGAATATCAAGTTATATCTGGCATTACTGCTATTAATTTTAATCCTATTGGTGATGGTATTGTAATTGTTTCCACCCACCTCATAGGATTATTTTACAAATGAAATGAGATAATTCAGGTGAAGTTTAGATCACCTTACTAAATGTCAGTTGTTGCTGTTATTGATTCTGCACCTATTCAACTAGAAGGTGCTGGTGTATCTATGGTTCTCATGTTGGCTGGGGATTGGAATGCTATCAGAGTAAAAGAGAGTTAAGGGCACGTATTGCATGGAGCACTGGGTGTAGTGCATGAACAATCAATCTTATAACACTGAAAAAAAATAAATGTATTTGGGAAAAAAGAATAAAAGAGAGTGAAAGGAAAGTAATTTGGAAAGGCCTTTCATACAGTTAGCATAGTACTTATTCCTATGTTTAATTAATGATGCTAACCTTAACTCGACAAAGCAACTATTAATTAGTAGTGATATCTTTTTTATTTTTTATTTATTTTTTAAAGATTATTTATTTATTTGAGAGAGAGTGAGAGTGAGAGGAGAGGGAGAAGCAGACTCCCTGCTGAGCAGGGAGCCTGAGGTGGGGCTCAATCCCAGGACCCTGCGATCATGACCCAAGCAGAAGGCAGATGCTCAACCAACTGAGCCACCCAGGTGCCCCTGCATGATATCTTTCTTTAAGTGACTCTGTTATAAAAATGAGTGAGAATGATTTATTATCCATGTATGAGTTTTACTTAACTGGCAATTCCACAAGGATTGAGTGTGACTAAAGAAGTTCCTAATTTTTTGGCATTTACCATTATTTCACAAATTACCCCATTCTTAATATGCTTTAAAGAATAAAATGGCAAGCCCCTGACTAAAATTCATAAATCCAAAATTATTGGAGTCCAAGTAGATTACTTTTTACTGTATTACATACTTTCAAATCACCAAAATTTGATGTTTAGCAAAAAAAAAAAGAAAAAAAAAGTTAGTTCATACTTGCAAAGCAGAATAAAAAGGCAATAAAATCTTGTAGTTGAATTCTTTTGCCTGAACAGTAAGTAAGAAAGTGCTTGGAAGAAAGTGCACCTGTAAAAAAGAATGAAGGGCAGTGATCAGTTGGAAGAGATTTTTGTTGTTGTTGAGAGATAAACACTGGATTTAGTAAACTCAGGAAAAGAGAGAATATTTAAGATAGGAGTGGGTAAAATAGCATGAGAATTTGGTTGGAGGTCCCTGATGCCTTTAAGCTACTTAAGAGTTAAATTTAATATAATCTATATGATTGATTCTAAAAATAATTTGATCTAGGAAGGAACTATTATATAATTTCTCCTGCTGCTTATTTTTCATTATAAACCCATTATAACTTTTAGCAGTAGGAAGGAGTTATCTTGCAAGGCAGAATTAAAAATTAGAATAGTTTCTAAGAAAAGTTGGAGAGTGTGTGTGTATGTGACTGGTGTGTAAGTGTGTATACTTCTAAAGTATAAGATTAAATTCAACTGCATTTAAATAATCTCCTAGAGTTTAAGTTCCATATCCAGTTCCCTTCAAGTTCTGTCATTTTGGTAATTTCTAGATATTCGTTGTTGAATACTATTCAATACTATTGAATACAATTCAGTACCCACCTCCTCAAAAAAGAATAAGTGTGACTTTTCTCCAGATTAATCACCTTTACAACTGTAGCCTAACATAATATGATACTACCTTTTTAAAAATATATTATCAATAATCAGCTTTTTTGGTCTAGGTATTTAGTGTATGCCCTGAATAATACAATGTCAGTGTCTGTCATACTGTCCATTTCTCTGGGACTGTGCTTGTTTAGATTATTTTGAGAAGTTTTTACCAACCATTTGCTGCTGATAATTATGCATGCTATCATGCTACTGTGCCTAATGGAATCATAAATCCAAATCTTTCATTCAATTCCCATTGACATACTCTGCAATGTCTCATCTACCTAATAAGTCTTTATTGCCCTCTACTGTATCACTTTAGATTTGTTCATCTCATTTTTCTCAACTGCTAATTGGACGCAGTTTCTTAAACTAGATTCACTTACAGAGCTGCCATCTTACAGAGCTCTGGGGGCACCCTTGCACCACTGCCCCCCTGGGATTGTACAGTGCACATACACACATGGTCATACGTGGCAGCCAAGCATTTAACTTCATTGCACCAATATAGAGGGATTCAATTTTGGGTGTTTAGCCTTACTATTTAGAGATGGCCAATTAATTTATATAAACTAGCTTTTGCATGAAGATCCAGCATTTGATTACATCACTCAGTCACTATAAATCCAGTCAGTATTTGTACCTGTTTTATTCTGTTTAATTCATAGTTATTCCTGAGCTGCAGGCAGTGCTTGAGAATATGAAGGTTTGGACTTCAGAATTTACTCACAAAAGATTGATATTTTTAACTTGATTTAAAGAATGAACCTAAGAGGCTTTACAGGAATGTAAATAGTTTTGGCATATTTACAGTGCAGTGTTTTCAGTTGTAAAGTTGGCTAGTTGTGTAGGTGGGAAGCTGTAGGAGTTGTGATAGTCAGTGTATCACAAGCATTTTGTCACTTCTTGACTTCTCTATATTTTTAACAACTGTAGTAGAAATTCCTTAAGTTTCTGGAATGTTCCCTTCCCCCACAGTATATCCCAAAGAACTGATTCTTTTTTTTTTTTTAATTAATGCTCAAGCTCTATGTGATGAGTAGTTGACAAAAGATGGGACCAAGACAAAAAAAAAAGATGAGAACCCCTGAAAGATGTGGAGCCCCTAAAGGAGAAAAGTTTCCTTGCCTTTTCCAGTTTCTAGAAAAACATTCACATTCCTTGGCTCCGGTTCTCCTTCTTCCATGTTCAAAGCCAGCCATGTATATTCTCTAATCCTGTATTACCTTTCTACTGTGGTCATAAATCCCACTGACTCTAACACCTTGTCTAGTTCTGAGGTTCCTTGTGATTACATTGGGCCCACCCGGATCCTTGATCATTTCCCCATCTGAAAATACATCATCACATATGCTAGGTCCCTTCTGCTATGCAAGGTAATCTGTTCACAGGTTCAAGAGATGAGGACATAGGCATCTTTTCAGGCCATATTTTGCTTCCCACACTCCTCTGATTCCTTTCTCACCTGCATAGCATGGTGGCTAAGAGCACTGACTTTTAATCTTAGTTTTATCAAGTTCTACCTGAGCGACCTGTGTGAATACTGCACCTCTTGGGGTTTCATGTTTCTCACCTGTGAATGAGTTGCTGTCTTGCTTAACATAGTGCCTGGAATATGGTGAGCAATCGACAACCTAATGCTGTTTCTAATAATGGCATTGTCATCACGGTTAGCATTGTTACCATGATCATCATCTGCTTCCTTACCTCCCTCCTCATCTCTCTGCTTCTTTAGCAGAAGGGCCATGGGTCATTCATATAATTTGTTTTTGTGGTGCCTGGGATAGGGCCGCAATAGAAGTTTTTGAGATCATTCAATAAACAGCAATGGAATTAATCAAGTAAAAGAAAATTGCACCAATTTCAGACTAAACTATTTCAGACTGTTAGTCCAAGCCACTATTGTACACGCTTCAAAGAAATGTTACCTACCGAGCCTTTAATTGCCTTCACTTTCATGTTCTATGTTTAGCTCACGTCACTGAAGCTGCACCCTATGTTTCCAAATTGGTTTTCTTCCAGCAAATCGTGCAGGCATACTTTCTCTCAGATATGACCTTCTAGGTTTCTGAGCCAACTTCGTCAAGAATTAGACATTTTAAGGAACCTGATCTTGGTAAAAATTCTCAAATCTGGCCTGTCTTTTCTAAATTTGTTTAATAATCATAAAGAATTAGAGGAAGATGCTGATAGTTTTGTTTTTGTGTTTTTTTTAACAATGCCCTTCTTTTCTTTTCGTAGTATTTCAATTACATACGTAGTAAAATGTATGTTTATGTTTAAGTAGCCTGGAGCTGGAGGAAATAAGCCTGTTTTGTTTGTATTAAGAGTTTTGGAGATTTCTCATGGTTTCACATTTCATCAATATTCTTGTTTAATTTATATGCAGAAAATGAGACTTTTCAACTTGCCTTTTATCATCGAGGAAGAAAGGGAATTTGTAGATTGTCAGCATAGTACTACAATTAAATGCATGTACATAGTTTCTTTCTGAAATGGAAAGATGTTATTATAAGTTATAATTATTACATGATAATAATATCTTTAATGTCAGTATAATTTTTAACCTAAAAATTCTAGAAGTTCAAGTAGAGAACAGTTTGGGATAATGTTGGGTATATATCCCCAATATTGTGAGGCCTTCCTGAATATTAACTCGTATTATTGAGTTATTCAAGCCTTCCTGAATACTACTTTTCTTTTTAAAGATTTTATTTATTTATTTGAGAGAGAGAGAGCGAGAGAGAGCATGAGAGGGGAGAAGGTCAGAGGGAGAAGCAGACTTCCCGTGGAGCTGGGAGCCCGATGTGGGACTCGATCCCGGTACTCCGGGATCATGACCTGAGCTGAAGGCAGTTGCTTAACCAACTGAGCCACCCAGGTGCCCCTGAATACTACTTTTAAAGCTGTGTATGACTTGGCAACATCAGGATGAAGAGTGCAGAAAGAGCCCCAGGGAGCGTTATCATCGTCACTGGGGGGACTTTGGGCAATTTCTGGAAAATCTCATTATTATATATTTTCTCGGGAAATAGCTTCCCTTTAATAATTAAGGTTATGTACGAAAAGCACCCACATTTTATATTAGTGTATCTGACATTATTTTGCATATGTAGTAACCAGTAGGTAAATATTTATTAGTTGCTTGATTTTGACTTTTTGAGAATTGGTAGGGATATGTTTGGAATATTAACCAGTGATGATTTAGACAATGCGAAATATTATAAAGGTATCTGAAGAGAATTATGACATGGTTACAAAGAGTAATACTTTCAAAAAAAAGTTCTGTTTATTAATAAAATGTTTCATCAAACTGTCTTCTATTCTTAGGATGTTTATGAAAAATGTTTATATTTTATGCTTTTTGTTCAAAGTTTTATGAAAAATACTTGCATCTTAATGACTTTGGCTTATGTACTAAGGCTCCCTATGCTGTATGATTTTTGAGGAAGTAATTTAACCTTTCCTACAGTATATTTTTCTCGCCTATTAAACAAATTTTCTTCCTATAACTGGAGTGACCATATAATTTGTATCCAAACTGAAGCACTTAGGAGAGGATAAGCGCATTGTTAATAATTGTTCCAGGACAGTTGGCTTAAACTGGACTGTTGTGGGCAAAATGGGATGTATGATCATTACCCTTACACCTGTTTTCTTTCTTCCTTTCTTTCTTTCTCTCTTTTCTCTCATTCATTCTTTCTTTTTTAAAGATTTTTATTTATTTGAGAGAGAGAGAGTGAAAACGAGATCATGAGCAGGGTGGAAAGGTAGAGGGAGAAGCACACTCACTGCTGAGCAGGAACCCCAACACTGGGCTTGATCTCAGGACCCTGAGACCATGACCCAAGCTGAAGGCAGATGCTTAACTGACTGAGCCACCCAGGTGCTCTTTTACACCTGTTTTCATTAAATAGGATAGATACTTACTGAGTACCATTATACACAAGACATGATACTTTAAGTCAAAAAGATGTATAAAGGATTACATTTCCATTTTAACAGCCTTCTCCTTCACCTACAACCAGCAGTGTTCTGCTTTGGTGGATTTTATTTTTGTCAATTAAGCAGTGTATCATCTGGCTTCAAATATTTGAAAATCACCAAAGGAGTAGAGTAGAAGAATAATTTCAGTGTCATGAGGGAAGATTTATAATGTAATGAGGTGCTGAGGTGAAAGGAAGTATATCTTAAAGACAATAGGAGGATGCAGTATTTATTTTTTTATTTGTTTTTTAAGATTTTATTTATTTATTTGACACAGAGAGATCACAAGTAGGCAGAGAGGCAGACAGAGGCGGGGGGGGGGGGGGAAGCAGACTCCCTGCTGAGCAGACAGCCCAATGTGGGGCTCGATCCCAGAACCCTGAAATCATGACCTGAGCTGAAGGCTGAGGCTTTAACCCACCGAGCCACTCAGGCGCCCCAGGATGCAGTATTTAATAAGCAGGCTCTTTTTGGGATGAGCCTGGAGGGATGGTTAGAAGGACTAAAGGAAGGACTCTGTGTGGGAAGTACGCTTGGACAGTTTGTCTAGCAGAGAGGAAGGCTTGTATTGGTCACCATGAAGAAGGCACAGGGGAAGGGAAAGTCAGATTTGGGGCACTGAGCTTGTCTGTGGGGGAGCTGGGGGAGCTACGCCCACAGGGCATTATGCAGAGTTATATGTGCCAGCCAGAGCAGTGTGTACCTCATGTCACCTATTTAACGTTAAACGAATGACAGCACCCAGCCCTTGGCTTGTCCCATGTGTCCTCTCTGCCTGACACTGACTGGCACGTCTCAGTCCAGAGTTTTCATTAATTTTTCTCCATTCCTTTCAAAGCTGATTTCCTGAGGCATGTGCTCAATACATAAACCTCTATAAGCTTTCCCAATTCCTACTGATTCTAAATACAGTAGCAATAGATTTTTTTAAAAGATTTATTTATTAATTTACTTGACAGAGAGAATGAGAGAGAGAGCGCACACACAAGCAGGGGGAGTGGAGTGGCGGGCAGAGGGAGAAGCAACTCCTCCCCACGGAGCAGGGAGCCCAACCCCAGGACTCTGGGGTCATGACCTGAGCCAAAGGCAGATGCTTAACCAACTGAGCCACCCAGGTGCCACACAACAGATTTTTTTTTTTTTTTTTTGGATATATACCTTTTGGGAGGAGAATCTTGCTTAGATAACTGGCCTTGCTTGCCAGCTTTCCTTTCTTTTCTTTTCTTTCCCAGCCCCAGTTTATCTTTGCCACCTTCCATGAGTTTTTCCCCTTGGATTTGTATTTTATTTGTTAGTAGACCTGAAATCAGCATTTGAGTGTAAACAAACACTTTCATTGACGTGCACACACACCCCAAAGGGAGTATAGAGTTTTTCCTTGACCTACACTTTTTTTCATTTTTATCTAAACAGAATGCGTATTTTGGCCAATACATACAATTAACGTGATGGATGTATCTTTTCTTCCCAACCCCCACAGAAGGCTCCTATGAAATCCGTGACATTTCAGAAGTGTGAAAATATTGGAGGTGTGAAATTTTCGGTTTTCAAGTCTGTGAAAGAGCAGAGGCTTGTTGACTTGCGTGTCCCACATTGTCACACTGTTTGGGGTGCCCCCGACCGGCAAGGAGCAGGAGTGTGGGGTGAGAAGCACCAGCGCCGATGACACGTGCTCTGAATGTGTGTGGCTTTTGAGCAAGTGACTCAACCTCTTACGTCCCATCCATAAAATGTCTCATCCATAAAACGAGGCTAAGAAGGTCATTCTCTGGGATTGATTGGGATGATTTACGTGAATATTTAGATCCGTACTTAGCACTTCGTAAGGTATCTGTAAAGTCACCTGTGTTTTATGTTACTTCCAGATTTAACAGCAGAAAAACAAATTTAAAAAGTGAAAAATGGGGCGCCTAGGTGGCTCAGTGGGTTAAAGCCTCTGCCTTCGGCTCAGGTCATGATCTCAGGGTCCTGGGATCGAGCCCTGCAACGGGCTCTCTGCTCAGCAGGGATCCTGCTTCCTCCTCTCTCTCTGCCTGCCTCTCTGCCTACCTGTGATCACTCTCTCTCTCTCTCTCTCTCTCTTTCTCTGTCAAATAAATAAATAAAATCTTTAAAAAAATTAAAAACATAAAAAGCAAAAAACTGTATAAAATAACATGTGGTTATATCTTATAAGACACACCAGAGGGTCTCAAATGTTCTGGGTTCACTCAGGCATTTTTTTTAAATGAGGCTAAATAAATACCTAGCATTTGGTTAATTAAGTCCAAATAACTGAGAGGTAGCCACGTGCATGGCATCTATCAGATATCAGTGTGTTTTTCTTGAAAATTTAACCACCGCCCCCACCGCTGTGAGTGTGCCATGCCCCCCCCCCCATGATGTGCCTTGGGGTCACAGTTTGCACAAGACAAAGGTGCTCCCTTGTTCAGCTCTCCAGTTCAGCAAGTGCCACGTGCTGCTAGGTCATGGTTCGTCCCTGATCTGTTCAGAGGGAGTTAGCCCAGAAAACCTTCAGAGGAAAACTTAAAAAAGAAAGCTGGGTCTTCGGGTAGGGTGTTTGCTCAGTGTCTGAAAGCTTCAGAGAATCTAAAGCAAAATGAGAAGAAAACAGGCGACTCAGTTCCCCAGTGTGTTCACTGTAGTGAGTCCAATTGCCCTTAAAACCTCGGAATTCCTGCTTTCGTGACTCTCAGGAGCTCCTCTGCAGGGACATCAAGCAGAAGCTACCCAAAGTTTACCTGCACGATGGTGTGCATGAGGGAATGACTGATGTTTGCTCTTCTTCCCTCCAGGGACTGGAAACAGGCCCCGGTGCAGCATTGCCCACTTACCGCCTTACAGATCTTTCAGTATGTTTGAAATTGCTGCCCATACTCATTTGGGCTGGTGTAAAAAGCTAAGAAGCTATGTCTTTGGGAAAAGGAATCATGGCTTCACTAAATCTATAGACTCCCAGGCCAATTTGCTCCTCAAGTACCGTATGTTATAAATTCATTCTGACCAAGTTGTCTTGGGAATGCTTTAACAAAACTCCAGCAGTCCAGAATCCTAAATAACAGAGTCTAGGTTTATGAAGAGTCTAGGTTTGTGAGGATAGCATGTTTTCTACATTCTGGAAAGATATAGTCACATATACTGAAGTAGCTGGAGTGGACCTTTGGGATAAGTAACTTTCTACATTGAGCTAGTTTTAAACATAAATCTCTCTGAAATGCTTTAGCAATTGCTTTGCTTCCTTCGGCGCTGTAGTTATAGATACAGGTGTGGCAGCAGGGAACTTCTGGGTTAAGCAGCGTGCCAGCACCTGACAGTTTAGGGAAAAGCCGCTCAGCCTGCAGCACTGTCCAGCCGGCTGCCCATCTCATGGCACCTTGCCTTCTTCAGGCTCCAGTGTCCCATCTGTCACACGCATGCTCCCTGTACCCCCACATCTGTCTTTCCCTTCCATGCTCTCCCACTCTTTCCCCTTTCCCCATTGTACACACGGTTACCTCCATATCCATATCTTTCAGGACTCTGTTCTCCTTTCCTGGGATGTCAGTATCTTTCTGACTTGTGCTTATTTCTTCTGGGGGCTTAGGGTCTGCTGAGGAATACCAAAGCCATTTTGTTTTTTTTAAAGATTTTATTTATTTATTCATGAGAGAGAGAGGCAGAGGCAGAGGCAGAAGGAGAAGCAGGCTCTCCATGGAGCAGAGAGCCTGATGTGGGACTTGATCCCAGGACTCTGGGATCACAACCTGAGCCGAAGGCAGATGCTTAACCAACTGAGCCACCCAGGCACCCTGTTTTGTTTTGCGTTACATTGTAAGTTGATATTTCTAGAATAGGAGTATAGGAGAAGAGATTGAAAGAAAAATGACCTGAGAGTGAAGGTCAGTTTAGTATTAAATTACCAAAACAGCTCTATGAGGCAACATGGACTAACCATAAGAACATGCTCTTTGAAGCCTGTCCTCTGCACCTGCTATCAAGCACCAGTTCTTCGATCTGGTGTTTATAGGATCGTGACTGAGGTGCTCAACCACTCCAGGCCTCATTCTTTATCTCTGGAAAGGGCATGATGATACCTATCTTAATAGTCATTATGAGAATTAAATCAGAATATGGTGAAAGAATTTGCAGTTATGGAATGAATAAGTCATAGGGATGAAAGGTACGGCATAGGGAATATAATCAGTGGCATTATAATAATGTTTGTATGGCAGCAGACAGTAACTATACTTGGCAGTGAACATAACCTAAATCCCACCGTGTTGAATCACCGTGTTGTGCATTAGAAACTAAGGTAACATTGTATGTCAACTATACCTCAATTTTTTTAAAAAAGTGTTTGATTTAAAAAAAGAAGAATTTCGATCTCGGAAATAGTAAACACTGCTGGGTTGTTATTACTGGCCCCATTTTTTAGGTGAGCCGCCTGAGTACAGAAGTAAGGGAACGGTCTGCGAATCACAGCTTGCAAACAGCAGGACCAGAAGACGCCCCCTGCCCCCGCCATCTACCCCATCCACAGCCTGATTTTTTCCTACTAGCTAGTCCAGTGCTGTCTAGAAGGCTGAGGATTCTGAAGCACCGGGTTTTTGCACTATGTGGATTTTAGTGCCCTTTCTCCCCTACCTCACTCCCAGCACTTAGTGAAATTTTAAGCTGAATATGTTGTTTATGGTCTCACTAAAAACAGCGGTTTTTTTTTTTTTAAGTGGTTTTCAACACACACAGTAGGTATATACTGTGAGGAATGAAACGAGCTCTGAAAATGTTTCAGGCTTGCTTAAAGACCGAAGACAGGTTTCCTGATTTATCCCACTGAAACCACAGCATGCGTTCAGTCAGTGAACATCACTGTCACTAAACGAGTTCAGTTTTGAGCGTGTACTCTGTGCTACTATGTAGTCACCCACCAGGGCTTTTTAAACAGGAAGATACAAACAAATCGTGTGGGCTCATATTTAAATGTCAAGTCTGGTTCACTAGGTCTAGGATGGGACTTGAGACTGCATCTCTAACAAGCTCCCGGATGGCAACAGTAGCCCATTCCTCTTTTAATTCTCTAATACTTTGGGGGGCATTTTCTGGTTATTCTTTCATTATTTTACTCATTACTTATGTCCCCCAACAGAAGGTAACTTCTAGGAGAGCATAGACCTTTCTATCTTGATCATCACTGTGTTCCCGGCCCCAGTCACGCCTGACACACGTAGGTATGCCCCGTGGTAAGCTGGAGCAGAAAGCCAATTTCAATGTAGACCAGTACTCGGTAATACCTGTGAGTCAATAAATGACCGAATGAATATAGGTAATGGCAATAAACATGGACACATAATACATATATATCGCTTATATTAATCTCATAGCATTTTGAGGAATGTATCATCAACCTCAAGTTGTAAATATGCAGTCACACATATTAAATTAAGTACTAGGTACAAGGACAATAAAACTTACTAAGATTAGGTAACTCTTGAAAGTTTCAGGAAAGAGAGACCACTTGCACTAGCCTTGAAAGAAGATGAACACTTGTATTTATGTAGAGAAAGAAGGAGAGGAAGGTATTCCATTCCATGTAGATGGAATGTGGTAGGATAATTTTTTGAAGTTTTACCTTAAGTTTTATTCCCCTTGAAATGCTGCCCTCATTTCCAAGCAATTATCCAGTTTCCTAGTTTTCCCATCCTAGGGAATTTTGCAGTGTGAAAAGCAGGCATTACTGAAAGTCTGCTGTTTTTTTTTTTATTATTATTTTCTGTAAATCCAAGCTTGCTGAAGAGATTATGCAATGTATCCTGTGGTAGGATAGAAGAGAGAATAGTTCTTTTGAGGACAGCTACAGGAAAAAGAATTATCCCAAGACTGGAAAGAATTCAGCCTGAGCTGAGCAGATGATGCTGTGAGTATTATTTAGTTTTTCTACGCCGGGGTCTCCTTTGGTAGTTTGGAGAGAATTATAAAGGAAGCCTATGAAATTGAAATTCATTTGTCAAAATACTTTTAAGATTGAGATATAGTAACACCTGTTTATTTATTAATGCATAAAATAACATCTAATAGCATAGCTAATAATTAATTTTGATATGTGTTGAGTACAGATTTTTAGCTGTAAAGTAAAATAAAAATATGACTACTTTTCATTCATGATAGATTTATAGGTACTGCTAATCCTATTGTGGTTTATTGCCTACGTTTGTAATAGAAGGAAACGCTAAATTATTACTTAGAGGTTAATGAAAATAAAGGCATAGTCATTTTTCCCAACCAAGTCTAAGGAACTTGAACATGGACTCCAGTTCAGAAGAAAGGCTTGAGCATCACTCCAAGGCAGTGTGTATCAGTCAGGATAGCCTAGGATAGTGGTTCTCAATGTCTTGTCCTTGAACCAGTAGCATTAGCATCACATGGGAACTTGTTAGAAATATAAATTTGTGGGTTCCTCCCCACCCCAGTCCTATTGAATCAGACACTCCGGGAAACAGGTGAAGCAATCTGTGTTTTAACAAACCCTCCAGGTGATTCTGATGCCTGCCCAAGTATGAGAAGTACTAGGCTAACAAACTAGCCTTAAATCTCAGTAGTATTAAGCAACATGGTTTGTATTTCATTCAGGCTTGAGTTCCATTGTGGTTAGCATGGGCTCATTCTGCTCCATTGTTTCCTTACTCTGGGATCTTGTAGACAGAATAGCCACCATCTCCGACATTACTAGTACTGTACCAGAGGAGAAAAAGAGGTTTGGCCGGGGGCGTGGTCTCTCACTGGTGATTAATGGACCAGAGGTATACATGTCACTTCCACTAACAACTAATTGGCCAGAATTAGTCATGTGGCTCCACCCAATGGCTGGAGGACAAGAGGTGCCTGGAAGCCAAGGGAGATAGTGGTGACTAACATTATCAAGAGACAGCAAGATCTCTTAAAAGATGCCTGCCACAGCCACATGAATGATTCCCTTGGTTGCCACAGGCACAGAACCAGCACAATCACAGACTTTGAGGGACCTATGCAGCCTGGGACAGTGGTGGACTAAATGTGTTCCATGCCATCTGTGACAGAGGTAAACCAGTTAGACGAACAACTCCAGTGGGCAAAGGGAAGGGGGCGTTTGCTTGGGGAGCTTTAAAGGGAAGTTTCGGTTTGGTGATTTTAAGACCCTAGGATTTTTGCACAATTCTGGACGAGGGTTGAATTTGCTGCCACAGAATGCCCGGTGTTAGATGTAAGTTGATTTAAAGAAAAGTGATTATGTCTGACACACCAGAGCTTGTGGAGTAAGTTTTATATCCACTCGATCTGTCATCTGGGTAAAATGCACTAGTTCAGTACTTAACACAGGACATTTTAAAGGGGGATGTCTTAAATGCTTTTGATGATGATAAAATAAACTCTTGGAATACTCCAGCACTGACTAAATTGACATATTGACTTAAAAAAACCTCAGACCTATAATCATTCTAAATTCATACTGGGACTCAGTTAATGGAGCAGTGTGAGTCATTGGCACTTAATCATTTCTTTGTGATTGCGACATGTAATTCTTTTTCATCTATTAGAAAATTTTACACACATTCAGCTAGAATTTTTCTGTAATACTCTCTGCCTGCCTTGCTTTTATCTAAAAATAAAGAGAAGGTATTAGCCATGAAATAATGAGAAAGTAGTGGCAATAAAAGAGTCTTGTAAAACAGTCTGGCTCATCTGGTAAAGATTTTATTACTTGAAACTCTTGGAAATATCTACTGGAGTCTCATCCTCTATGCCACCACAAACTTGTATTTGACGAAGATTGAAATCTGCAACAAAAATGTTGGCATTTATATTTGTTAACCTTAATTTTTTTTCAGTTGCATTATAATGCCCCAGTAGGTGACTAAACCCCTCCCCGCTCTGTAGAAGACTTAACACGGTCTTATTAATTAATTAATTAATTAATTAACATTTGGTTGGGGAGCTTGTCTTTATCGGATCGGACATATGTCAGTGTGTTTTATCTTCTATGAAATACACACATTTTAATATTTGCCTTTCGTGGCCCCATTTTTCCTCCAAGAAAAAAATATGTGTGTTTTGCCCAGGAAAACTCATTTATAGGATTAGTTAGTACTTTTAACTGAATTCAGATGTCTTGGTTCCTCTCTGACTGTTGTCCCTATGACTCTTGTCTTATTGTTATTGCCTGCTAGAAATTTGCTGGTAATTGTTCTTAGGCAATTGGCACCAAAATTTCTTTGAGAGACTCCCAGAAATGATAATGAACAAATTTCATGAGACTGTTTGCAGCTTACCTGTTTTAGCATCAGTCAAATTTTTATATGAAATCCACAATCCTTTCCATCACAGTACAGACCATAAGAATACAGTTCACTTAAGGTAATTTTATTCAGGACTGTTGTTTTAAATCATGATTTCATCTTTATTTATTTATGAGTGTGTGTGTGCATGTGTATGTGTGTGTCAATTATAGAATGTCACTTAGAAATCTTTTTCAAAAATGCTTGGAGTTGACCTTTTTCCCCGGCACAATTTCATTGCCATTAGTTCACTTCATCATCTAATATGGCAAGGAACCAACTGATGCAGGTTTTAAATCTTTGGCTGGAAAATGAACAGATATTTTTAAAGTATGTAGTGTCCTGTTTTGTTTGACAACTATAATTTTGCCCAGGAGGTGATTACCAGAATAACTACTTGTTAATTACTACTTTTTGCTTTGGGCTAATATTTATCCTCATGAAAAATGTTATTATTTCTTGTGGTATTTATTGATGACTAATCAGTATGGGACATCCTAAGTCAGAAAAGGAAAAGTATACATATAATATAAAATATATTTATTTTAGTTTCTCCCCATTCTGTGACACAAAGCTTTGTGTCGCATGGTTTTGCTTTTTTTTTTAATTCTATGTTGTCAGCAGTACATTAACAAAATAGATTCTGCTTATGTTTATAGGGTTTTTCCCTGCAAAGTTGTATGATATTTTGCTTCTAATATGTAAGAAAAATGAAAACATATAATGAACCTATCCCTATCTTAAAAATTGCTACTTCCCTTAATCAACTGAATGCGTAATAAGAATTATAAACAGTCTGCAGAATTTCCCCTCTTCATACTTGATTCTTGAATAGCAAGCAGAATCTTATTCTACATTTTATGTTGGGTTAGAAAGGCTAAAAAGATAAATAATTAGTCATGTGTGTAAATGAGATAAAGCAATATTTCGATTTGGACTCCAGCAATATCCTTCTAATTAAATAGGATGGTATGTGGTAGGAAAACAAAACAAAACAAAACTGTTCTTCTTCTAAAACGTCGACCTTGTTCCCTGTCTTACAGTGACTTGCAGTTTCAAATCATTGTCTGAATAACAAAGCAGTATTTTTGTTGCCTGTGACGTTGAGGAATGAATATTAAATATGTAGTCATTGAGCTTTTATTTGCTTACTGTGACAAAGCCCAATGACCCAAGAACCACTAGCGACTACTAATATCTAGCTCTTGACTGTGGTGCTTTATAGATTTTTATGATGCAAATTCTTATCTTCTGTAGTCTACTTACATGAGCTCCTGAGAAATTGCCAAAGTGATAAGTACAGTCATCATGGAGAAACACAATAGATACTATACATGAAGTGCTACATTGCAGATGTCAGTCTTTTTCCTGCATATTTAAAGAATCTCCGTAGAGAAGATGTCATATTTAAATAGTAGAATGTTTCCTTCTAGCTAAAAATCTCTGCAGGTGAATTGTCATTTTTAAGTGATAGAAAATGTGTAGTGTTTCCTTCTTAGTTAATGCAGAATGAAATACTTGAGTGTATAACAGAATTGCTGTACCATCTCAAATTCTGTTCTAAGCACTAGTGACCTTGTCAGTGAACATGGCAGGCAAGCTTCCAGCTCTCACATCATTAATGAAGAGGTGTTAGGGACTACAGGTAATTCACAAGAAGCTATATCAATGATAAATGGTCTGAAGAAAATACAAATCAAATAATGTGATGGGGAAGTTGACAACTTTTGGTTGGGCCATCAGGGAATGTCTTTCTGTAAAGAGACTGTGAGGACCTAGATGACAAGGAGCCAGGCAGGTGACTTTCTAGAGAAAGGGAACTTCCAGTACAAAAGTTCTGAGGCTCATGCAGTTTCTAGGAACAGAGAGGAAAGCATGGACAGAGCAAAGAGAGTCAGGAGGAGCAGAGATGAGGCCAATGAAATAGGCAGGGGATGTGGAATCATGCAGGATACAATGGGTAGCTTCAATCTACACTCAGCAAAGATAAGAAGGCATTGGATGGGCTGACTTGATCTGAGTTATGTTTTTAAAGGAACACTTTGCTCTTGGTGTGAAAAATGGATTAGTGAGAGGAAAGAGTGGAAGCAATAGGAGGACACCGTTGTAGCCTCCAAAGAAGGCATAATGGCAGGCCAGCCTAGTATGATAGCTGAAATACTTTTCTCAGGACTCTGAAATTCACTGTTGTTCTGAAATGCCTCCTACCTCTGGAAAATCAAAATCTTATTTATCTGAACACTTCCTGCTTCAGTGCAAAAAGGGAAGGACAGCATACTTCCTCCTCAGCTGTTTCCCATCCCACAGCTTGAGACTCTCAGTGCCTTTTTCTCCACATGGAGATTATTTTGAACCATCCAGGTGGTTTTAATCAAATTGTGTACATGTAGAATATTATTCTTAAGCTCCAACATAACACCATAGACACAAAGATTAACTTCAACTGACTAAGGAAATATCCACTCCTATGAGGTTAAGACAATATTTATAAATTCATAATCTACAGTACTTTGGAGTCAAGCTATGACTTGCAGGGTATGATTTACTGGCCAATAACAAAGACATCATCAAGCTGGTTTATCATTCTGGAAATGTTTCTTTATACAAGATTCATAGGTGCTGAAACAACATTTTTAAAAAGCTGTGCTTTGGGAAAACAATTTGGGTAGGTGTGGGGGCCATACCAGGCAGCACAGGCAGGGCCAGCTTCATGGGTGTGCAACCTGTGCAACTGCACAGGGCCTGTGCTTCAAAGGGCCCCACGCTTGGTTTAATGCTCTGCTGTCACTCTCTTGAATTCTTAATATTTTTTTTAACAAAGGGCCTTGCATTTTCATCTTGCACAGGACACCACAAATTATGTAGCCAGTCCTGAGTACAGGGCTTGGAAAATTATATGAATGTCTGTACCTTTGCTGTAAAGCATAGAGAGGGAGCAGGGGTGGAATGGATTTGAATAAAGGGATTCTTAATGAAGTAAATTCAAATTCACTGCCTGTAGAATTATAGATCATTCCATCTAGTGGTTCTCAAAGTGCCTATGTGTAGTACATGCCTACATGTACTACACATACACATACATTGATTTTTCCCTATCCATGGCAAAATAAGAGCATGGATTATGATGTCCTCAGTGTTTGTGGAGCTAACTCTACTCAAATCAAAGAGTTCTGCTCTTTATTGTACAATTAGATTAATTTTGCCCTTTTTGGTCTAACATCTCTTTTGGGAGGGTAACATTTTGGTAATAGAAGCTTTTTCTGTAAAATAAAATTGGACCACCTCATTTCAGCCCAGAGCTTCTTTTTTTTTTTCAGCCCAGAGCTTCTTGACAAACAAAATAAAACAAAATTCCCCCATCCCATGCCTGCCTTCTGCTTTACTTTTACTTCTTTTTTGGCAATCACAACCTCACTTTTCTCTTATTCGAGTCATTCTCAATAGCTATGACTCACAGTTCACAAATACTTGAACCTAATTTCTTATAGTTAAATAAAACAAGGTTAGAAATACACATGAATATTCGAATTTCTTATAGGCAAATTCAAAGTTGGAAAGGAGGTACCTTCTCATAACCAGAGTATTATTATTTTCCATAGTTCTGTTTTTTAAAATCCATTTCTTTTTAAAAGAAAAAGATTGATTTATTTAGTTTAGGAAGGGAGAGAGACTGTGCACATGTGCAAGGGAGAGGAGCAGAGAGAATTTCAAGCAGACTCCCGTGGAGTGTGGAGTCCCATGCAGGGCCCGAGCTCAGGACCCAAAGATCATGACCTGGGGTGAGATCAAGAGTGGGACGCTTAATCCAACTTAAGCTACCCATGTGCCCCAGATCCATTCCTTTTTATGTCCTAAATGGATATAAAAATGGATAGCCACCATTTTCTTTTCATCTTTGTATCCCCAGCACTTAGCATAGTGCATCAAACTCAATGAGCTTTTAAGGGAGATACAGAAAGTAATTGAAAAAAATATATAAATGATTTTTAACTAGAAATGTTGCTGAAATAGAGGGATGTCTCCATTCTGTCATCACCTTTTTGGGCCATTCCAATTTTCCCTTAGCCAGAAAGCAAGGACCTCAAGAAAGATTCATAAAGGTGCATTAGATTTGTAACAGCAAGTTAAAATTCGACAGTTGCTCTGTTTCAGCTGGAACTGAGCAAGCATCTGTTACTCCATTTTCAGAATGAAGTGTGAGACCAGCAAATCAAGATTTGAAAAGCTGGTGATCAGAAACTGATTTTGTGACTCTTAGCTGACCACGCCCTCCAGCCAATACAACAGTTTGGAGATTAGGATGGGATTTTCAGAGAGCTGCTGGTGTTCTGGGAATCCTGTCATATCCCAACCCCCCCAGTAAGAAGTGAGAAAGGCCTTTACCTCACTTCAGATCTGTGCACGGAACTTCACTGAGACAACTCAGAGAACTTGGGGTCAACAATGGGTTCGACTTTGACTAGACCCCAAGAAATCAAAAAGAATAGGGATGATAGCTGTCTGGACAATCTGACAGGGGGATACAAAAAGCTGCCGCATCATGGGAGTGCTCAGACCCACTGGGCAAAGATGACTTGCTTCTTGTTGCAAGATGTGGCCATACAAGAGATCTGGTCTGAAAGAGTCTTATATCTTATCCAAGAGAGCTGCTCGTAGGAAGGAGGTAACCCCAGCAGAAAGAGCATGACCCATGTACACAATGGCTGGCGAAGGAGCCATTAGTGACCAGTGGGAAGAGTTACATTTACCCAAAGAGAGGAAATAGCAGGTGAGAGATCGCCAGTGAGGACTAGACTACAAAGAACCCATTAAATATGCCACCCGACAAGAAAAGATTCTCCTCATCCTCACCTAACAAAATGCAGAGTGCTGGTGCCAGCAAGTAGATTCCTGGAGTCTAGTACAGTGCCTTGAACATAAAAGGGAATTGCCAGGTATTTGGTGAACACAAAGATGTGGAGCCTTGTTAGGTAGCTGTTGCAGGGATGATGACCAGCATTGCACAGATGAGCATGAGGAAGTTCATGTGAGGTGTCTTATGCCAGGTTTTATTTCTAGTAATGGCAGAACACTGCTCTGAAAAGGAGCCCAGAACAACACTGGACTGCCATTATCATATTTGTGATAGAAAGCACATAGGGTTCATCAGAAGGCTTTGAAACAGTCATTCCCATGGTGTTTGTATGTACCAGGCTTTTCCGTTTCTCCTCAAGTGAAGTCAAGCCTCTAATGGTGGTTACATTAAATGTAGCCTGTGTTATCCTTCCTGACAAGACAAGGCACTGATGGCTCAAATATGAATAAACAATCCTTGACCTCAAGTAGTTTATGCTACGCAGATTAAAGTCAGTCACTTGTCATTTACTTAATATATTACATGAATAAAGAAATATTAGTTCCATTACTACTGCTGTACAGTTTGGTGGTTGAATTTGGGTTCCCTAAAAATTTGAAAGTCCTTGAGGCACCTGGCTGGCTCAGTCAATAGAGCACATGACTCTAGATCTCGGGGTTGTGAGTTCAAGCCCCATGTTGGGCCTACCTTAGGCTCTGTATATACTGTCCCTCTTGGGATAGTTGTATGCCTTCATTTTGTATCCAGCAGCAAAGCCTACAATAAAACTTTATTACAATCTTGACTGAACCTAAAAAAATCATATATGGGGTCGATGCTTTTTAAACTGTTATGTGGGAAACTTTCCTATTAGGCCATTTGAATTTTTAAGTGCTCAGGAAAGGGGTGCTTAAATACTGTTCTGTAAATATTTTATATACAGCTTCAGTTTTAAACTTCAACCCTGGTATTTGGGTTGAACTTTTTTAGAAGGTTAAAGTGAATGTCAGTTCTGACGTTTTCTATAGGAATGGAAAAGCCATCATATAAATTGTTTTTTAAATATTTCTGGGAAGAATAAGTTTGTGGAACAGTCAGATTTGTTTGGGCTTCTATAACCTTATAACATAATGTTTCTGGAAATCTTCATACTTTCCCTTTTCCCTAACTTTCTACTTGTAGTTTTGAGTCTTTGCTTTCCTGTGCCCTAAACAGGATCTGAAACATTCCGTGGTGCAGGATGCCCTGAGCTGCATAGCCATGAGCTGGCGGGAGGTGTTGGCTGGTCCAAGCTCTGTTAGCAAATGTACTCTACAAAGCACTGATTTTTATGCTAGCGTGAAGGGCAAGCCAAGGTCAATATTTACATTTCAGCACCATCTACAGAACACACTGGCCTAAGATTTAGTAAAGAGTAAAGTTTAATTATATTGCAATAGCTTACAATTAAGAAAGTAGAACAACTTGGGGTCCCTTGTCATCAAGCTGTTTTTTTCAAAGAAGTCCTTGTTTGTGGTGACTGGGGGCCTGTGCGCAAGACAGTCTTGGCATAGCCTATTTTGTCCTGTGCCCCCCATCCCCATCCCTTCACCCTCCCCCCACAGTGGGGAGAAGGTTGGTGGGAAGCAGATGAGAAGCCTGGAGGCTGTGCAGGGACCCCACCCTTGCCCAGGGGGACTTGGCTGCACCTCACAGCAGCTGCCCAGGACCTAAGTGTCGACAAAACCCTCCTCCACAATGTGTCTTCCTCAGGGCTCAACCCAGGATCACTATAGCACACCTGTGTGTCACTAACCTTTCTTCCTGTGCCATGAACAAAACGACTATAAACTGTAGAAGTAATCACTGTATGTTATACAAGCATTTGGGGACATGTAAAGTAAAAGTTACATAATGCTTCGATTTAAAAAAAAAAAGACTTGAAAGTCCTCCCGTCTTAAATATAGATTGCTACTTTTTGCCATCATCAGATTTTATTTTTTATTCTTTAATGAATTGACTGAATAACTGTTTTGAATAAGAAGTTATATAGGAATTTCTATTGGTCCTTAATAAGATTAGAAATGAACATAATATATAGTTTTGTTTTGTTTTACCACTGCCTTCTTTTCCTGGCTTTGTTAATGTAAAGTATTTTGCTTCTCTGCATCCAATCTCTATTTGATTTTTTTCCCTTAATGTAATTTACCACCTGCAGAAGTATGGGGCCTAGAAAATGCAGTAGTGAAATGTCCATTAGCATAAACCAGTCTAGCAACACATGTTAAAAGGGTCGCCTAGCCTAAGCCTATTTCTGATACTATGTATTCAACCATAATTTTTAGTTTTCAAAATTGGTTCAGGTCATAGTTTAGGAGACATTGCTTTTTTCACATAACTGTTAGGAATTTTTTTTCCCTTGGATCATGTATTTTCTAACCAAAGACATATGACTATAATTGCTTAAGAAAGATTTGGGACATTGTGATTGAGCCAAACTAAAAATGAAAGAATATGAAAAAAGTAAACATAATCTCATTACTTGTAGGTCTTCTGAATCAAGACGTGTGGAATCTATGTGACAAGATTATGTATTCTCTTATTTGTCCATGTAGTAAATATTTTTGGTGGACACAAAATGTGCAAAGCACTGTGCTCTGTGCATAAAGGGATTTTACCTTCAGCCCCACCAGAGTAAATAGTCAAGTGAGAGAAACAGAACAAAGTGAACATCAACAAATATATTATTAGACCTTGTGAGAAGCAGATGAGCAGAGTGCTAAGGAATAATTTGGGACTGAGTAGGGATGGGGAGCAGGAAATGAGAGCAACCTACTTAGCATCATCAGTGATGGTTTTGCTAAGGAGACTGAAAAATGAGAAGGAAATAGCAACTCAAATAGCATTCCAGCTGAAAGGATTAATATGTGTAAGGGCCTTGAAGAGGGAAAGAGCTTGACATGTTTGGGAACCTTGAAGGACACCAAAATGACTAGAGCATGAGCAGGAAATAGGCCAAGATGATGAGTAGCCCAAGGTGAAATAGGAGATAGACACATACAGGACCTGATGGGCCATAGAATGAAGCTAAGAAATGTATCCAGCCACAGTGGGAAGCCATTCAATTATCTGAGGGAAAATGATCTGTTTCTTTTATGCTTAAAAATACTTGTTTTGGCTGCTATCAGACGAATAGTAGGAGAGGAAAGTCTTACTGGGAGACCAATATGGAAGCTTTGGCAGCAACCCAGAAGGGGGATGACTAAAGTGGTGGTGGTGGAGATGGAGAGAAGTGAAGAGATTTAATACAGAACTTGAAGGCAGAATAAAGAGCACTTGTTGATGAATTAGAAGTGGAGAGTGTTGCAAAGGAAGGGATCAACTATAACTTCCAAGTTTCTGGCTTAAGGAACTGCGTGGGGGTGCTGGTACCATTTACAGAGATAGAGAAGGTGAGAAGGAAGGTTGGGGTGAGTTTAGGAATTGAGAATTTGTTTAGGGACATGTTCACTTTAAGATGTGCCACAGGTAATGGATAATGCCAAGAAGCTAGTGGTATATTTAAGTTTGCAATTCTGGGGAAGGTTTGCCCTGGAGGTAAAAATATGGTAGTTTTCAGGGGCGCCTGAGTAGCTCAGTCAGTTAAGCATCGGGTCATGATCTTGGGGTCCTGAGATCGAGCACCACGCTAGGCTCCCTGCTCAGAGGATAGTCTGCTTCTCCCTCTCCCTCTGCCCCTCCTCCATCCCACTTATGCTTGTTCTTGCACTCTCTTAAATAAATTTAAAAAAGGGGGAGTTTTTATCATATAAATATTTCATCTCAGAGGAATGGATGAGAACATGTAAAGAGATCATGAAAATAGAACAGAGGGAGGCCCAACTGCATCAGGCCCCTAGAAAATCAAAAATTTAGGATTGAATAGGAAAAAAAGATACTCTACAAGGAATAGTGAAAAAAGAAATATTAGAAGAATTTCATATCAGGAAATCTGAACTAGAATTTTTCAAGATAGAGGAACTGTTAAAAAAAAGACATGTATACATACCAGAATGCATCATGCTGACTATTTATATGAACTATTTAATTTTAAATATTATTTAAATTTAATTTAAATTTAATTAAATTTAATTTTGTTGATTTTATTGATTAATTTTATTATTGTATTATTTTATTTTATTATTAATTTTATTGATTGGTTATTAATTTTATTGATTAATTTTTAATTTTATTATTTTATGATTTTATTATTAATTTTATTGATTAATTTTTAATTTTATTATTTTATGATTTTATTATTAATTTTATTGATTAGTACTGACTTTATATTATATTATCCTTTTAAAAACCCTTTGAGGTAAATACTTTGATTAAACCCATCTTACCCATTTTAGAGAGAGATTTAGTAGTTGGCCCAAGATTCCATAATAAGGAACTGAGTTCGAGAGCCAGGCATTCTAATTCCAGAGTCCATGGCCTTAACCTCTGTGCTGTCCACCCCTCCAAATTCATCCCGCAGCTAAAAGGTTAAGAGAAGTGAACACCAAAAAGTCACTTTGAATTTGACCACGTGAAGTGACTGAATACCTGAATGTTCCATTTTCTGAAAGCAGCAGGTGCAAAGCAAAGACTGTTGTACAGTGAATAGCAGACGATGCTGAGTGCTGTAAAGGAGAGAAGAGAAAGCAAGAAATGGGATGGTAGCTTTAGAAAGAGAAGGACTTGAAGGGACGGGAGCTGTTAGCCCCTGGTTAAGCTCTGGTGGAAATGGGTGAGTAAAGAGGGCGAGATCAATGACCAGAATGGGAAGCAGGTAACTGGGGAGTAAAGCCTTGAGAAAGTGACCTAGGAGGAGCATTTTCTCCCTTCCCTGCATCCCTTCCTTTGGGCAGAAAGAAGACATTGCCCTATTTTCTGAAGGATTTAAGAGAGAGCTTTGGCTGTCAATACCTATGGCTCCCCAAAGGAAGAAGAGGGAGGTCCCAGATTGTGGCCCAGCCTCCTTTGCCTCCTCTTGTTGGGACCCGCTGCCCACAGGTCAGCCTCACCAGGGCCCGCCGTCTCCAAGCCGTCCTCTTGCGATGGGCTCCCTGACTCTGTATCTTTCCTCAGTTGGTTCAGGACTCACAGAGGAAAGAGAGTGGGTCGTACATTAAAACCTCAAGATCCTGAATTAATATGTAAACACAATAGAGAGAGGATGCAGTTGGAATCAGAGAACACGTGGAGAGATGGGGTTTAACAAGAAGACCACATTCTCTTCTGTAATAGGAAAAATAAAAAGATTTAAAACAGTGGGGAAATGTAAAAGTAGGTTTATTGAGTTGCCATTGGGAAGAAAACAGTGATCTCTTTAACGTGATTTTAAATGTTATATAATATGTTTATCTGAAGAAAGTCTAAAATCCACCTCCGTTGTACTGAGGGTCCTACATAGCCTTCATGTATTAGATTACTATCATCTGAAGGGAAGAAACCTATAACAGATACCACAGTGATTTTCAAATTGGGTTGGGGAAGAGGACATGGCATGCCTATCTACAGTGGCTGATCGGAATCTAAATAGGGAAGTTTTAAAAAAAATCATTTTAAATTAATAGTAAAATCAACACTGCAGTCTTACATTTAAAAACCATAAGGCATCATTTTCATTTGAAAACAGTTAGGGTGACTTATGGATTTTTTTATATCTATCAAAGGATGATGTAAATTTAAAGAGGTAAAGAGGGCCCCTGGGTGGCGTAGTCACTTAAGCATCAAGCTCTTGGTTTCTGCTCAGGTCTTCATCCCAGGGTCATGAGATCAAGCCTTGGGGCTCTGTGATCGGTGCGGAGTCTGCTAAAGTTCCTCCACTGCCTCCTATGCCCCACACGATTGCTCATGCTCTCTCTCTCAAATAAATAAATCTTTTAGAAAAAAAAAAAAAAGAGGTAAGAAGCAATGGATTAACCAGAGTGTTGTTTTCCATCAAGATCCTGAATTAATATGTAAACACAAGACCTGCATTTTTTCTGTATGTTCATTTCCTGTTTCTTGAATCTTCATTTGGGGAAATTAAGATGGGAGATTGTTGTGCTACATTGGCATTTTAACTATAAACCACTGGGCTTTTGCCCAGATGATCATTACCTACAGAAGCTATCTTGATTAAGTTCAGAGTTGCCTTATGTTGTACGTAAGCAAAACTGCATTTTAATCAGCTAGTCCATATGTTTTATACGGATAGTGTGTAATAGGCCCTCTTGAAAATAGATTCCTTTAATCAGCAATGTTGGATAGAAGCCTAAGTCTTAAGATAGTCTTATTTATTCTGATTTCTTCTCCCTAAGATGAATAAACAGAATGCATTCGGTGTGGCAATAGCTGTTACAAATCATTTCATCAAAGGTAATAAAATTAAGTTTCATCTCTGTGAGTTATTGTAAAGGACTGTTCAATATTTACAAGAATTTGACTTCTAAATCCTTCAAGCCCTAATCTTTGGATTTGCATAATGTGTTTGTACTTTCAGGATTTTCCAGTTGAAAGGCTTTGAAGTTCCAATGCAAAAACTGAAATAAATTGGAAATTTGTGTAATTTCAAGGTGAATGCTTGTAATATAGTAGTATAATTGGAAAGTACATGGAAGGGGATACTCGTGAAAATGTTACTGTTATTAACTTAGTGCTTTGAAATTTCATAGTAGAAAGATAATATGCAAAATTCTTAGTGCTCCAAAAACATTAAGTAGATATTTCTAGTCAACAAAATTAAAATGTTTCTTCTTTAGTTTATTTAAAAGCAGTGTATCCTGAACTTGAACCCAATTCCGGAATCCTTGCTCCTTCCTTTTGTCCATGCCATCATTGAAAAGTTCTATGTAAGGATATCAATTTATCAAAGTACAGGGTATGTCCTTACAAAGTGTAAGACTGGATTTAGTGAATAGAGAATTGAAATATTGTTCACATTGGTCATAGTATTGATCATGGAGATTTTAAAACTATTTCCTTTTTCTAAATTCAAAAGCTCATTCCCGTAGTGGAGTGGGAAGAAGGCTATCTTAAATGAATGAATTAAATTGATCATTGTATCTGCTCCCAAATTGTCCAAAGTCTTACTCTTTTAGTTTATTTTCATAGATTTTTTATACGCGAACTTGCTTGTCTTTTTGTCTTATTTCTTGTGTTTTTTCCCCCATGACGAGACCATTCATTCATTCTATAATCTATTTACTTACTGCCTACTAGATGCCAAGAACAATGCTAAATCGTAGAAGTAAACTGATGAACAGACTAGGATTTCTGTGAATATAGGGATTAAGTTAATCTGGTGGCAAGAACTCCTAATCGAAAATGCTTCTTCCTGTCTCTCTTCTCTTGGCTGGTGTAAACATAGGGATATAAATAAACCAGCTGGCAAACTTGGAGGATTTGGATGTCTTTTTCATGAAAGGTCCATAAGAAATATTCACCTTTTATGTCAGGACTTATTAAACTCTAGAGAGGCAGATTGGTTTGGGATTTAATTTCTCGTATTTTTAGCATAGAATTAGGTAGAATAGCAGTGAATTCATGTATGCTTCCACATAACTCATGTTACAGACACTGGCATTGCTCTTCACAAAGTTGAATTCAGTTGCATTTAACAAGAGAATTTCTAGCAAACCATTCCTACATATCATTGCACCTGTGGCTTAATTCTTGAATTCTCTGTTGTCTGCATTTCCAAATAGGAAAGCATAAATTTCTTAGGATGAATACAGGCATAGAAACATGTCTTTCTAGTTTTGATGTCCCATTAACGGTCTAATACCAATTTGCACTCCCAAAAGATACTTCTGTTGAAACACTTTGCATTGGTTTAGAATTGTAAAAGAAGATTCTACTTCTTTTATGGATTTGGATTTGGATGCAAATCCAAAAATCCTGATTCTACATTAATGCCATTTCTGCTTCGTTCCTATGTTGGGGCCACCAAGAAGAGTATGGGCATAGCACTTAACAAAGCAGTTTGTGATTGGCATAGTCTATATCTTAATGGATTGTTTTTTTGTTTGTTTGGTTTAATGCATAGATTTCCAATCTGTCGTTTTTTCTGGTTGGACTTCTAAATATGTTTGGTTTTTTGCTGAGTGTGTGGTTTGTTTTTAGCTGCTGGTTTTTTAGTCAGGCTGTACAGGAGGGGTAACAAAAGGCCTTAATTTTGAAATGTGAAATGTTTTTAGGCATTTGCTCTCAAAAGCTCTTCTTGAGTGACTTGAGATTTTTGCAGCAGCCACAGTATCCAACTTGGAAAAATCTGCATTCTCAGCGGCTTTACTACTTTAAAAAATATCCTTACACTAGCTCTTTTGGGAAGCAAGGAGACAGCTTTGCTAACAGTAATGAGTTGTGCAAAGCACAGATGGTCTTCTTGCTGGAAATTACTGGAAAGGACTACAAAATGTTGGGTTTTAGGGGCATAGCCATTTACATACATCCGTGTATATATGTATACATGCACATTTGTTAGTATACAACAGATTAATGTGGCAAAGAGTGAATTTGCATAGCTAGTACCAGTCCTGTAGATTTCTGGAATTTTGCAAAGTGCTTCTCACATGACTTGACACATTTTGTGCCCACAATAACTCTCTTGGGTAAAGTAGGCAGATAGCATGACCACCACCATTGTGGGTAAGAAAATAAGAAGTCCAGAAAGTCCAGGTTCTTGCCAAAAGTCCCTTGGCTGGGAAATGTCACAGCTGAAATTTTTCTCTATCCCCTAATTCCGAAGAGTGGTCTTTTGGTCAAAATGTACTGGTTGGATTCCAGCATCCCTAGTTTTTAGCCCTGTCTCTTTCTCTAAACCTCAGCTGTCCCCTCTAAAAATAAGGAATATGATACTACCTCATAGGTTTATTGTGATTAGTAAATGAAATAATGTATATATGGCCTGTGCCCTGTATATTATAAACACTCAGTGACTGTTTATGTTTGCTTGTGTTTTTGTTTAAAACAAATAATAATACTCACTATATGCTAAGTATTCTAACTGCTTTTATAAGGGCTAACTTAATCCTCATGTCAGTTTTATGACACAGGGGTTATTAATACCTCCATTTTACATAGGAGAGAGCCAAGGCAAGGTGAGGTTAAGAAAATTTTCCAAGATTACAAGCTAGTAAATATCAGATTAGGGATTCAGTTCAAGGGAATTTGGCTCTGTGTGCATAGTCTTAACCACTCTGCTGTTATTCTAGAGGCACACAGTCAAATATATACACACTTGGATTTTATATTCTGTTGTTTTACCACTTTAAATTCCTTTGACCTAGGGAATATTTTCATTATACTATGGTAGATTTCTCAACTGTTGCTACTGTACCCCAGGGCATCCCAAAATTTTACTAGGTGTATAATAGAGTGTTCATTTTTGTCAGATAGCTACAGAACTCAAGAACATATCCAATTAGTTCTAATAAAGGTACAATTTTAATTCCATTTGATGGAAGATGTAATTCCAGTAACAAACTCAAACTAAATGAAACCATTTTTTTCCTTATGCATTTAAATCATAGCAGGATTTAGTTTAGGCTTAAGGTAGAATTCTATCTTGTAGTATTTAGACAAAATAGCAAAACTATTAAAGGATGGGGAGCCCGGCAGTCAAAGAAAGATGACAAGCATTTCTTGACTATAACTTGAATGGCAAATGATAAGAGGCTAGTGATAGTAGATGAAAACCCTTCGATGTGGGAGAAAAAGGAAAGGGATGCCTAAAAGAATAGGCAAGTAATAAACAATAGTAATAAAGGGCTAAAGGTAAAGAAGCTTAGAGAAGCTGTCTCCATGGGCAAAGCTATTGAAATAGACAATCTACCCAAATCTTTGGGAGCAGACCTCTATGGTTTGCCACGTAAAGCCATATTTAGTTGCTGTTTGTGCAAGCCCTGAGCTTTGGGGTGTCCATTAACTCATTTGAGCCAAGAGATGCATGCATTCTACTCTGTGATTTGGAAAATACATGGAAGGTTTCTGATGTTTCTAGTAAGTGGAAATAAATTATGTAAGAATGAAATTTAGTTGATTACTAGGAGGGTAATCCCATTTAAAATGGTTGGTATTGGAAATTTTCTGCCACTTATATTTTCTCTAGTTCGTGTAACTTAATTTCATCATTGGCCTACACGGCTTCCCTTGCTCCTTGGAGAACTAGTTGAAATTGGCATGAATTCTATTTTTACAGAGTAGGAATGTCAAAGCCGTCCTCTCACTTCCTTTCAAGTTTTTGTCCTTCTCATGGTTCTCTGGTCTCCACCTCTGCTTAAGACTTTGCTATTTTAAGTCAACGCATACAGATTTTAAAAATGTATGCACTCAGGTGAACTATTTGATGGATTCAGTTGTTTTCCGAAAGACCTGGGGACTCTCTCACGAGAGATATCACATTGTATGCCACACAAAAGACTCCCATTTAGCTTCACCTTTATGGTCTGCTCCTTCCCCCACACCGCACAAAAGGTGAGACCCCTTTACAAAATGCAGCGCAGCCCCTGAATAGTGCAGCAGCGAAGGATCCTGAGAAACTGTTCTAATTTCCGCAGCATCCCTTGGAAGTTTGAGGAACAAAATTACGTCCTCCCTTACATCCTTTTACAAAGAGACTGGAACTTCCATTTACTGAGAATGTCCTGTGTGGGAGCTATGCTACACACTTTCACAGAGGATGTTTATGTAATCTCTAGAACCTGTCTGGGTATGTTTTATCCCCATTTTATAGATGAGAAAACTGAGTCTCAAAAGTGTCCAACATTGTTACCATGCTGAAAAAAGGTGTTGGAAAACGTGTGGAGAAGAGAAGGAATAGTTATTTTCTGCTCAAAAACAGAGGAAGAAGAAAGGGCCAAGATTATGAATCACTAGATAGTGTGCCTAATGGGGCAGTGCCAAAAGGGATGACTCCTTTTACTCATTTCCTTTTCTTCATCCAAGGCATCGGCCCTCATTTTCCTTTGGAAATGCAGAGCACATTAAACGAAGATTCTTTTGGTGCTAATTAAGAGATTATTTTTGTCTCTATTTGTAATGTTTCATTTAATATCAATGAGTATTTTATCTCCTGTACACCTACATATTCCATTATGCTATTTACATTTAACACATTTAATTGAGAACATTGTTAAAAACTGAGAAAGACTTCCCTTCCTGAAGCTTGGAAATTGAAGGTATCAGTTTGCATGTTTCCTTGCCAATCACAGTGGTCATTTTTAGGATCTTTAAAGGGGTAATTCAATTACCCACACAGTTCTGCTTTCTAAAAATGTGCACAGGGAAGTATTTTCTTAGGCAAGCCTGCGAAGCTACTCGAAGTGTTCCAGAATCCAGCAACAACAGTGAAAACATAACAACCTTCAGGTGTTGATTGGGAACACTATCTGGTGAGGAAGGGCAAAAGGAACAGGGCAAGTGCCTTAGGGCTATTTTCTGCTTGCCTTGGAGCCCACAATTCCATCCTTTGCTGATCCCAAAGAGTCTACTTGAAAAGGACTTATGGGACATGGAGACATTTTTAAGTGATGTAGAACTTCATCAGTTGTGGTTCTACCACTGTCTCCAATCTAAGCGGTCATTGCTGACATGCTACAATATGAGACTTTAATTTAGTAACTCTGATCAATTCTGAAACAGTTTCTGCTGATAAAAATAGTCCATATGAATTTGAGAATAACTCGCTTTCTTTCTGTAAAATTTAGCACCTTTGCCTTAAATTCTGACCCCCTGAGCTCCCCTCCCCCAAAATGCTTGCTTTAGAGTAAAATTCAAATTTCACTTTGAAATAAAGTTGATGGGATATGATACTATAATATCAATTATAGTATAATTGATGTACATTGTTATATTAGTTTTAGGTGCCTAACAATTCTATACATTACCCAGTGCTCACCGTGATAAGTGAAGTCCCCCTATGTCACCATACAACATGATTACAACACAACTGACTATAGTCCCTATGCTGTATTTTTCATCCCCTGGCTTATTTATAACTAGAAGTTCGTACCTCTGAATTCCCTTTACCTATTTTACTCAAGAAAATTGACATTTTTGTGGGTGAAAATGGTCAAATATTGGTGATTTCATAATTTATAGGGTTCAATATGCTATTTCTAGTTTAGTGCATCTAAGTGTGATTTTCTGGGAAGCCATGTTGGGATGAATTAACTTTGTTGCCTCAATGACCTGCAACTTATTTCTTAACTTATTCTTACTAATTCTGACGCCTTTCTTAGTTGGCGTAGTACTACTGTAACATTCAGCTCCAGCCTGCAAACTCCAGACTAGGATTATTGGGAAGACTAAGGCATTAAAAAAAAAAGTAGATAACGCTGTGCAAAGTAAATCCACATCTCCTCAACTCTGTGGTACGCTACGTGATTTTTGCTACCTACTCCTTGAAGGACATTCCAGGCAGCTTGCTTAACTTTAAGATAGCCTTTAGTCGAACTTCGACAGAGCAGCTAGAGTGATTCTTTTAAAACACTATTAAAGGAAAGGATCCTTCCTTAAATTCGCTCTACTTTGGTCATCTTTGGGAGGCTAAAGGCCAATATTGTCATTCTATTTCTTTTTACTGTCACTTTTTGTGGCAAGTACCCCTTTGGTAACTACATATAATCTTCATTGTAAATGAGTAAGTTAAAAAGTTGGTCATTATCACATATCACATATGTGATAGTATCACATATGTCCAGAAAATCTGCAAAAATCAAAGATTATTAGATTTTTCAGAGTAAACACATCCTGGTACCAGGAAACAAAACATTGCTGGAATCCCACAGACCCCTTCATGTCTCCATCAGTATAATAACTCCCAGTGGTTATCCTACACTCACTTTTAATATCAGAGGTGGTTTTTCTTCTATTTGAACTTTATATTAATGGAATCACACAGTATATGTCCTTTGGTACTGGGCTCCTTTTGCCCAGCATCATTTTTGTGAAAACATTCCTTGCTGTTGCAAGTAGTTGTAGCTCATTCATTTCCATTGCTGTATAAAGTTTCATTGTACAAGTTTATCACAATTCATTTGCCCTTTTCTACTGTTAGTAGACATTTGGGTTGGGTTGTATATTAGGGTATTACAAACAGTGCCTCTATGATTATTTGTGACTATGTCTTTGGGTAAACATATTGTGTAGGATATATCCTAGGAATAGAATTGGTGATAAAAAGATGCATGCTTTCAGCTAAACAGATATTGCCAGACATTTGTCCAAAGTAGTCATACCAATTTTCACACCCACCATCAGGTGTTGGTGAATTCCAGTAGCTCCTTATCACCGCAATTAATATCATGTATTTCACACTGAAGCCATTCTGATGGGTGTGCTATGAGTGCAATTCGGTCCTAATTTGTGTTTCTCATGCCTAATGCTTTTGAGCACTTTTTAACATATTTGTTAGCAATTCGGAGAAAGCAGTTCAATTTTCATGAATACTAGGTAGGTGATATGTGAATATGGCTAAAATCATATGGGTGATGGTGAAATTGCTAAAATTTAGGAAACACTGCTTTCATTAATGAATCTTTTACTAATTGATACATTTATTCCTTTAAAAAAAAAGCTTTTGCTGTAGTAAATTCAATTAAATAGAAACTTAAGAGTTAATTATGAATAATCTCCTCTGTGGAATGATGTGAGACTACCAAGGTCCATGTCATGGGCAGCTACCCAGAGGAGGCCATTTATTTTCAATATAACTATTATTTATAAGACAACAGATATATACAAATGTCAATGAAAGAAATAGAACAAAAATAATTTTAATGGTTAGATAACAGTATTTCTATAGTTTAAATTTTTCTCAAAATTATAAAAGGAAAAAGTAAAAATATAGTATGATAACTATGTTAACTCACAGTGTACTACATACGGTGTGGCCTAGCAATAAGATACACATTTAAAAAAAAAAAAAAAATTATTTTGGAGACGTGGGGAGGGGCAAAGGAAGGAGAGAGAAACCCAACCAGACTCCGCACTGGGTGTGGAGCCTGACACCGGGCTCAATCTCACAACCCTAAGATCACAACCGGAGCCAAAACTGAGAGTCAGACGCTCAACCGACTGTGCCACCAGGTGCCCCAGATACACATTTTTCAGTCGTATGATCTTTGACTCTTGCTGGGGTGTCTCTATGACTCTATTACCATGTTATTGTTTGTAAATAATCTACCACATTATATATTTGTAAACAGTGTCTTGAGGTCCAGCCCTGACTCCCAGCCAAAAACAATAATTTCACCAGTTGCTGCATGAATTGTGTCTACTTGTAGATGCTTCAGATCTGAAGGTCCTTGGAAGTCTTCCTGCCCAATCCCATTCTCCCACTCAGCTTTGTGCTCCTCCCTCCTCCCTGCCCTATCCCCCTCCGCCAACATCTGCTTTTCTTTTATATTCAGTGAAAATTAGTCAACATTTTTGATAATCAGCAAAATGATCCAAACTGTAAATTTTTTACCGCAAATCTGTAATGCAACCCCTGCTTGTATTCTAAAAACTCCGCAATGCCAAGGAGCCATGTGCCTGGAAGAGCATATTCTAGGGGTCCTTCATGCTCCCATAAATCCTAATCCGTTTTATCTCCTATACCAGAAACCTTGGAATCCCCTTTCTTCTACCTCTTCTTTCTCCTCCTTTGTTATCAATCTGACATCAAGCCCTGGCTATTCTTTCTTAAAAGTGTTAACTTTCATCATTTGAGTAACAGTCCTCTATATAAAATAAAAATAATTGGGTGACAGGAGCTTCATATTATTGTTGTTTTGTTGCTTTGCTGTCTCCAAATGGTTAAGTAATATGTCTAAGGTTTCAAAGCTTAAGTGGTAGACATGGTGTTTGAGCCTTGATTTTCTTTTTTTTTTTTTTTAAGATTTTTATTTGTTTATTTGAGAGAGAGAGCAAGAGATCTTGAGCAAGAGTAGTAGTAGAGGGAGAAGCAGACTCCCCGCTGAGCAAGGAACCCGATGTGGGTCTTGATCCCAGGACACCTGAGCTAAAGGCAGACACTTAACTGACTGAACCACCTGGGCACCCTGACCCTAGATTTTCTAACTCCAATGTCAATGGTCTTAAAACACTATGCTCTAGTGCCAGAGGAGGCCATTTTTAAGCTGAGTCTAGAAACATGAGCAGGACCTGACAGTGGGGCAGAATATAGAAGAATGTACTGGAAAAGGCTAAATAAAGTCTGGAGGTATAATAAACATGTGTGAAACGTAGGAAATTGCAGTTTTCAAGTGTGATTACTATATCTGATAAAGAAAACTACCAACTTGTCTTCTATGAGGAATCTAGGACTTGAAAAATGACACCTAGTGTTAGCTTCTAGAAGTACCACGAGCCAAAAGTAGACTGGGCTTAAGGTTCCATTATGATTACAAATACAAAGTTGTGTAGCTTGACATATTTGAATTCATCTCATATCATTTATCAGGAATTTTTATACTAAGAGAAACATTCTCTATGCATGAGTGGGGGAAATGTTTTATGGATAGCTTTTTGCTTTCCATGTGAGTTCTCATGTCAGGTCTCTAAAATGTAGGTGTGAGCAATCCATGAGAATGTCTGGAGAAATAATGTGAAGTCTATAGTTTTTACAGCTAAGATGCTATTATAGATTAAACAGAAAAGCCCTGGCAGGGGTGCCTGTGTGGCTCAGTGGGTTAAAGCCTCTGCCTTCGGCTCAGGTCATGATCTCAGGGTCCTGGAATTGAGCCCCGCATTGGGCTCTCTGCTCAGCAGGGAGCCTGCTTCCCCCCCTTCTCTGCCTGCCTCTCTGCCAACTTATGATCTCTCTCCTCTCTGTCAAATAAATAAATAAAATCTTTAAGAAAAGAAAAGAAAAGCCCTGGCAGCCTCTAGTTACCCAAATAATCATTTCATTATTTCTTTCTGGGTTGCAATGATTTATTTCTAACTGAGTTTTACTATTGTATTAAAGATATTCCTTTTGGAACTAAAAGCAGTAGCCAAATGCATTATCTTTGTCTGACATCACATTTTAGTTCACTGTTAGAAAAATAAAAATCCTTTATCACCTTACATTCTAAAACCTTTTAACGAAACCTCTTAAAATGATTAGACAGATTTTTTTCCCCAACTGATTTCACAAATATTTGAAGAATTTAAAATACTGTAGAGAAGGTCTATAATTCCTGAATAAACTTTGTTCTATTTCAGGACCAAATATGAACTCAATTGTTGGAAAAAAAAAATTATGAGGATAAAGTTGAAACAAGTGTCTCTCAAGTGAGTAACCACAGCATGTGATATTCTTTACCTGTAGGTTGAAGAAAAAGTCCCAGTCAGTGGATGTTACCGCTCCAGGGTTCAACCCTCTGGCTGCTGCAGGAAAGCAAATGCCACAAGCCAGTAAGCCCCCCACACCCAAGACACCCATCATTGAAGAAGAGCAGAACAATGCGACCAATACCCAGAAGCATCCTTCTCGGAGAAGTGAACTGAAGAGGTTCTACACCATTGGTGAGCACCAGACATTTTATGCATACGGACAGGTGCTGTCTGTCTGAACAGCCCAGTGAATGTGGGGGTCTGCAGTTACACACCCCTTTGTTCATAGGACGCGTGTATTTTTCTGCTGGTTGATGCGGTCATTTTCTCATGCAGTTTGAGCATGGAGATGAAAGAGCCCTGAAAACCTTCCACAAAGTTAAATAAGAGAGCAGGCTTGGGGACCAGCCCCATACTGGCCAGAGGGGAGTTAGTCATATGTGTCTTTGGTTCTCCAGCGTGTGAGTTCATGTGCTACCACTTTCATTTTGGGCCCCCACAGCCAATGCCGCGTCTTATTTATTTGTGTTTGTTCTTTTCATGCTTCCTCCAGGCTCTCAAATCTCTCACCACGTTCTGTCAGGTTGTTGAGATAGTGGTTGATGTGCCCCCGTAACTACCAAAGCCATTAAGAAAATAGAGGCTAAGGGAGGACAGATTGCAGTGCAGGTGTGCATTGGCCTTGCATGTTTCTTCGCTTTGGAGGGACTGAACCCAACATAGAACCCATCAGCTGAGAAGATAGTAAACTGTGGATGGAGTCGTGTAGGCATAATGCCCCCTTTTTTGCATAGGGGAGATAAATCTACTCAGAAAGAGGAGATGGAGGCTTAGCCTTGCTTATTACTTCATTTTAGAGAGATTTGGTCATCTCTAAAAGCCTTTAGAGACTATGGCTTCATGGGTTTACCAAAGTTACATCAAAAGGTATACATTTATAGCCAATAAAATATGGTATCCACCACCCCAACCCAATATGGGATGTTTGAAAATTTTGTCTCAGCTACTTTAGTGTTCTTTTCTAGAGATCACACTCAGCAGGCCAGATTCCTAATTCTGACTCCCACATCAATTTTCTGTGTGACTTTGTTAAGTAATGTTCCTGTGTCTTTGGGTTACATTGTATCCTTCAAGCTTGAAGACATGCCTCCCTGTAGGTCTAGCACTATTTCAGGATGTGGTGACTAAAACCATGTTTTCCCTTTCTGCCATTTATGTCCTCTTCCTATATCTGCTCTCTGGTGCCCTCTTTCCTGATGATGTTCAAGTTTTATTTTTCAAGAGATAGCAGGCATGATGTCTTTGAGGTTATCAATAGTCAAGTAATAAGAATTGATATAAGTGTTAACAGGTCCATATTTCCATTTTTCAAACTTACAATAGCATGTTTCTAAAAATCAGTTAACTAGAAAAGCCCATAAAGTTTACATAACTGCCTATTTCCCAGTGTCCTTTCCTCCCACCCTTCAACATGTCCACCACCTTCTGTTGCTTTTCCAGCTTATTAACTGGCTAAGAAAAAAACAGTATTTTGCCTTCAGAAAATAAATTTTATCATACAAACTCAATATTCCTTAAGGATGAGAAAATGAGGGAGAAACAATGGCAAGCTTGGCCACATAAATAAAGAGATAAGCCTAGAAAATAGAAGTCTAAATGGTGAATTTGGGTTGCAGAGAGATGTACTGTGAGTTATCATAAATAACCCTACCACTAGTGAATATTTTATTATTGGGCTTGCAACAATTTGATTCATAATCAGTGCCAATGGCGTGTCTATTATGTTAAAACAGATGTCTGAATTGTTAACTTAATGTCTACTAATTTGGACCCATAACTATTATTTTCAAGGCTGAAATATTAGTAACTATGTAATAGCCTGTATTGAATAGTTATGTCACAAAACAAGTGCCTTTCAGAATCCTTTAATGATATGTGTTGGTAATAACAATTAAAATTACCCCTTATTGGTAATGCCATAACCAAGCACAAGTGAAGCTTGTTAGGTAGTTGTTCTACTCTTTATTTTTATAGATGAGGGATAGACCCTGAGAGAATTTAAGGAGCCATCAGCAAGAGACAACAGACTCTGCCAATGAAGTTAACCTTCTCTTGTGACACTTCAGAATCAGCCTTTGGTTAATTCAGAAGGCTACCTGCATAGGTGTGCTCAATGAGTTTCTATGGCTAATACAGTAGAGTAAAAATTTTACTTCAATTCTCAGGTAATCTCATTTAAGGAAACCATGCCAACTAACCCATCCACCAGCCAGTGTGCCCTTTCATTGAAAGATGTCTTTCAGTGTTTCAATTTCTGGTTCACACAGTTGAGAAAAACCTAGGAGCCCTCCTGTGGTCAAGTTAGGTACTACATTTAAGTTTTGCAATGAAGAGCCATACTGTATTTAAGTGAAATAATGTATTTAAATTCAAGCAATGATTCTGGGGATTAAAGATTTTTCAAATTAAAAAAACTAGAAAATTTTGAAGTCCTTTGACTTTTAGGGGCTGAGTGGCACAGTAGCTTCTCTACAATTTTTTTTCAATCTCACAGCTGTTCTCCTTCATGGACCTATGTATAGCATCTGTGTCTTTGTGGAGCAGACTCCAGGAAAGACATATAGTCTTCTTGTACAGACAGCAGATTCGAGTCCTTAATTATTCCTACTAATAGAACATATTAAGCCTAATGGCAAAATAATGACACAGCATAAACTCATTTTTTATAAGAGAATTAACCCATCCTGCAAAAAGTGTAACAACATTTCATTGATTTGGAATAAGGAGGGGAAAAGCTATTCTCTATTGATGTGAAATATATGAATCTTCAGATAAATTAAGAAGAAGTAATCACCCTCCTTGTTTTTAAGCTCCCCTGGCCTTTGACACTTGCCTGTCCCCCTCGTCTTCCTGTGTTGGCACATCTGTCTCCATACCAGCTCCCCATTCCTGGGGGTAGGGGATGATGCTGCTCGTGTCACTGATCCAAGTGCTTAGTCCAGTGTGAAGTGCGGAGTGAGTGCTAAGTAAGCTGTGAGGCTGGGAAAGGGGGACTAACAGAGGTTGTGAGGATTAACCTGGCCCCGGCCAGCGGAGGAGGAGAGGAGGAAAGTGGCTAAGAGTTCAGTTTAAGGAGGAGCTTTGGAGGCTGCATTCTAGTTCTTCATCGTTCCTCAGAGAAGATCAGAACACCTGCCATGGAGAACAGTGAACCAAATAATAGAACCGTTCTCTTTATCTGTCTATTTTCTACCTCTCTATCTGCCAAAATTAGAGTTATCAGAATCCTCTTTTATGACTTACGCTGTTCAAGTGCTCTCTGCAACTTCACGGACAAAGCAGACAAGGGCCGAACTTGGCCTTCCCGGGTTCCTGGCTCAGCCGGGTTTCCAAACAAGTGTGGTACAGGGGCTCCTTGGCTCTCAGGTGTCCGAATGAATAATCCCTGTGGAGCTTTCCTTCAGCTGAGACCTCTCACTGTCAGGTTCTCACCTTGTCGTATGAACTGACAGCCTGCTCACCCCTTTACTCGCCTGTTTACCCTCATGGCCCAGCCCAGTCTTTGCCTTTTATTCTATCTGTATTAACGTCACTGTAACACCTTCTCTTCGTTCAAACACCACCTATGGTGAATCAGTCAGGGTTCTTTACGCAGTGATTTCCACTTATATTCAGACGACTGAACTCTGGGTTTATTGGGGGCATATGTATAACTCAGACTCTCCCACATATGAAAATATGTTCATTCATTTAAGAATCTTTCATTTATTAATTCAATAAATATTTATGGAATGCCCACTGCATGCCAGGCCTTATTGAAGTTCTGCTAATACAAGAGTAAATAAGACCAAGGCCATGCCCTCAGGGGCTTATACTCTAGTGGGGAGGGCAGGCTATAAACAATCAGAAAGTTAACACATTGTCAAGGGATGGTAAGTATATAAAGAAAAAAATAGGTTAAGAGAAAAAAGATGGTAGAAAAGTTATTCTGTATAATGCATTTAAATCTAGCACAGTTTTTATTTGTTGAATTTTGTCAGATGACCTGTGCCATTCTGAGAAATCAATTAGCATGGCTTCAATTACAGGACATTAGATGTGTTCATAATATATTTTTTTAAAGAGTTGTTTTTTGCTTTCCTTGCATAAAATTAGGTTTTGAAAAGACTAATGGAATTGACATTTGCAGCGTGAAGAATCAAACAATTGAGGGGAAATTTAATGACCTTCAAACTTGCCACTTGTTTGAAGAAGTGGCATCCAGATGCTTTTCATTCCTACCAAGAAAAGAGTAAGACACTTGGGTTAAACTCTAGTATAGAATATTGAAATTAAATAAAGAATGTAACACGTTTTAGTATATGTTCCCAGAAGGTTTGCTTTTTGTTTGTTTTTTAAAGTACAGCTCTTACCTCTTTAGAATGGTTCAGGAGTCAGTTTGGCTAGAGGGAAAGTGATAAGACCAGCTCCCAAAGATCCCAAATGATTTTGATCAGTGTCGGGAAGGCCGAGATGTACTCATTCCATGTGCTTATTAAGCCCCTCCTTTTGCGCACCTGATCAGCCGTCAGTGGCGCGATACCAGGCGCTGGAACCTGATGTCTAAGCTGGACTCCTGTTCTTCTTGCAGTTATAGGAGCACACAGAGGTACTTAGAATCTCAAATCTCAGTGTCTTCACAGCTTTCCTTTTTTACTAAAAGTGAGCGAAATCGCTGCACGAGTGCTCATCCTAGTGCCTGGAAAGGGGAAGTTCTCCTTCAGTGTTAGTGAGCTTGTCGTTGCTGTTGCTGGGCATCAGGGAAGCAGCCAGCACTCGTGACCCCTAGGCGGGGACGGGAAGCTAACCTGGGACTGATATGATGCAAGCCTCCTGTCTTTTGGTCCTTGTAGATCTGGTCACTCCGTCCCGCTTCAAAAACCCTTCAGTGGTTCTTCACTCTCCCCAGAAAATCAGATTGTTCCCTATAGCCCTTTTGTCCTCTGTCCCACATACTCTCCAGCTTTCTCTCAGACCCCGGCCCTACACTCTAGCCAAGCTAAATTCCTTATGGCTTCCTGACGGTGTCCTGATGTATGCTGTATCACGGGCTTGATGCCAGCTCTCCTTTCCACCTAGAATAGTGTTGAAAATCAACCCAAACTTCCCTCATAACCAGCCACACTTTCCCCAAATCTGATCAACGATTTGAAATCAGAATCGATTTCAAAGCATTTTAACATACCCACTGTCAGTTTTTTAGGTCACTAACAAGTATTCCTTGAAGTCAATGATCGTGTATAACATTCTTCAAGGGTAAGGGGAACATAGATTCTGACCGCCCTGCAGCATTCTGTAAAATTAAGTCTCTGCAAGTTGAACGACTTATTCATGATCACACTCTAAATAGCGGCAAAGCCAAAGAAAGAATCTACGTAGACGGGTAACTAATAGTAAAGAGCTTATCATCTACACGTTTTCAGATTACAGTATCACAGTCTCTTCTCAGAAGCAAAACAAAAATGAACTTACATTGTTAACAGAGATCTCAGTGAGTGGTTCCCCAGTGCAAGTCCATTCTACTGATGATGAAACAGATCCATTAAAAAAGGATACTAGTTTTTCATCAAATTAGATTCATTCAACTAAAGTGACTATCTTTTCCTTCTTTTATTTTTTCCTCTCTTGCTCTGTCTCTTTTTCTTCCTCCCATCCTCCTTGTTTTCTTTTTTTCCTTTTCTTTCCTGCCTCCTTCCTTGTGTTAAAATGAACTGACTATTGTGAAATGATGGCACAGTATATATATTGGTTTGGCAGACTTCTCAAAATTAAGTTGGGAAATATCCCTCAGAATATCCTTTTGAAATTTTACCGGTCTATGAAATTGTAAAATCTGAAGTCCAATGTTCTTGTCTTTTCCCCTGCCTTCAGGATAGAATGCCTTCAACATTGCAAGCTTAATGAAGCACAGTTAAATACAAATTTGTATCTTACTAACCCTAGGCTGCTTACATATTAAAAAGAGAGCCTACAGAATTAGGGGTTCCCTGGGAATTCTTCTGAGTAGTTGGCAAAATTAAAACAGTAATAACTAGTTTGGAAACTCTAAAAAGAGAAAAGCAAGACACATATTTTAACTGCTTTTTAATTGCGGTACACCAGGCATTTTAAAATATCGTCACATAACTTGTATGCCTCTCATTTTGAAGCCAGACTTTTTAATTATAAGAATAAAAAAGAGCAACTCTAAAGTGAAAAATACTGTAACAGGAGAGGGGGAAAAAAAAGGAAAAGACTAATCTTGCTGGAGGCGACACATTCTGCAGCATGAAACTAGGTCACCCCTGAACCAGAGCCTTCTCTCCAAGCTAGAAGAATCTTCATGTAAAAGCAGAAAGTCTCTGTGATTTAATCAGCAGAATGATCTTGGCATACAGGTCACCGCCTATAAGCACAGAAACTAAAATGGATAACTGCTCTCAGGCTTCAAATTAAATTATGTTCTTCAGAAAAATGACTTTGTTTTGAAGTTTGTTCTGACATTGTGATGAGTTCTTGTATTTTCTGAGTCACAAGACTATGTAGGGAAAATTACTCCATTGCTGAGGTTCCTGGTGATACATGGAAGCTGAAATTCTCTAAGTGGACCTGGGCTTTTAACAAATTTTGAAACCTCGTGCATGTGTAGAAGTGTCATTTCTTTTCTTTTGTATGTATATTGCATAAGAATGTGTAAGTTTTATTAAGATAGTGAATTCAAAGATACTGAGAGCCCAAGTTCAATTTTTTGTTCATTTGTAGGATAAGTAGACCTAGGGATTCAATATATGAGTCTGTGTCTGTGTGTATGTGTCGAAGAGGTATTTAGTTGGGTTTTTATTTCATGTCTTTTTTTATTTATTCTGTTTAAAACCCACTTTAAAACAGGAAGGCTAGGAAAACCCACCAGCAGAAACTCCTTTTCAACTCTAGAATAAATATGAAAGCTTTACATCTTCCTAGAGAAATTAGATATTTTTTACTGGACATTTATACAATTTTAAACTTTATTAAGCAGTAGTTGATGTCCTCAGAAGGAAGAAAAGTGTTTGATATCCCTGTAGATTTGTAGTGCCTATAGTGTGCCAGAGAAGTTTGCCAACTCTAGATTTCCTGGGTTTACACCATATTTTATGCATCCGCCTTTTTCTTTTTTGCCTTGATTCTATGATTGTTCTCTGTCACAAGTAATCAACCCAGGATCAAGAAACACAGCTTCATCATGGTTGTGATAAATGGATTAAGAAATTTCAATAACCCTCAGGTTTCCCTGAGCAGCTTGTATTGGTACTGTTAACCTTAAAAATAAAACTGTCAGTTATTTTACCTCCAAAAATGTGTTAATTCGAGAAGAGCAGAAAACTGCAATTCAGGACAAGCAAGCTAAGGCAAAACTGTAGAGAAGAATAGAGAGTAAAGGAGAGGAATGCCCTTCTATAGAGGAAAAGGGGGAGTTGGGAGGGCTGTTGGAGAAAACTGGGAGATTGAAGTGTGGTGGTCTTTTATGGGGTCTCCTTGAGACAGCCTCTCATTGGTTGGGCTAGAAAACCCTTTCTTCTTCCTGTGGGTTAGTAAAGTAGTATGGACTAACAAGGTTTGTCTCTCCTTGGGTCTGCAGTTAAGCACTTGTGGTAAGGTGTGTGTGCTCCCCCTGCTGGCCTTCCTATTCCGTTTTAAATGAAGTTTCCTTTAATTAATTCTCACAGAATGGTGTCTGAGTTGCAGCATAATAATTGTAACTTACTAAAGACAAATTATACCTGTCAATTTACTCAATGATTTCTAAACAGCCTAATTAAAACTGGTTAGAATTGTGGAATAATTAAAATGGACATTGTTTCATGGTTGAGAAATCATCATGATCCTGTTTGAAATTTGCTAAGTCCCTATTAAAAGAAGCCCTTTAGCACTGTCAGCCATCAAAACTTGCCCTTTCCACCCACTGAGACTTGGAGGAATGCTTCGCTTCACCGAAGTATGACTGGGGAAGAGAATGACAGATCATTAAGAAAGACCACTTTAAACATTTAATGATTGAATTAATGACAATTTGAACAGTAAAATATGTCCTAACTTCCCCAGTATTTTTTTTTCTAAAGAGTATGAATTTTAAAAGCTAAGGATTTTGCACACATTCAGAAATAAAGTTTTCGATATCTCCTGATTTTTTTTAACTTCCTAATTCATACTAATGACATTTCTTCACACATTAAAACAACAATAACAACAACAAATTCAGGCTTTATGTTCTTTAATGAAATAGTGGTCATGTTCACAAGTCTGACCAAAAGAATATTGCTTAGAATAAAAATAGTTAAAAGCTAGGCACAATTAGGGGCAATGTTTCCATTGCTATTTCTGCCACACATTATGAAACTACTTCGACTACTGTTGATTACTTTGAACAATTCAATTATAAATGTTTCAGTGGCCATTTGTAATAGATTTACAATAAATCATGTGCACATCTACACCCAAGCAGGCTTTTACTGAGCTATTCTAAAACTTCACTAATTCAAACCTTGAGATCAATTGGACAGGCTATGAGATTAAGTCTTGTGTTAGTATAACCTATGAATAAAGAGCTATATGGATTTGTAATAGAAACATGAGCTCAAGATACAGAAACTATTGTGTTCAGAAAGTTAGCTTAAGAAACAGTTTTTCACAAAGCAAAAATACCTACTAGGAGAAATCAATGAGCTGGTTTTATCTTATTTTTTTTAAAGATTTTATTTATTTATTTTATTTTAGAGAGGGAGCAGGGGGAGAGGGACACCATGACTCTCTGCTGAGTGCAGAGCCCAATGCAGGGCTCAGTCTCAGGACCCCGAGATCATGCCCTGAGCTGAAATCGAGTTAGATGCTTAACCATCTGAGCCACCCAGGTGCCCCCATGAGCTTTTAAAGTTATGTTATCTATTAGTTAACCTATTTCATGTTGCTATGTAAGTTAAAGTTAAATACCTTCAAATATTATATGAATAAGTCTTTAGTACTTTAGATAGATACTTCCTTGGGGAGAAAGTCCATATTGTCTCTGTTATCATGGCCAACAAAACTTAGTATCACATTTCTTCTATTCTGTTTGTCATTTCTTTGGCAAACCTCTTTCATAAATTGAAATCTTAAGTCTTCTGGTATATTTTGTCTTATGGAAGAACTGATAGGCATTTTATTTCAAAGAACTGTGTTGTAAATATTAAAAACATTACATATTCAATATATGGAAAACGGCCCATCATCAGAGAAATCAGTAAGACTTTTTAAAAATTTTTTATTTATTTTTAAAGATTTATTTATTTATTTATTTGAGAGAGTGAGAGAGAGAACACACAAACGGCCGGGGGGGGGGGGGGCGAGGAGGAGGAAGAGAGAATCCTTAGGCAGACTCCCTGCTGAGTGAAGAGCCCTACATAGGACTCTAGATCATGATTCCAATGGAACCAAGTGTTGGACACTCAACCGAGCACGCCACCAAGGCGCCCCTTTTTTCTTTCTTTAATTTCTTTTTTTAAGATTTTTTATTTTGAAATCTGTAAGGTTTTAAACAGTGCCTACCTGCTGCATTATAATATTTTCTTTTTGCTACCATTTACAGTCAAAGATCCTTGGACTTTATATGTTTCTTAAATTTCAATACATTGATAGAAGGGACATTGATTTTTCTCTCATAGTTCTTGAAGCCACAGGAGGCAAAAATTGTCATCAGTAGTATATAGGAGATAAAATATCATAGGTGCTCACAGAGTGTTGAACTTTATGACTGTTTATTGAGGGTCTCATAGACCCATTCAAAATAATTTCCTTTCCAATTAGGTAGTTTCAGTGTCTTTGAGGGTCTTTCAAGTGAGTCAAGGATAACAGAAGCAGTAGAATAATATTTACTCTAAAAAACGGGGTATCTGGAATGCTATTTGAGGCTACAGAGTTTCATTTCCTGCCATAAATAATTTTGTCAAATTACAGATCTTTTCTGACATGAGAAACATTCTTATAAATACACATAGGGTAAATGGGATGGGGTAGGTATAGCCAAAAAGATGCATTGAAATTAAAAAAAGAGAAATATAAATAATAATAATTCCTTCTCTACATGCTCTCATATTTATTTTTCACCTCCATCCCTATATGAGCCTATCTAAATTTTAATTCAATGGGTAGTTTTAAGAATGCTTATTCAAAAAAATTAAAAATTAAAAAGGGGTGCTCATTCATTCACTTAATAAGTGATTGAGTACCATTGACAAGTGACATTAGTTAGAAGTGAGACTTGAGAAAGATGAGAGGCCAGATACTGGGAGTCTTGTGTGCTATGCTATGGAATTTAGACTTAATCTTAATACTTCAGGAATTGTTGAAGGGTTCTACCCAGGAGAATGCCTTGATAAAGTTGCTTTATAGAGAGATGTTTGAAATATCACATGGAAAATGCACTGGGAATATAAATACCTAAAGGCAAAAATATCATTTAGACATGTGGTGTAAAGGCTGAGTGGAGCTTTGTCTCTGGGATTACAGTGTTTGGATCCTAGCTTGGCCATTCCGAATAGCTCTGTGACTTTGGACAAGTCACTTAACCTCTCTGAACTTCTGAATTTCATCTGGGAAGTGAGTATATTACCCTGTACCACTTAGGTTTGTGATAAGGCTATTACAGAATAAGGCTTATTATATGAGATAATGTGTACAGATTGCTTACCAGACACCGGCACAGAGTAGGCATGCAGTAAATGTTAAATAAAAAACAAAGTATTGGGGCCCCTGGGTGCCTAAGTCAGCTAAGCATCTGACTCTTGATTTTGGGTCAGATCATGATTGTGATTCTGCTTAAGATTCTCTCTCTCTCTCTCCTTTTCCCTCTGCCCCTCTACCCCCTTGCATGTACACATATGCTCTCTTTCTCTCTTGCTCTTAAAAAAATAAAAAATAAAAATCCAAGTATCAAAATAATATTAATAAAGAGTGACAGAGCCTGAAGTAAGGCAGACACATTGTGACAGGAAAGAATTAGAGAGAGAGAATCTAGAAATCTAGAGGAGTTGGTGATCAACTGGAAATGAAGAAAAGGAAAGGTTTTCCAGTTGGTGCTATAGTTTCAGGTTTTAAATACTGAAACAAGGGGGGCCTGGGTGGCTCAGTGGGTTAAGCCTCTGCCTCCGGCTCAGGTCATGATCTCAGGGTCCTGGGATCGAGCCCCGCATCGGGCTCTCTACTCAGCAGGGAGCCTGCTTGCCCCTCTCCCTCTGCCTGCCTCTCTGCCTACTTGTGATCTCTCTCTCTCTCTGTGTCAAATAAATAAATAAAATCTTTTAAAAAAATCCTGAAACAACAATAGCTAACATTTTTTGTTGAAGAAGGTATATCTTCTTTGTAAATAAAGTGAATGTCTATGGGCCAGAAAAGGGCCAAAAACACACAACAATAAATTAGCATTAAAGCCATGGGCCTTGAGGCGCCTGGGTGGCTCAGTGGGTTGAGGCCTCTGCCTTCGGCTCAGGTCATGATCTCAGGGTCCTGGGATCGAGCCCCACTGCTCTCTGCTCAGCGGGGAGCCTGCCTCTCTGCCTATTTGTGATCTCTCTCCCTCTGTCAAATACATAAATTAAATCTTAAGGGGAAAAAAAAAAGCCATGGGCCTTTTGAGCTCTGGTCCAGAAATAGGAGCAGCCAGAAGCTCAATTTCAGTAGTGCGACTTGGATTAGAAGGACCCTATGAACTCTAAGAGGCAAGTGGAACTCAAGAGAACATGACCACTAAATGCAATGTGGGGTCCTGGATGGGATCCTGGAATAGAAAAAGGACAAAGGTAAAAAAAAAAGTAAAAGAAATCTAGATGAAGTATGGACTTTATTGCTAGTAATATATCAATATTGATACATTAATTATAACAAATGTAACATCTGATTTATGATAGTCATAATATCATATGGGAAATTGGATGGTAGAGTATATGAGAACTCTATACTCTCTTAGCAGCTTTTTGATAAATATAAAAACTATTCTCAAATAGAAATGTTTCTTTAAAAAAGGAGGACACCATGCATAGGAGAAGAGAGCCCCACTCACTTCTTTGACCTTGACCTAAGCAGGGATTCCCAGCCATGAAAAGAGACTGGAAAAACTGTGATACTGCCCACCCCAAGTTGTGGCTGCTAGCAAGCTTCAGAGGCCAGAGGAAGGAGAGAGAGAATTAACTGGGCCAAGGAAAATCCACCCATTCATTCCTTATGATCTGTTTTCTCCCCACTGACAACACAGGCTGTGAGCCACCAATAGAAGACTTTTTCTGGAATGAAAGTCTCAGAGGGCACATAGAGATACACACAAAATAGCGTATGGAAAGAGAAGACATTAGAGAGAAGGAAAGAGTAAGAAAAAATGTGAAAAACCTAAAACTTTCCTCTCAAGAGGAGCCTGACACTAAAATTTAAGTACAGGAGGAAAGCTAGACCTAAGAAAATCAATAAAATCAACATTTGGGTGAGGAATTGACTCTCAATATAAGGAAAAAAAATTAATTCTTAAAATGATGTATGTTTCGGGGCACCTGGGTGGCTCAGTGGGTTAAAGCCTCTGCCTTCAGCTCAGGTCATGATCTCAGGGTCCTGGGATCAAGCCCCACATCGGGCTCTCTGCTCGGCGGGGAGCCTGCTTCCCCCTCTCTCTCTGCCTGCTTCTCTGCCTATATGTGATCTCTCTCTGTCAAATAAATGAAAGAAATCTTTGAAAAAAAAATGATGTATGTTTCGTTTGAGGCTTCTAGGGGGTAACTATTAAGTTTCAAGTTTGAATGTCAGGGTGAATGAGGTTACTATTTACAAAGATGGAAAATACCCCAGGGATAGCTTTTATTTATTTATTTATTTATTTATTTATTTATTTATTTATAAGATTTTACTTATTCACTTGAGGGAGAGAGAGAGAGAGAGAGAAAGTGAGAGAGAGCAAGAGAAGGGAGAAGGTCAGAGGGAGAAGCAGATTTCCCACAGAGCTAGGAGCCCGATGCAGGACTCAATCCCGAGTCTTCGGGATCATGACCTGAGCCGAAGGCAGTTGCTTAACCAACTGAGCCACCCAGGCGCCCAGGGACAGCTTTTCAAATGGGATGTTGAGTTCATTTGTGGTCATTTGAGCTTAAAGTTCCTGCCGAGATAGGCAGTTGGGATCTGCTTGCTGCTCTGGTGCTCAGGAGCTGGGTTTAGAATCAAGTCATCAAATCATATTGGTGCGTAGGCAGACAGGCATTTCTTTAGACAAGTGAATAGAGTGAGAAGAGTCGTCCTACCCAAAATACAAGGGGTAGAAAGAGGCCAGAGGCTGCAGCAGGAACTGAGAAAGGATGGTCAAGGGCAGAGGAGGCAATCCTTGTATCTTCCAACTCTGTATTCCAGTAGATTTGTCCCTTCTTAGCCTCTGCTAGTCCTTTAGGAGAGAGAGGAAACTATGTCATCCATATGACCCAAAGTGTGAAAGTAGATGACCGTGATGGGACCTTGACATTGCTAACATTAGAGAATACAGGTGTTCATGAAAGTTCTGTTGGAGGTCGGTAGAGAATTTTCTTTATTGAAAGAAAGAGGGGACAGCAGCTTCTCTTTGGTTCCCTTCTTTGGTCATCACTTACCATTTAAGTTTATTGGAGTAACAATATCTATTGAGAAAAATGGGATGAACTGGGGTTGATATCTAAGCATCACATCAGAAAATGTTGATGTTAAAGCAAATGGTTTTTATCTGGTTTAGAGAAAAGTCAATGTATCTCAAAACATCTTTTTCCAGTATAGAATCAGTATTCATGAGTCTCTCATTTTTGTGTAAATCACACTTATGATTCATTCTGCTTAAATACCCTACTTATTGCGGAGTCATACCACATCACACGGTCTGAGAACTTTCTCCTGCATTATTTTGGGACTTGCGGAGAACTTAAGGATGAGCACCAGATAGCAAATGACTCAGAGTCTACAGGCAGTTTCATGATATACTGCCTGAACAGGGAGGGGAAAGGTTTGATTTTACTTTTCATCAGCAGGACTCAGAGGGGAAAGCTTTAATGCCTTAAAACTATTCTAAGAAATTACTCTCTGCATTTTAGTGTGCATTGGAGAATCTTATTAAAACACAGGTGCTGACTCAGTAGACCTGTGATAGGGCCATGATTTTGCATTTGTAACAAGATTTCAGGTGATGCTGATGCTGCTGGTCCATGAATGGTAAGGCTAGTCTAACGGGCCTGAAGGCTTTCTTCATTTGGCAGGACATAGAACACATGTTTCAATATTTGGACCCCAATTAT
>CM052798.1:140740919-140796074 GCA_028533885.1 Nasua narica
TGTGTGTGTGTGTGTGTGTGTGTGTACACATATATATAATCATAAATATACAAAATCAATAACCATCAATAACAAGTTAGAAAATGAGACTTAGGAGTCCCTTTTATAATGGGTAACAAAAACAATAAAACAAGCCAGGAAGAAAGCAAGCAGGGAATGTATGGACATTATAAAAAGAAAGGAATGAAGTAATTTTGCTCTTCCAGATACTAAAGCATATCATAAACTTGTAGTAATCAAAGCCAGTGCTACATCAATGCCATAACCAGCCAGTAGACCAGTAGAACAGAATAAATGGCCTCAAAACTGATTTTAATTCACATAAAAAATTGGTTTTGAAAAGTAGCATTATAAATCAGAAGGTAAAGGAAGGAAAGTTTATTTAATGATGCTGGTACCTTGATTAATCTCTTGGAAGAAAAATATTACATACTTCCCACTTTACATTTCAACAAAATAAATGTGGACTCTTCTGTGCCATTTTGTGGGTTCTCATTCTACCCAAAGGCCTGTTCTTTCTCCTTCACCAGACTAATTGACTCTTACCATTGGGCAACTTCCTCCTCTGATGTCTACAGTCTCTGTTAGATTTCCCTCTTAGCACACCAGGATGTGCTAGCTTGTATCATGGATGTCTGTTTACTTCGCTCTCTGCTGAACAGTGAACTCTTTGAGGAGATTCTATCATTACATTCCCAGGCTCCAGCATGGTAGACTTGTTCTTGTAAAGTATATTTATAAAGGAATCATTCATTTTTTAAAATTTTGGTAAAATGCACATAACATAATCTTGACCATTTTAACCATTTTTTAAGTGTACCTCTCATGGCATTAAGTACCTTCCTGTGGTCGTGCACCCATCACATACATCCATCTCCAAAATGGTTCTCATCTTGCAAAACTGAAAATTTGCATCAGTTAAACAGTAACTCCCCATTCGCTCTTCCCCCAGCCCCTAGAAACCACCATTCTGCTTTCTGTCTCTGAATTTGATGATTCTAGGTACCTCATGTAAGTGCCCTTTTGTGACTGGTTTATTTCACTTGGCATAGTATCTGTAAGGTTTATCCATGTTGTAGTGAGAAGGCTGCCTGAAATTCTATTTTATGTGTATAGCCCATTGTCCTTATCCATTCCTCCATCAGTGGACACTGGGCTGCTTCCAGCATTTGTTTATTGTGAATAATGTTGCTATAAACCCATGTGTACAAAAACCTGTGTGTGTCCCGGCTTTTGTTTTTTGTTTTGAGTTTATATTCCAAAGTGGACTTGGTAGATAATATGAGGATTCTATCTTTAATCATTTGAGGAAACACCATACTTTTTTATAGAGGCTGTACAATTTTATATTCCCATTAATAATGCACGAGCGTTCCAATGTCTTCACATTCTCTGCCAAAACTTATTTTTATCTGTTCACTGTCTTAAACATTTTAATTCCAGTATCGTTAACATACAGAATTGTATTAGTTTCAGCTGTATAATGTAGTGATTCGACAATTTCTTACATTACTCAGTGATAGGTGCACCCTTAATCCCCATCACCTATTTCACCCATCCCCTCACTCACCTCACCTCTGGGAACCAACAGTTTGTTCTCTGTAGTTAAGAGTCTGTTTTTTGGTTTCTCTCCTTTTTTTCTTTGTTCATTTGTTTCTTAAATTCCACATATGAGTGAGATCAAATTGTGTGCCTTTCTCTGAGTGAACTTACTTCACTTGGCATTATACTCTCTAGATCCATCCGTGTTGTTGCAAATATCTGTTTACTTTTTTGAATAATAATCATCCTAATGGGTATAAAGTGGTATGGCTCATTCATTTTTATATCTTAGCAATTAACTAACTTGACTCACCCATTTTGCCCTAAGCAGACCGAGAATCAGAGAATTCATGGGACCTTTTCCAGGGTAAGAGGCTGTTGAACATGTTTCCTGACTCCTGGTCCAGGGCTCCTTCCAGCAAGCTGTAATGCTCCTCTGGGCACACACGTAGACACAAAGAGGGACAGACTAGAAACTTCGCACTTTCATGTCACCCTTGCCTCCCTTTTGCTTTGTGGTTGAACATGGTCTAATCTTTCACTATTAAAAAAAAAAGAGAGAGAGAGAACAGGAAAATACACGATGACACAGGAAACAGTTATAAATGTGTGCCTTAAGGGGACAGTACTATATTATGCACTTAACATTTTGCTAAGAGGGTAGATGTCATGTGAAGTGTTCTTAATCACAAGAAAAAATGTTATAATATATAAAAAGCTGAATGAGAAACATGAACAAATATTATTTTCTCTATAAACCAGTAGAGAAGGGTGAATTAAAAGTAATTTACACTGTCTCAACAATGAATGGGTAAGAGCTGAAGGAATTGGCGTTTATTAGTAGACTGTATGTGTGGGACCTTAATGAAGTCGTTTGTAGGAAATTGCTATGTGTAAGAGAGCTGAGTCTGTTAGTGGGATGTGTATTGCCTATTGCTTTGTCATTTTCTATTAATATAAAGAGATTTGGATTTGATTTTTAGAGTTCTCAAAATATTTGGGGATTCAGAGGTAATGTAGTCTGTGAATATTATAACACCTGCCATTTTCTGGCAGCCTAAAACCAGCTGCAAAAGAAACACTACTTGTCTAAACATCCAATCACAGAATTCTTTCCCCTCACTGGAATTGATGACAACACAAAAATAACCCCTGCCACTCTCATGAATATATTAAAGCAGCATAAAGTAGCAATCCTAAGGCCGGCGAAGACTACGCCGGCCACAAAGTCATGATCACTGGAAAAAACCAGCAGCAATGCTATAAATCTAAGCTTTGGACTTCCATCCTCCAGGGAATTGGAACGGCCTACATAGGAGCACTGCTCCTGGAAGCAAAGGTGATGGTGAATCACAAATCTGACAGCAGAACTCCCAGAGCATCATGGGTTTTCCCATCATAAAACCTATTAAGCTTTTTGGGAGTAACTTTCATCCTCTTTAGGCCATAATCTCTAGGAAGGCAGCAGTCATGACTGCTTGGTTCATCTGTATCTCCCAGCTCTCTGCTCAGGGCCAGGCACACAGGAAGGAAACACCCTGTGACCACCTGCTGACCTTGTCAGTGAGTGAACATTGGATGTTAGCCAATATGTCTGAGCATGATTGGGAAAGTTCTATTTTTTTTTAATTTTTGAGTTTTATTTCTGATCATAACACCAAAGTTTCTTATTTACTGATGTCCCATCATATGTCTTTTTTATTTTTTTAATTTCTGTTTTTAAAATACTATGATCACTTAGATGAAAAACTAAAAGTATATATGATAATGGGCAACTATCATTATCCACGGGGAGATCTTCCTGGGTCCCTATTACAAAAGCCAATTCTCATGGCTGCAGCTCCTGCCTTTGGAAGGAACACAGTGTAGCAGAGGTCATCCTGAATAAAAATAGCAGGTATTTCTGAATTCTTACTCTTTGCCTGGCATCACACTAATAAGCTTTTCCTAGACATCTAACTTAATCTTCACAGCAGTGCTGTGAGGTAGATGTCATCATCATTCCTGTATTACGTATGAGAAAGCTGTGGCTTAACTTGCTTGCATATCTACCCAAAGTGACAGTGCTACTGGGGAATGGAACTTGGAAGCCGGGGCTGCTAGTCCTGGGCTCTACTAGTAATGGGATGATCTCCAACTGCTCTCCTCTCTTAGCAGGGGATTCCAGGGCAGCCATGTTATAGTCCCGGCTCTTGAAACATCATCCATGTACACGACCAAAAGCAAGAGCCGAAATCAGTGTCTATCCTCACACTAGCATTCTGTATGGCTCATTAGTGAGACTTCCAGAAGGCTCACCCATCTGGATTTCCCTCACCTGTCTAGGGCACTAGATAAGTCCAAAGTAAGGAAAAGTGACCGAGCAGTGCAGGAACCAGCGGTCCCAACGCTTTAGCATCCAACTATTTCTTTATCCTAGAATAGGTCTCTTCTCCTAACCCTCAGCGAATTAATGCCTATTAATGCTCTCAGACTTAATTCACATGCTACCTCTCCTGGGAAACCTTCTCCCAGTCCCCAAATGAATCTTTCCATTCTCTGTGCTCTCATTCTGTTATACTTTGGTTTATTTGGACATATAATTGGAGTAATAGAATTCAAATAGTTTACCATCAAGAGCAGTTACGTTTTAAAATAAGTATGTAAATTATCTGGAAAATTCACTCATTCTGGAGCACTATATTTATTTTGGGAAATAGCCAATTAAACCTAGTATCCAGCCAAAAGCCAGCTATGTAGGTGGGGATCAATAATTGTGATTAGAGAATATTTCTTGTTGAAATGAGCAAAATTTAGTTTGAACAACAAGTAACAAAAGAAATGAGCCACAAAAAAAAACCCCTCTAAAGTCCTATTCAAACACTTGGATACAAGACAAAAATATAAAAAACTTTTAATTAGTTATTTATTTTAGTATATTTATTGCTTATATAGGCTAAAATGGAATGCCCATAAGCTACTCGAGTTCTGCTCTTCATTTGTGGTAACATCTCCATTTAGAACGCTGAGTCTAATACATGTAAGTTCAGTATCTTAGAGTAGGAGGGACTCGGTGATGTTCCTTTGTTTTTCCTTTAAAATTTTATTTATTTATTTGACAGAGAGAGAGAGGGAGAGCTCAAGCAGGGGGAGCAGGAGAGGGAAAAGCAGGCTCCCCGCTGAGCAGGGAGCTCGATGCGGGACTGAATCCCAAGGTCCTAAAACCATGACCCAAGCCAAAGGCAGAGTCATAACAGACTGAGCCAGGCTCCCCCTTTCTAGCTAATATTTTTAAAAGTAGATTTGATATAAAAAGAAGGACTCCATAAGTAATTCTTTGTACCAGGGGGATCATGCATACTAAAGGACTGGGTGTATTCAGAGAACAGGGAGGATTTATGTGTTGGTTGAGACGCTCTGACTTCAGCTCTAGTTGGAGGCTCGGCTACCATGCTGTGTCTGCCTGTAGGCAAAGGGCTTGGCTGAACTTCCTGTTGTTGGAATTGCAGCAGCTGAGCTGGGAACCTGGCTGGTGCTTTCCGTATGACTCTGTTCTAAATAGTCCCATTTCCATTTATCAAGCAAATTGATTTTGTCCAGGTCCCCCCATCCACTATATGAATATTTTGTGTGGACAGCTAGCTACGTTTCTATTCATAGGCAGTGTCAGTATGTGGACTTCCGGCCTAAACTGCTGCTACCTTTAAAAATCAAAGTTGAGTTCAGTATAGTCAGGCCCCCTAGAAATCCATAGGGACCTCGGAGACATTAAATATTAAAACTTCCCGATAGACAGCATTTTGTAAGTTTAGCTGGTCATTGGCCAGATATATTTGTGAAAAACCACAAAGTAAAACTGCATCATGATTCTGATATAGTTTTGGAATGTAGGTGAGGTTTGGTGGGGTGGGGTCCAGAGCCGACAGCCAAGAAAGAACCCTTGAGACACAAGATGAAGAGTGGACACAATATTCCCTTTGAATATTGTAGTCAAAGTACATCCATCTTCCAGTTGCTTGCCAGCAAAGATCAGTCTCTGCTGATCAGGAGGAATTCCTTCCTTGTCCTGAATCGTGGCAGAATGGTGGTTTTATTAAAGCACAGGGACAGGACCTGTGAGGCAGAAAGAGGACAGGACCTGTGGGGCAGAAAGAGCTGCTGCTCCGGGGTTGTGAGGGGTGGCTGATTATATGCTTGGGAGTTGGGGGTAGGGAAAAAGGGAGGTTTTCAAAAGAATTTTTGTATGCTAAGGAGGACTTGCCATTGTCAAGTTAAGGTTATTTTTCCTTCTGCATTAACATGAAGACAGTTGGAGGGGCGCCTGAGTGGCTCAGTCATTGAGCGTCTGCCTTTGGCTCAGGTCATGATTCCAGGGTCCTGGGATCGAGTCCCACATTGGGCTCCCTGCTCTGCGGGAAGCCTGCTTCTCCCTCTCCCTCTGCTGCTCTCCCTGCTTGTGTTCCCTCTATCGCTGTGTCTCTCTTTGTAAAATAAGTAAATAAAATCTTCAAAAAAAATCATGAAGACAGTTGGGAGTTTCCTTCTGGAAGTTAGGTTATTGATAAGAATCCTTTTTTTTTTTTTCTTGTAAACCACTAAGACATTTGTAAACCAAGGGAGACTCCTGTCCTGCTGGACTGTAATCTCTATAAGTTAACCATTCTCCCTTCCCTTAGCTTTAGGGCAGCGGGGAGTGCCTGAGGAATGTCACACAGATCCCACTGGGGGTGGGATGGGGAGGTGGGATTGCAGGGTGTCAACTTATGCTCTGTCCTCAGCTGGTCTTCTGCTCCCTCATCAATTCCACGTAGCCTCTGGGTCTTCCTGAGAGAGGATTCAATGACTCTTACATTTTCAAAAGATAAAAAATAATACAGCTTTTCTGGTGGGTAGAAGTGGCCAGAGACTGTATTTATCCCGAGGTTTTCAGATACAACATTCATTTGAATTGTATTAAGTTCATTAGTATGAATATTTCATATCTTTTAACAGTAGTGACATTGTTAGGTTCTCAGGTTATTTAGTTCCACATGCTTTCTAGAAGCCTGAGTGTGGTCAAGGCGGTAGATAATTTTCACTTGTTCTTCCAAATAAATAATAGCTTCCAAACATCAAAGACTGTTTCATTCTCCTCTTCAATGCCCCTCAGCACTGATCAGAGTGTTGAGAATGCAGTAGGTGTTTCATGAACATTTCCTGGCATCTTAGAAAAGAAAATTTTTCTAAATCAGAAAGAGAAAAAAACTGTAGCCATTACTAGAAATAAAGTCTTATGTAGAAAAAAAATAACCCTGAAGTTTTACCCATTAAAAAGTAAAACCCAAACAAAACCTTTAATGCCACTTATTCTTATATAATTTCTGTTCTTATATTTTTTAAAAACATTATACTCTACTAAAAACAAAATGTGTACAGCCTCTCGCCTCTACTCCCAAGCCATAAATAAGTCTTGCTATTCTTGCCTACAGCTCTTTATTTGTGAAGTTCCTTTTTTACCTGAGGGCCATTTTCACCTTCCATGATTGACTTTTCCTTTTTCTTTAAGGTTCAACTCAAATAGCATCACTTAAGCCACCATAATACCTTTGTATTAATACTTGATATTTTATGCTAAAATTTCTCTTCTGCATTACCTTAAGCTCCCTGAGGGCCAAGTTTATGTCCTGTTTATCTTTCTTTCCCAATGCCCGAAATGTAGTAAACATTCAGTAAAAATGTTTAAGCCTAAATACCAGTTTAGTTATATTTGTATCTATATTTATATTTCTATCATAAGTTTTCAGGATTCCGGAATGTTTTTTTCTTGTTAGATTCTCTGTAATATCCGAATCCCAGGATCCATCAAGTTACCATTTCTGGAGACATTTACCATAATTTCCTCTATGTCAATGGCTATCAAACTTGACTGCACATTGGAATCACCTGGGATATTTTAAAACTTAACTCATCATAAAACATATCAACATCATGTATACCCCAAATGATGTACTGAAGAGCTACAGTATCACCCCTGTGGCATTCTTCTCAAAAGGGCATAACCCAGTCTAATTATAAGAAAACATCAGAGAGATCTATTTTAGGATCATTCTACAGAAAGGCCAACATTCTTCAGCATGGTTAATTTTATGTTATGTGAATTTCACTTCCAGTTTCATGATCTAATACAGGATCCTGAGTTAGACCCTGAACCAGAAAGTGACCATTAGTAGGAAAACTCGTAATATTTGAATAGGACATGTAGATTACTTAAAATAGACTATTAATTTCCTGTATTTGATAATTGACAATATTATAGGAAGCTGGCAAAAGTTATATAGTGATTCTCTATCATTATTTCAACTTTACTGTAAGTCTACAATTATTTAAAAATAAAAAGTTAAAAAAACTTTTTAAAAAAGTGATTTGTGTCACCCCTAGATGTTCTGATTTAACTTAGCCTGAGTTAAGACTTGAGCATAGGGACTTAAAAAAATCTTCCCAGGCGATTCTAATGGACAGACAAGTTGAAAAACAGCAATATAAGCCTTGGCTGCCCATTGGAATCACCTGGGAAGATTGTTTGAAATCCCAATTCTTATCCTAGATTAAATCAGAATATCTAGGTGTTGGGCAAAAGTATTGATATTTTTAAGAAGTTCTTTAGGCAACTCAAGTCATTTTTGAAAACTGCTGCTCTAAGCGAAATATTCCCAAATGTGGCATATTTTGGAATGTTCCATGATTGTGACAATGGTCATGAGCATTTAAATGTAGAGGTCCCCACTCCACACCTACTATATCAACATTCAGAGGACAGGAGTATTTTAACATTTATCCAAGCTGAATTTTATGACCACAAAAGTTTGGGAAACACTACAAGCTACTAGAAATACTGAAGTTGGTCCAGATTCTGACAATGAAGGCTAAGGCCCGATTAAGAGACTTTTCCTTATGGTAGCAGTGGAAAAAGGAAGTTTAAAGCAATGGACTTTCTCATAAATCCCCCAACTTTGATGGAATGTATGTTAGGCCATTGTTTACTCAACAGTGATTTACTTGACATAGAGTACTGGAGAGTCATGTCCTTGACCTCACAAAACTTGCATTCCAGTGGTAGAGGGAAACAAGTGGGAAAAGTAAAATTCTAAATGAACATGATAATTTCAGATATATTATACCTGAAAAATAATTTTTAAAACAGTCCAAATTTCCATCAACAGAGGAGTGGATAACCAGATTGTGGTATATATATACTATGGAATATTATTTAACCATAAAAAGGAATGAAGTACTAATACATGCCACAATGTGGATGAACCTCAAAAACCTTATAGTAAGTGAAATAAACCAGAACCCAAAAGTCACATATTGTGTAGTTTCATTTATAGGAAATGTGCAGAAAAGGTAAATCCATAGAGACAGAATATAGATTGATATTTGCCAGGGGCTGAGGAAGGTGAGATGGAGAGCAACTGCTTAATAGACAAGCATTTCCTTTAGGGTCATAAAAGTATTCTGGAAATAGTTAGAAGTTGGTTGCACAACATTGCAAATGCACTGAATGCCACTGAATTGTTCACTTTAAAATTGTTAATTTTAGGGGTGCCTGACTGGCTCAGTCAGGAGAGCATGTGATTCTTGATCTTGGGGTTGTAAGTTGGAGCCCCACGTTGAGGGTAGAGTTTACTTTAAAAAATTACTCTAAAATTGTTAATTTAATGTTAGGTGACTTTCACCTCAATAGAAATAATGTTTAAAAATTTGATATGGCGGGGCGCCTGGGTGGCTCAGTGGGTTAAAGCCTCTGCCTTCGGCTTAGGTCATGATCTCGGGGTCCTGGGATCGAGCCCCACATTGGGCTCTCTGCTCAGCAGGGAGCCTGCTTCCCCCCCCCTCTCTGCCTGCCTCTCTGCCTGCTTGTGGTCTCTCTCCCTCTGTCAAATAAATAAATAAAATCTTTAAAAAAAATTTGATATGGCTACACCATAGAGAAGGGTGGATAGTGGGTGAATACTTCCAATTGGGCCATCAGGGAAATATCTCCAAAGAAGTTATTTTTTAATGAAGACATGAATGGTAAGAACCAAGTCATGTAAACATCGAGGGGCAGAGAATCCCAAGCACCTGGAGTAGCAACTGCAAAGGCCCTAAGATGGGAATGACCCACACATATTTTAAGGAAGGAAATAAGGTCAATATAAGGAGGGAGGGGGAAAGTAGAGGAAGTTATAAGAGATGATTGGGTGACTCATATTGGAGCTTATAGACAGTAAGGAGTTTAAACAACTATCATCTGAACCCAGTTATACTTTTTTTAAAAGTTAATGTGTTTGAAGGATGGATTATTGGATATAAAGCTGGAAGCAGAAAGGCCAACAAGGACGCTATTTCAGTAGAGCAGGGAAGATAGTAACTTGGGTCACAATGACAGTCACAGAGAGAGACGTGAATGATTCAGAATCTCTTTGAAAAGACTATTGATGAAGTAAATGTGAAGAGAGGAGGGCAGGGGAGAGAAACAGGTGGGGGGTTGGAGTTATCTAAACACAGGCTTCCCTCTTCCAGACAGGGTAGAATTTTCAGGTGGAAGGGGAATTTTTAGGGAAAATGCTTTTGTTTAGCTCCTCTCAAGCTCCATGGTGTCTTCGTGGCCCTAGAGAATTCTGTGTTTGATTCTGATGATCAATGTCAAGGTCATCTTTGGAGCTCCCTTATTAAATGCTGAAGATGAGTACCTATTTCAGTTATTAGTCATGCCTGGTCTTGTTCTAGGCAGGATAAGATAGGTGTCTTGTTTAATTATCATATCATGGTTTTTTGTTTTGTTTTGTTTTGTTTTCCTTTTTGGAACCATGTGGGAATTAGTAATCAAGATGAATATTTAACACAAAGATTCCTTACATGCTTTGAATTCTCGTTGCCTAAGTATATGGAGAGTAGAAAGAAACATTAATGTCTTTCTGTAGGTATCACTCAGTTCAGTCCAGGTCTGCTGGGGCTATTTCCCTGCCTCCTGCAGCCCCTGAGAGCATCTGGTTTGTGAGCTCCTGCTCCCTCATTAAGCGTTCTTTAGGTGACACCTCTGCAGAGGCAGCACTGACGCTTTCCTTGAATTGCAGCCCTCTCCTCTTCCTTCCATCTCTGATCTTCAGTGATGGATGGTCTGCAGATCCTTGGAGAGGGGAAGTATGGCAGCTCTACATTTGGTCTGCACCGAAAGAGGGCAGGCCCTGTGGTCCCCACCTTGTTCTTCTCACGCGTACTTTTTTGGACAGTGATACTTCATTGAGGAAGAGGTGGCATACAGTTTCCCTTCTGGGGATGTCTCTTGCTTGTTAACCTGATTACTAAACGCATTTGGTAAGAAGCACAGCTATAACCACACTTCTCTAAGTTGTCCTTTTATAACAACTGCAAGTCCGATCAGGGACCTCTCCAAAGGGTGACCTTGACAACCCCCTCCTTGTTAAAATATACTTGTTCTTACCATGGGTGTTTAAAATGAAAAATAAATTTGACGTCTTATTTGAAGACATTTGAGTTTTCTCAAATGAAATAATTTTCTCAAAAGAAATAATTTTCCAGTCTCTTTGCTTTGAAAAACCAGCACCATGCTGATAAAGATGGACTAGTAAGTATCCTTGTCAGATAGTGGTCTAAGCTGACAGGTTTTTTTTACCCCTTATGTAGAAAAAATGAATTCTGTCTATACCAATTATGTGTTAAACCAGTAGATTATGTCTAGATTCATGCCTAGATCTGTCAAACCAAAACAATCTACCAAAATCTAGTTTAATTTCCCCATAGCTTGAGAAAATAATATATCCATATACATATCTATATCTTTCTACCAATCTATTTATGTCCATTCTGAGCCTATCTATTAATGATAGGATGTGAATTAAATAAACTCTGAGAACTAAACATTCTGAGTAACTTTCGTTTTCCAGGAGAGTGACTTCCCGTATAATGCTCTGGAACTGGAATTTTGCCACCGGGTAGCTTAGCTGATGTACTGAAAAAAATTAATTGCCCTCATAAAAGGGAGTATTTTACTTCAAGAATGTATTTTTACTTCAACAGCTTTTTGATGGGATCAGATCTACTATGACTGTCCTTATTCACGTTGCGCATAAAATGAATATGCCGGTCATAATTAATCAATAATTAATTATTGATTAATAATAATTATTATATTGATTAATAATAACTAATCAACAATCAATCAATAATTGATTGATTTGCTTGTTTATTAATGAGTCTTAGGCTCTGTTTTCTCAAATGATACTGAGGAGTCTTATTTCCAAGGTTCCAATTAAGTGTCAACTGAAAACTCCAGCCTCTGCTTCTGATCAGTTTAATAAAATATCGGGGGACAGATTCTGACCTGAACTACATGCTCTGGTTTGAAATAAAGCTTTGCCCCAGAGTAGGAGTTGATCGTGGAAATAACGACAACGACAACGTGGGGATGAGTAGGACTGATGGCCTGCTGCAGACTAATAATGTATTTGAATGTTGCATTTGCTCGCCTAACAAGATCCGGGTTAGAGAGTGCTACGGTGTGGTTTTCTCCTCTACCTAAGGCAGTTCAAAAAGTTATTTCTTTTGGCCTCAGTTCTGCAAGTCCCTCAGTGGGCAGAGCCAGTTCATGTGTAGATAAACCTTCCCCTCTTTTTTTTTTTTTTTTCCTTTGGAAAGTAAGTTCTATGCATCGGTAGCATTAACAAAGAATAAGAACAGAGCAGTGGAAGTTCTCTCTGTGGGGCTAAAGATCTTATCGAGCAAAAATGTTTGGGGAAATGTTAACAGATGCAGCAGGAGGAAATTCTCCAAAGATAAACCACCTCCCCGAGCCTTGCGGCAAAAGGCAAATTCTTGTGAGAGCCAGCAGTGTCTCGGCACGAGCCCTGCCTGGATCTCCCACAGCTACCCTGGGAGCAGAGTCTGTGAACCAGAGAAGAGTAAAAAAGTAAAAAGAAGCAGGAAGAATGGGATTGAATCCACATTCCAAGCCCTTGTGTCTTGACCATACGCAGTTTGGAGGCTAGTGAATAGGGAGGCATCACAAACGCGTTTTGTATGGTGCTTTCATTTAAGATGCTGGGTTTAGGCAAACCAAGTTCTCATGGTGGTGGATTGAACAATACAGACTTTTACGTTTGAGACGATGTTGTTTTCTCAACAGCAGCAGCTGCTGAGCCGTGAGGAGCGTAGATGTTGGCAGGTGTCGGTGTGACAGGATCTGTTCCAATCCTGGTTCTGTCCTTATTATCTGCGTGAGCTGGGGGATACTGCATATCTTCCCCCTCACTTCATCTGAGAAACAGGGTCTGGAAGGACCCAGTTCATAGATTCTTAAACCCAATGAGATCATGCAGGAACAGCGGAGCACAGTAGGCTGTCCGTGTCCCTGAGAAACAAGGCACAAAAGCTGCACAGAAGCCCCTTGTTAGGCACGTTGACCGACTGACGCCACGCCTGTATTTTACATAATCTTTCCTCACGGCTTATGCAACATCTGTGTGGGGGGGCTTCTCAGTCAGCTGTTCTGTGTGGGGCTTCCCTGCTGACAGTTCCAACTCACTGCGTTTCCCAACAGCCAGTCTGAGCTCTCCTTCCACAGCTTCGGGGCCTGGCTTCCTGCTCTCGCAGCTGAAACTGAGCAATTCCCTTCCCTCATTAATTTTGTAACCGTGAAGCTATTTATGCAGTCGGAGCAAATACCCACCTGCCGTTTCCTTTTTCTCTAAACTTATGTGAATCAAATCCTTTCCTTTTCTTTTCACACATACCTGTAAACTCCATTTCCTTTTTCTGTTACTGCTTGCTCTAATTGTAGTTGATGAAACATTGTCTGCATTGAGCAGCTAGTTAAATAGGATTTTGTTTTCTTTTTTAAGATTCTATCCAATTATTTGACAGAGAGAGAGATCACAAGGAGGCAGAGGCAGGTGTGGGGGGAAGCAGGCTCCCTGCTGAGCCGAGAGCCCAGTGCCGGGCTCCATCCCAGGACCTTGAGATCACAACCTAAGCAGAAGGCAGAGGCTTAACCCACTGAGCCACCCAGGCGCCCCAGATTTTGTTTTCTGATGAAGGAGCTATAACTCGTTACCTAAAAAGCTAATCAGCAGGATTTAAAGAAAACTTCCCTTTAATGCTACTTAAAACCATTTTGATATCTTGCCGTCTTTAATAAGGTAGTTGAAGCATGGGAAATAATCCCACCTATAGCTGTAAGTTAGTACTTGATTTTCTTGTTTATTTTTTTAAGATTTATTTATGTATTTGAGAGAGAGAGACAGAGTGCCTGAACTGGAGAGGGGCAGAGGAAAAGAAAGGATCTCAAGACGACTCTACGCCGAGCAGGGGCTGAGGTGGGACTAGATTTCATGACCCTGAGATTACGACTCAAGCCGTAACGAAGATTCAGACACTTAACCACCTGAGCCACCCACAGCGCCCCAGTTAGTGCTCAATCTAAAATGAAATTTAATTTAAATCTTAATTATATAAAGCATAAAGTTAAGGATTATGTTACCCACAGAGGCTACTGCTCTGGCCTAGGTTTCTTCTAAGTGATGACTGTGAATGGCAGCTAACCCAAGTATTAACTGGTTTCCTGGAGCTGTTTATTTTCTGACCACAGAATTGGAAAGTGAAAAAGCCCCTCTCAGTAAAACGGCTGTTTGTGGAATTCTACTTATTTATTGGAAATGACCCTATTGTGAGACAGCTCTCAAGAAGAGAAAGAAGGCCCTATTTCCCCTAGATTCTGTTTTGTTGATTTCATTCCATAGGATCCCTTCGGTCCCTGCATTTATTCTCATCTCTGCAGGCCACTGAGGATGAGCTAAGCTAAGAGGCAACAAGAACAAACCCTCAGAGTCATAAAGAAGAGCTCTTGTCCCAGGGGGTGGTCAGACACCACTCAGGTTCGTGGCAGAACCCTCCTCTCCGAAGGGGCATCTTTGACTTGTCTTGCTTATTTGGGTCTTTTTTTTGAGAGCAAAGGCTCCATCTTAACAAAGAAAGGAAAAGTCAATAAGGAACAACTTAAACATCACTAACTCAGAAGCTGAATTGAAAATCAAAGACACGTCAGCGAACTAAAGTATCTCACGTGTTACTGGGGATGTTAACCTCAGTGACTTGAAGTTAGATGGAACTGACTGAATTCTTACTTTACCACCGATTCGGTTTTGTGACTTTGAAGAAGGCATGTCACCTCTCCAAACACCCATTTCTTCTTGCATAGAACCGAAACAAGGGTCACTTCATAGAGTTGTTGTGAGAACTGTGGAAGGGATGGGCTGCTCATTCTGGGCAAGTGCTTGGGAAAAGCTTCCTTCTTGAACAGGCCACTGTGGGAAGAAAAAGCACAGAGCCCTTTTTGTATCAGCTGCTGCTGATGCATAACAAATCAGCTCAAAAGCCAGTAACTTAAAACAAAAGCAAGTTATTGAGCTCATACTTCTTTGAGTTGGTAATTTCGTGACACTTAGCTGGGTGGGTCTCCATGCCTCCTCCAGCTCCTACAGGCTTCTTATGCTTCCACAGTTGGCGTAATCAAAATAATGGAATTTTATGAATGTTTTTACATTTTACCCTTATTCAAAGTGATATTTGAAATATTTAGCACTTTGGCAGAGGCTTGGACCAACTGAATGCAGTTGTGGGGCTAGATCACCAGCCTGGATGCCCCCTGCTACGTGATTGTCAATCATTTAGTTCCTGAATCACCAGTTGGTATGAGGGGGCAAATGGAGGAGCCCGGATGTCGAGGGAGAGGACCATCTGGGGACTGGAGCAGCAGCTCTGTATCAGCCAGTACAAAGTATTTCTGATACAAACTGGTTGATTGTTAGCCCTGTCCCATCCATATTACAATCTTCCTGCCCAGGTGGCCTCAGGACTCTTGATATCTTCTCATTAATGTACTTTACCCTGAAATTAGCTCTGGTGCCCCCTACATCTTCATACACCGAGGATACTGCTTACATCCACGTGTCTCTCCATCTCACCTCTCACAAATTCCGGTCTGCCCACATGAAGAATAAACACAAGTCATACAACTACTCCTTAGAATAAGATAATAGCTCTTAATTAGGGAAATGATGGCAAAAAATAGGTAGTTTGAAAAGCCATATTAAGTACTGTAATATCATAATCATTATATTTGTCAAGTGAGACAAAAGAAGCCCAATTAGTTTTTTTCATAATAGAAAATAGAAGTAAAGTTGGTAGAGATTTTCCCAAACACAAAACTTTTGAAGTGGAAAGAGACATACACCCTATTTCAAAAGGCATCATGGATGAAAACCATGGAGGAGCATAAAACTGGAGGTAAAATAGAGGAAGCCAGAACCTCTGGGATGGAACCCAGGAGTCTGCACTTGAAACAAATAATTCTTACTGGCACTGAAGTTGGCAAACCAATGGCTACAGATTGTCCACTCTACTGAAGAAATACAGTTAGAAAAGAACACTAGCCTGAGCACTCAAGAGAGGGCAGTGCTGTCAGCTCGCTGAGGAACGTTTGAAAGATACACTGATTACAGAATTCTGCTGTAAAAGCTGGTTAGGGGTTTTCCTCTGAGCTCTTTTTGCATAACCTCACCCTTTAAGCCTGTGCTGATAGCACCGATGCTTCCTGGCCACTCTGTACTTCTATGGGAGTTGTATAAAGCTGACCAGGATTGTTCACAGCAGGCATCGGGAGGCAGGCAACTGTCCTGAACCTGGACAGATAACCTGGAGGGGCTCTCCTGAAGCCCACGAATCCCTCAGCCCAAGTCCCATCCGCTGAGCGGGGGCATCAGTCCCATTGGTGGCATTACGGCCATAGCCACTTGCCTCTGGGTCATGACAAGTGGGATCAAACCACTCTAATTCAGCCCATTTCCTTTCTATTCAATACACAGCAAAAAGCTTGACTTAAGAAACTTGTATATCTTACCTTTCCTAAGATTTTTTTTTCACACTCTGTATCACATTGGGTGCAGGAAGAGGAAGCATGAGACAATGTTCTTTGTCTTTTAAAATGCTTCTATGCATATAGAGGTACATGGGATGTTGACTTTATTTAGATTCAAAACAGGTGGACCAAACACTTCAGCTAGGTCCCTTGGGTTTTAAAAGGATTAGTCATGCCTCCAACAGATCCTTTGCAGTTTCACCAGTACCATATGCTTTATACAGAGGCGGCCTCAAAATGAAGATCTATTTCCTTTGATGCCATGGCTTTCATTTTGTGCTTGCCTCAGTGAGGAATGAATTCAGATACACTTTTCAGGCTCATCTGTTTACATTGTATTGTGTGAGCAGACTGCCAGATAATTACCCAAATAAGGAGTTATTCTCCAGAGAGGGAATGCCAAAATTCATTGTATTACCAAATACAAATGCTATTAAAACTACTAAAGTGGGGAACATTTGGAAGCTCATGTTGGTCTGTCACAATAGTAAATACACTGCATAATTTGGAAACCATGTCAATGATGCATGTCTTCAAAACTCACAGTATTTAAGAAGAGTTGATAAAGGTAATGGAAACTAAATAAAAAAAAATAAGTTCTGTGACTCTCCATTCAGTTAGTTATTAAATGCAGAATACCTTCAATTAAACTGTAAATGGAATTAATTGCATGAAGCTATCTATCTGGATGATATGTGATCACTGAATAATTTGCTAACAGGCACTGAATAATGGCCAAAGGAAAATAAAATTATTGCTTAATGATTCAAATTATGATATTTTATGATAATTTCTCTCTAGTGATGATGGAAGGTGACCCTGGACAAGTTTTTCTTAGCCCCCCAGAGTCATTGTGTTCCCATGTTTAATATGAGGAAATGGAAACACATGATCTGTAAGATCCTTTCCTGACCTAAAAATCATTGACTTTATTATATCTAGTTTTCTCTGCCACCCAAATTAATGAAAGAAGGACTAATTTTGGACTCAGATATGAATTCAAATATTGTTCCCTTACTTCCTAAGTGCATGAACATGAATATGATAACCCTTTCCAATTTCTTCATGTGTGACAAGTAAAGAACACCTACCTCGTGGAATTATGATAAATAAGGAAGTAGTTAAAGCTCCAAGTACAGACTCCTTCACTTAAAACTCATAAGGTCTGCAATAAATTGTACTTCTTTTCTTATCCTTCATCATTTTAGATGTCTCAAATCTGCCTTTTCAGTGAAACCTTCTGGCCCCGGACCTCTGGTCCCTACAGAAAAATTATAATCCTGAGATTATACTAAAGGGATGAATAGGGGCGCCTGGGTGGCTCAGTGGGTTAAAGTCTCTGACTTCGGCTCAGGTCATCATCTCAGGGTCCTGGGATTGAGCCCCATAGCATCGGGCTCTCTGCTCAGCAGGGAGCCTGCTTCCCCCCTCTCTCTCTGCCTGCCTCTCTGCCTACTTGTGATCTCTCTCTCTCTCTCTCTGTCAAATAAATGGACAGAATCTTCAAAAACAAACAAACAAGCAAACAAATAAATAAATAAATAGATGAATAAAACATAGAGCTATAGCAGATAAGACCTAAAAGATACATATTTTTTTTCCCCTCCCGAATCATCTTGGTAAAAAGAATGGTATCATCTATTGAAATAGTTGTCCTGCCTGGTGTTTCTTTTTCGGTTTGTCTTTGAGGTCTAACATTGGCCTTAATTTTTGTAAATGAAATATATCTGAATTATAAGAAGTGGCTTGCTTCTTGTATATTGAAAAATCTTTTCTCATTGCTCCTTTTCACTATTTTTTCATTATGACTAGCTGCTATATATCAAAAATTTTAGATTAAAAATAACATGATTATTTGTTCATTATATAAAATACTAGAAAATATTTTAAAAAATAGAAGAAATGAAACATAAACACACTCTCCAAAGTGAACAACTTTAAATGTAATGTACCCAGGCTTCTAAACTGCATGTGAACTCTGTATACACATTGACAAAGCAGATGATACTATATGGTTCTAAGGTAAGCACCAGAGTATGTGCTCTGCAAGGGAATGTGCTTTGATTTGTTGCTGTCTACTGTTCTTCAGCATCTAGAACATGCCAATCACAGAGTAATTATTTATTTATGTGGGGGAATGGCAGAGAGGGAATAAGAGGGACAAGTAGACACAACCCTGAGTGCAGAGCCCAATGTAGCGCTCAATCCCAGGACCACGAGATCATGCCCCGAGCTGAAACCAAGGGTCAGGAGCTCAACCGACTGACACCCCCGCCCAGGTGCTCCAGAATATACTCAATACCCTTGTCCTCTGTATCTTTTTGGGCCAATAAATGGATTCTGCAGCATCATTTTCAAGGACTATATAGTATTCTACAATATAGATATATCACAACTTACTGAATGGATCCTCTATTATCAGACTTGTCAGGTTTTCTATTTGTTCATTCTTGCCTACAGTAGTATTTTAATCAACATTCAGACAAATAAAACTATGCCTTTCTTCTTTATTACTGTTTGGGTAAATTCATAAAAGTAGAATTGCCAGGTACAGGTTATCTAGTCACAGTTTTAGAGAATTATTATATATACTACCAAATTGTTCTCCCAATGATTATGTCAATTCACAGTCCATTCAACCGAGATTGACTCTTTCCCTTCACTCTCACGTATATGCTGAAAAAAAATATTAAAAACCAGTTTTAAAAGATCATTTCATGTGAATGCTGTAAATACCCATTTTTGCGTTTGCTGAGATATGAGGTCCTATAACCCAGCAAGGATAAAATCTTGCTAAAACAGTGCAAGAGTTTGACAGTGCCCATTTAAGTAATCCCAAAGTGCTATGAAACCCAGAAACGCTGTAAAACCTTGGGAAATATTTGTAGCCTAAGTGTTCTCCTCTCGTGGAATCAAATATGAAATGTCTGTGTGGGAGCTGTTTTCCAAGGTAAATAGATTATTTATATCTCTAGGTGCAAACGCTTAGAAAATAACCAGAACGTGTTGCGGCTCAATGTGGCCTTATATAATTTTCTCAGCTCCTCCTTTCCTGTCAGTGCACTGTCATGGTGTGGCTTTGATGGTTTGATCTGAGTTTGACCCCTGGCCGTGATTCTTGCTCACGTTTTTAACATCCACTCTTATGTGAACAATGCACCTGACAGTATCCCGTCTTGCTTCCTTGCGTTGTCTGACTTTGCGTTCAGAAAAACCGTGGAGACTGCTTCCACTGTGTCTGCATCTCCAGACTTGAGATTTTTGCCCTTTGGTATTTCTTGTATATGTAGACCTGGAAAACCAGCACAGATAGCTTTGCGTTTTCTGTATTGCATAGGGATCAATTTGAAATGATTAGTTCATGATTGCCAAGAGATTTAGACATGATTTTACTGTCTGTGAAGTAGCTCAAACAGCACTAGCAGCGTGAGCAGTTAGGCAAGAGGCCGGCCGATAGGGTTGAGGTGTAGAGAAAGGAAGGGAGTGAGAATCTAAAATGAGGAGTTAAATGGATGTTGAAAGAAAAAGTATGAAACTTGCACTTCAGTGCATGCTAGAAAGAGATGATATAAAAGTAGACAAAGAGGCTGGCCTCTACCTGCAGAGCAAAGACGTTATTATGGAAGAGAAAGTTGCCATAAAATCAAAGGAGAAATTACAGCATGAAAGCAGAAGAATCATGCTTTAACTACAGAGATAGGTTTGAACTGTGAGTCCTAGCGTAGAGAGATGGGGAAGAAATCTGAAAATAGCTCTCCAATAAGAAATCATTTGAAACATGTGGCGCTTACTGAAAATAAAGAGCAAGGGAAAATAATTACTAGTTGTCAGACTGTTCAAATTAGCACATTCATGTTTTTCTCTTTTTAAGAGTCACTGATACCTGCCTTATTTTGGAGATACTGAAATGATTTCTAAATGACCTGAGAAATTCTCAATTTTTCCAAAACAAAACTTTAATTCTTAAAATGTTTTACAAATTTAGAGAGGCAGGCAGTGGTCAGTGTTTCAAAAACTCACATATTAAATGCTATCTCCATGGGCCTGTTACTGTTTGGAATTTGTTACTCATCTAAAGCAATCTAATATAATAGAGATTGAGCTTTGGAAACTCAAGCCCTAACAGCTGAGTTAACTGCTGTGTGACCTTGGGAATCTTACTTCTCTGAGCCACATTTTCTTTATATATTTGTGGAAACCCTACCTTCTCAGTTAATTAAATAAAACAGTTCACGTTAAATGTCAGACAAAGTAGGCAGAATTTTTAAAGATTTATTTATTTATTTTAGGGAGAGAGAGAGAGAACATGTGTGCACACAATTGTGGATTGGCAAGTCAGGGGAGGGGCAGAGGGAGAGAGTCCTCAAGTAGACTCCCCACTGAGCGTGGAGCCCATGCAGGGCTCCATCCAGGACCCATGAGATCATGACCCCAGGTAAAACCAAGACTCAGATATTCACCCAGGTGCCCCTAGGCAGAGAATTAATGTGGGTTTCTTTCTCACCACCATCCTATGTAATGCAAGAAAAGTCTGCAGAGGTTTATGAAATGAAACATACTGTAAAGTGGTGTAATTAGGTTAAAAAAACAGGGACCACCTTGAAGAGAGGGAATTGGCATTATCAGGAATATGAGATGAAATTAGTGTTAGAGTTAAACCCTCAAATTGTCTCAATTTCTTGCTATCTCTATCAGGATGCTTTTGGTTACAAGCAACAGAAAAATCAATCTCAAATTGATTTTAACAATAAAATTCATGGGCAGAGGCCAGCTTGACAGGATCAGGGTTGATCTATCCACTTAAGTGATGAGAGAAAGACACATACTCATGCTCTCTCCATTTTTTGACTCTACTTTAGTGCTAACTCCGTTCTGTGCAGACTTCCCTATTTCATGGTCCCAAGATGGCTACCTTGTTAGCATTCAGGTTTCTTTGTGATTAAGATGTCCAGTCTGAAGTAGTTAACAACCTATTATCAATGGTTGAGAACCTGTGTCTCGTACATGATGTCTCACTCATACTCAGCAAAGAAGAAGACTGTTTTTTCTACTCTCAAACAAAAATCCTGAGCCTTGGCCTAAATGAATCAACTCTTAGCACTTTCCCATTCTTACCTCAATAAATGTGGCCTAGATATGGGGTTATGACAATTACCTTAGGCCTGAGCCATGGATTCTACTTTGCATTTGAAGGTCAAGTCAGTTTCCCTTGAAGCACACGGGTTACATTGGAGTAGGGTGCTGTTATGACTAGTAAGAGGAGTATGTGGCTAAAAAGGCAGATATCAACCAGAATAGCTGTGACTAAATGGGAAACATTGGTTTTAAATGTATACCCAAGATATATATTTGAAAGAAAGGCAGCTTGAAGTTTATCTTATACTTCTGGAAATTAAATTCAAGGAAGAGTTTATTGAATTAAATATTGTCAGAAGAAGAAGAAGCAGGAGGAAGAAAAGAGAAAGAAAAAAAGAAAAGAGACCAAAACAGTGTTTCACAGAGACAATACATCCAGTGAGGAGTCCTAGATTAGGTCAGAAACACCAGTCAAATGCTAACTTTTTGTATACATATTTTGTTTTCTGGTGTTTTGATTTAATGGAAGACATGATTTGGAGAATCTAGATTGTTATACATCCATTAGTCTTTCAAATAAAGCCACTTTAAATGCTTAAACAGTATTCTATTGTTGTTAATTCAATATTTAGTTCTCTAAGAAGGGACCGTAGTATAGCATTCTAAGATACAAAGTAAAGCAAAGTTTCTTTATACTGAAGACATCAGATCTGAAGTTTTGAACATTCTATTGTGAACAGCTGAGAGCCTGATTCTCAATTCAGCACTGGTGTAGAAAGCCATGTGGCCTGAAAGTGCTCCCAACATCGTCCTAACAAATACTTTGAATCTTCTCCAGCAACTGAGTCTGAGCCATATGGCATATAATGAGTGATCTTTAATTCAAAAAAAAATTTCATTCTTAGGAGAACCTTAGATGGCTTCTGGGACATCTGGTTTCAAGTAGCATGGCACTCTGCACTCTCAAATAGCTATATTAATTGCCCTATAGAATGGGTTATTTAAGATTAGCTATTTAAATGTTGTGGAATGGGTCCTAAATATAGTGATTTTAGTTTGGGTGTAATTAATGGTGAGCTAATCTTCTAAAAGTACTCAACCAAATCCAGCTGCTTCTGCCAGATAGAACAGCAGATTAGTTAGGATACTAATTTGGCTATTATAATAAAGGCCAAAAGATTTTATTTTTGCCCCATACAACAGTCTGAGGGTGAGCAGTCCTGAGCAGGTTTTTCAGTGTCAACGGTAGAGACTTACTCTAGTTCCTCTGGCATCCTTAATATTCATCTCCCATCCCTTGGTCCAAAAAAGGCTCCTCTAGGGTTCCACTCTAACATCTACATTTTAACCATGAAAGGGAAGGAGGTTACAGAACGTTTTTGGTAGGAGCATGGCCCCAAAGTCATCACATTGCTTCTGTTCCTTTCTCATTGGCCAGAAACTGAGTGCTGGACAGCCTAGTGCCCAGTTAAACCCTCTATCTCTGTAGAAGATGAGTACATATGATAGGGAGAAAACTAGGAGGCTCTGGCAGAGAGCCTCTGGAGAAAAGAGGCTATATAACTTTCTATCCACCAAAGCTGAAATGATGCTTCTATCCCAGTTCTTTCAATGAGTGCACCAGGTTGTCCAAATATAAACTAACATGAACAGAATATAAGATTTGTGTACATGAGAAAAATATTTCTACTTCGGTTACCATGGGTTATAGAATCCAGCATTTAAAAATAATTATAATATGAACTGTTTATTTCTGATCTCTAAAATGCACCTTTTCGAAAGTTTGGAAAATACAGAGAAACATAAAAAAGTTAACAATCGACCATAATCTCACTAGCCAGAGATAACCATTGTTAAGAGTTTGATGCATTTCCTTTATGACTTTTCTCCATGAGAGTCTTCTTTTCTACTCATGTAATTGGACAGTTTTGCCTTTTTAACCTAATACTATACAATTTTCTAACATCATTAAAATGTGATACTAGTATCAATTTTTATGTTTGCATTAACTTAACCTATAGAACTACCAGAATTTATTCTGTTTGCTAGTACGATACTTAGAATTACCAGTCTTTGTTGGTACTAATAATGTTACTGTGCACATCTTTGTGCATAAATTTTTGCCTGCATTTTGAATTATTAGAATAGAATCTTAAAAATGAAATTGAATCAGAAGGTAGGAAAATTTTAAGGGCTCTAGATCTATATTGCTAAGCCACTTTCCACAAAGAATATTGAAAATCTCTCCAGCTTGTTCTGCTAATCTCTTTCATATCACCCTCACTAGCATTGTTATAATTAAATAAATTAAAGTTGTCTCACTTGAAAAAGGACATTCGCAGACCCTCTATGACTGATGGGCTGGAGTATGGTTTCATATGCACCAGCAATTTTTCATGTCTACATTAAATTCTATTATTTTAGTCACTTATTCATCCCTTGTTTTGATGCATATATAAACTATCATGTGCCTGACTGAGTCACTAAAGCAGGTAAAAGGGAATAATAATATCTCATTTAATGATACCTGCTTACATTTAATTTTAATTTAATGATAGCAACCAATTTGATTCAGCCAAGAATCTTGAAGTATATATAAATAGATTCAATACGAGCAGGTATTGAATTGCTAAAATAAATGACACCTCATTTATTTATGTACCAAAGCTCATGCAGTTTTCTCAGAGGAGAGATTTCAGATTCTCATTTCAAAGCACATTAACTCTAAATTTAGATAAAATCCTAACACATTTGATTATATGATCTCCAAACCCTTGGCAGATTAAAAACAGCAAGTTAGAAAAGAGCAACAAACATATTAACAACAAATAATGGTAGCTGAGAGATCAACAGAAGAGAGAGATTTTGTATTGTTTATAACACACACATACACACACCACCACCACCACCACTAGCAATAGCCTGAAATTCTGTATTTTGAAATTGTAATGTTTTTAAAACAGTGCCACTTAATTAAATCATAGCTCATCTATTCAAAGGAGAGTAAAAAGTCCTTATATTATTTTTACAAGAAGTTTTAATATCACAGGAAAACATAATAAAAAAGCTGGATATAACTTTGCACATAGAATTTGATAATAAATTTTAAAATTTGAAAAGACGTATCTTGAAAATAAATGTACTAAAATATTAACTATGATTTTCTTGGGCTGGTGAGATTATTTTTTTCTTCTACTTTTTCTGTATCTTTTAAATTTTCTGAAATGTGTATGTATTCTAATAAAGATAATTAAAGTTATATTATTTTTAAATAATATTTAGTGGTCTAGTTAAATAGTTTATTGAGGTTCTATTATCTGTGTTTCTTGGATGATATTTAAATTATTTGTTCTATAAAGTAATGGTCATAATTAGTCATACATTATGACATTAGAAAGGAAATTCTTAAATTAAGCACATCAGACATCATTATATATTTAGACAGGATGTTCATGCTATTTAAATAATATTGCATACTTTTCACATATCAAAATCATATTTTAGGTCAGAACTGCAAAAATTTAAACCAAAAAAGTATGTATGTATGTATTTATCTATTTATTTATGTATTTATGTATTTATTTATTTGACAGAAAGAAAGAGATCACAAGAAGGCAGAGAGGCAGGCTGAGGGGGAAGCAGGCTCCCCGCTGAGCAGAGAGCCCCATGTGGGGCTCGATCCCAGGACCCTGATATCATGATATGAGCCGAAGGCAGAGGCTTAACCCACTGAGCGACCCAGGCACCCCTAAACCAAAAAACGTATTTTTAAAAATTTTATATATACTCATCTTGTGTACAGGAATGAAATGTTTATGTACATTTCTTGTAGCATTTCTTCCATGTAAATCTGTTTCTTCGTATTTTGGGGGAATAATATTTAACTTTTACTTAGAAGAATTCATAGTATTATCCAGAAAATTATTAAATGTATGAAATATTTTTATAATGTTAGCTTATAAATAATCATCATTCTGCACAATCATATTTCAGGATTTCCTTTATTAAGTGATAGATTGCACTGAACATATTTCTCCATCTGCCTGTTTTTAAGTTATTTTCTCTCAGATCAAACCCACTCTTCTGATTTCAGCTTTGTGAGACTAGGCTGGGTCTCCTGAGAACAGTTTCTGCTCTGCCAGTGGCTAACTCTTAGGCTCTGCCCATAGGGGGCGCCAGAAGGAGAATGAAAGCCAGAAGAGAAAAGGAACTCTGCTTGCTATTCCTGTGAATATTTATCAAGCTACCTTTCTTTGCTTTGGCAACCAGGGTTCCTTCCAGGAGCAACCCCTCTCCAAGTTCCTATGTTTAATGATTCCAACCACTTCCTTTTGTTCCCCAGCCCTAGAGTTAGTAGGGGCTTCCTACCATTACCATCTCTGTGATAACTGGGTGTTATCAACTTTATACCTTAACTGTTCTTTATATTCTGTTCTGTCTCCTGGCTATACTGAATGATACAGCATAATCTCCTAAAGCAGAAATACAGAGATTGATAAAATAATTTTCCTACCAGTTGATGTTATAAGTTAACATGGATACATATGTGGTCACTCTGACAGAAGTTTTCTGGACTTTGCTTTGCAAAGAAATTCATATATAGGATATACCTAGTTCTGTACAGTTCAGGGATCTAAATTGTAGTTCTTCTCATGACCAGCATAGCTTTCATCAACATTTTAAGGAATTAAAAATTGACTATATATACTTTATTTGTATTTGTGTATATTGTAATGTATAGTATGTGTGTGTACTTATATATATTATACACACACATATACAATTGTAAAAATATGGCAGGAAGACAAAAAGAAAAAACTTAAAAATTTAATGTGGTTGTAAAATAGATCAATCATTATTTCATAAAACAGATTAATTTCATCATCCCACTTGCATCTAAATTCTGGACTCAGTAATAAATTCATTGGTTAGCAAAATAATTAGCACATCTGGTTACACATTCATCAGCTCAGCGGTCTTTTTATTGTTCTTATCAGCACGGTTGTTTATCTTCGCATTTAGTCTCTGTCCTGTTCCTACCGTCAACCACAACATTTGATCTTAGTTACAACTTAGATAATCTTCTCAATTTTCTTCGTGCATAGGAAGAAAATATACCACTATCCTTCAATAAATGCCACATCCTTTATTGCTGACTTGGACTGACCTCTGTTAGCTCCTGAAATTCTTTTTTTTTTTTTAAGGTTTTATTTATTTTTATTTATTTATTTTATTTATTTGACAGAGAGAGAGAGATCACAAGTAGGCGGAGAGGCAGGCAGAGAGAGAGGGGGAAGCAGTTTCCCTGCTGAGCAGAGAGCCCGATGTGGGGCTCGATCCCAGGACCCTGAGATCATGATCTGAGCTGAAGGCAAAGGCTTTAACCCACTGAGCCACCATGCGCCTCTAGCTCTTGAAGTTCTTGACCACCTGTGCCTTCCCTAGCCATGACTATTTTTATTCCTGAATATTTGAGCTTACTCTGGGTTCCTGGCTTATCCCAGACCACACTTCTGGCTTACTGCTTCCCTTTTGCCATAGTTTCCTATTGATGGCTGGGTTGGTTATATAGTAACCATGTGAAATTCATCCCTTTCTATCTCACATCCTATAATTGCCATTGCTTGACACTTGAAACTCCTCAAAATTCTGGTTCTGCTATGTGCCCTTCCACCTTCCCTAAAACTAGGATTAGCACTAGCCTTGCTGCTTCCCAACCCTGCCAGGCTCCACTTAAATAAAATGAGCAGAAAAACCCAGGCCAAAGTGGGAGAAGTGAGTGACTGTTTTTATATGTCTGGTTATCTCTAAGTATTGAGGAAAGGATGTTATAAAGCCTTATGGCTGAGTTTGTCAGCTTTGGAGTCAGAATAGACTGAGCTCACATCTTGGTTCAATCATTTACTAGTTGTGTGACCATAGGCAAGTTTCTTTATCTCTCTCTACCTCAGTTTTCTTAATTATAATATGACTATAACATATATGCCTCAAAAATTCTATAAAGATTAATAAGTTGAATAATCCACATAAATTTCTTAGAATCGTTCAGCATGGAAAAAGCACTCAAATGTTAGCAATGTTTATGTTACCCTTCAATAATGCTATTTAATGACTTTGTTGATATCTAAAATTGAATATTCTAAGTGACCACTTTCCTGACTTAAGAATATTAAGGGAGGGTTATTAAGTAGACATAGCTTACTACTGAACCCCCCATCTCTATGTGGCATCTATTTCCATAAATGAAAAAGAGAGAAAAATCACTACTAATAAAATCCTTCAGAATGTAATTTCAGTCTGTGTTTGAAAGGCCCAATGATTGTTAGGAACCTGGAAGAAGCAGTTACCGGAATAGAAATCTCAGAGCAGTCTGTTCCAAAGCCAGGTTACTGGGTTAAGCAATTAGTGGTCTAGCTGGATTTGTATTTAGATTTGAGTACCAGACAAAAGATACTATTTTCCCTTGTGAAAATGAACCTGCATGTAATTGGCCAACATTTTTTTGCCCTAGACAATGACTCCACAATGAACAGTTACCAATGATATACATCTGATAGATAGATAGATAGATAGATATAATAGATCATTCTTAATCTAATCATGCATTTTAATGATCAGATAACTCTAAAGAACTTATTAGGGTTTGCAGAGTTTCTTTGTAAGCATGATCACAATTGATCACATTTAAATTACTTTCAAGATTTCAATAGAAATTGATCTAATTTTCTGTATGAGGAACTGACCCAAAGATGTAAAGTTAATGTGTCTAGTGTAACACAGCTAGTAATCAACAAATTGTTTACTCCACATTTGTTATTCAAATTTAGTGTTCTTCTTTCCATTACCGCAGGATGATGCCAATACTCTCTTGCTACTTCGTAGGATGTCACAGAGTTGAAAGTACGTATTTGAATACCTTAATATTTGAAGAAACCAACTAATCTACAAATCAAAGTAATTGTGAATCCTGATTTTAGAAACTCACTATAACAGTTTAATTTATTTTCCTACTCAGAATATTGAGAAGGAAATTCTTTAGTTTAAGATATCTCTTCCAGAAAGAAAGAGAGAGAAAGGGAGAGAGAGAGAGAGAGAAAGAGAGAGAGAAGATATAACAGTAACCAAGATTTCGGTGTTTATTACATGCCAGACGCTACAGTAAGCATTTACATGATTCACCTGACTTACTGCTCATGAAAATCCCACAAAACAGTTACAACTTTTTCACTAAATAGTTGAGTGGGGAAAAAAAAACAAACTTAGAATCTAGAGAGGTTAAGTAATTTGTCCGAAGTCACACTGTCTCTACTAAAGAGGGTCAGGATTCAAACTCAGAATAAGTTCTGAGCCCCTATTCTTACTCACAGTACTATACGTTCTTGATTTTATTTAATTTAGTATTAATAAGTGTGTATTTCTTCAATTCAGTGAGGGTTAGGGTAGCAATGATTGGTTAAAACACAAACAAATTTTAGTAGTCTCGTTGCAGCAGCCCAGGTGCTGTCGTCATCCGAGGCTGGCGGTGGAAGTGTGTGCGTTCTGAGCGACCACACACGGCCGGTCAGCTGCACAGCATCCTGTGTGTGAGTCAGCTTAGACTGGTGACCAGCATTTTCTTCCTGCGTATGACTGACTGGCAGCTGGAGCTCTAAATACAAGGAATAATACATAGAGAATATTTTAAATAAGGATCGTTCCAAACATTATATCTTTTTTTTAAAACCATCTCAACCATTTTTTCCCATCTTAACCATTTTTAAGTGTACAATTCAGTAGTGTTAAGGATATTTGCATTGTTGTGAAAGAGATACTCAGAACTTTTTCATCTTGCATATCAAAAACTTTATACCCATAAAAACCGACATTTTCCCGTTTCCCCTTGTCCTCTTAATGCTAGCCCTTGGTAACTACCATTCTACTTCCCGTTTCTTTGAATCGGACGATTTTGGAGTGATTATGTAACTGGAACCATATAGTATTTGTCTTTTCATGACTGGCTTATTTCACTTACTAGTGAAGATAAAAGCATGTGTGCTTATTAGCATAAAGTTATCAAGGTTCATCTGTACTGAAGCATGTGACAAGATTTCCTTCCTTTTTGAGACCGAATATTATTCCATTGCATGTACATACTGCATCCCATTTATTTGTCAGTTAATGGACATTGGGTTGCTTCCAACTCTTGGCTATTATGAATAGCATTGCTGTGAACCTGAGTGCGCAGATATCTCTTTGGGACCCTGTTTTCAATTCTTGTGTATATAGATACAGAAGTAGTATTTCTGCATCTTTTGGTAGTTCCATTTTTAATTTTTTGAGAACCCTCCCTATTGTTTTCCATAGTGATTACACCATTTCACTGTCCTACCCACAGTGCATTAGGGCCCGAATTTCTCCTCATCCTTGTCAACACTTGTTATTGTCTGTAAAACTATATCTTTTTCAGGTTTTGGTGAGGCAATATATTTTTGATTTCAAAAATGTACTATCCTTGAAGGCCTCTAAATGTTTAATTTCAGGAGCTAAATGTTTCCCAGAACATTCCTTGAGTAAATGAGTAACTTGCTCTTTTGAACCTAAAACACATACTTGTTTCTCCATTCTTTGGGCTACCACTGTCTTACCCAGCTCTAAAACCTTCTTCAAATCAGTCAGAGGGAGACAAGTGGGAAGGTGTAGACTTCTCACTTTGGCAGACTGCTAGAGATGAAGGAAGAAAATAGTGCTATTCAAAGGCACTTTGTACTTGGAGATTTAGAATTTAGGATGAAAATAAACCCAGTGAAATAGCAAGAATGTTTGAAAGAGAAGCCACCAACCCACTGGTGCAGAAGACTGAATTCCGAGGAAATATGCCCAATATCCATGAAGCTGAGAAGTAAGTTTCTGAAATCATGCCTTTCTATATTCCTATTTCTTATTTACTTGAAACATCAGTCATTAGTTGGGGGAAAGCATGTCCTGCTAGTGAAGCATGGAAATTAATGGAATGATAGACTCTTATCCAAGTAACAGTGGATTTGGATATTTGTATAGTGACTCTATTATGGAGTAAGTTCCAGAAATTGCCAGCCTTTGACTTTAAGAAAAAAGCACTAGTTATATTAGTTGTCTATAATATTGTGATGCTGCAGTATGAGTTTGGAAAAAAAAACTCTTAAAGACATCTTATTTCTATTAATATTGTTTGATTTTTCTTGTTTACATTTCTCATTTCACTAGAAGAAAGTTCTAGAAGCAAATGTCTTTTTCACTCTAAACATTAGAACAGAAGAACACAGTGAAATTGTAATATGTTTAATGTCACATGCATTCACAATAAGATAACAGTATTTAGAATCTCAAAAGAATTGTTAGTGTGGAAAAAAATTAGAAAACTTCCCTTTTTACAGCCAGTGACTGATAAATTTTCTAATGCTATCAAAAAATTTGTAAAAAATAATTGACAAAAAAAATAGCAAGACAGATTTTTTTTTTTAATGTAAAGGAAAACAAATATTGGCCAAAACTTAGGGTAGCTCACTTGAAAAGAAATAAAAATAACAAAAGCCTGTTAGGTTACCTAAGACAAGATTATGTGGAAGTATAAGAGTAAAAGTTAATAATAAGCTAAAAACAAGGCACTTGTTCTGTGAGCAATTTAAGCTGAGGACAATGCAGTTTTCCTTTCCATATTTTTCCTGTGTTATGGTTATCTAGCATGATGAACAAAATGGAAATGTCCCTGCCATTATAGAACTTACTATAATTTCTTTTTGGTGGTAAGTATTTAACAATGGAGAATAATTTTATTTTTAAATAAAAATAGAGAGTCTTTTACAACTTTTCAACTTATCCTTTGCTAATTTTAAAAAGCCAATTTCCTTATTAAATTTTGGGTAAGGCTGTATAAGAACAAAGTTGGAGAGAAAACACTACATTTTATAAAGTACAAAAAAAAAAACAACCTCATGAGGCAACAAACAGCAGTGTTGTATTTCTGTTTTTAGAAATAATTGCTAAAACTTATCACTTGACTAGCAGGCTTATTTTATGAAAGAATCATTAACATATAATACAGTGAGACTTTGGAGAAGTCTATGAAATTGATCACAAAGTGGCCATGAAACAAATAGAAGATTTCTTAGAGAAAATTGGTATAGAAGAGAGAAAAATGGAGACCTTTAACTTTTCCAGGGGCCTTTTTAGTAGTAGCTGGAAAATAATAAGTAGTGTGCAACCATAGTTATAACAGTATTTTATTTCTTTCTAGTCTAGCAAAGTCTTTAGTCGATGAAATAAGGGAACACCATTTCTGATGGACACTAACAACATGGTCAACAAACTATTTGACTTATTTTGTTATAATACTGATTTCAGATAGTGGATGGATTTCTATGGAGTTCTAAAAATTATGCCAGAGGATGTTTAACTACACATAATTTCTCCAAATTGCCAGACCCTCAGATGTCTTCTGGAGTATCCTTTCACTGACTAGGTGTCCCCCTCTTGCATGAGACCCCCTTTAAAGCAATTCCACAGAATTAGCTACTGTGGCATCTTGGTAGGAACCAACCATGGCATCAGGTTTCCAGAAAATAGACTACTTTGCTCTGCTGTTGGTGGGAGTGAAGCTCAATACTCCTTCTCTTTCCCTGGCCAGTCAGCTGCAGCTAGGTTCATTAATCACTTTGAAGATGCTCACTTGGCTTGACATGAGGAGGAAGATTTCTCTAGTCCTTGCCCAAACCATATGGGGTTGGGAGTGGAAACTCAATATACTGACCACTTTCTCCAAAGAAGTTCTTTTTTCGCATCTTTCATATCAACCGTTTCATACCTTTTAGGTATGTGTGGACCAATGCTGGCCAAACCAATGTTATAGTCTCCTTAGCATCACTTTTAGGATATAGAGATGTTTGGTACCCACTTCACAGTTTCAGGAGTGGGGTTCTCAGTCAGAACTGAAACAAAATTCTATTTCCATGGCTTCTATACATCTGGCAGATCTAGTTATGCTAGTTTTTAACATATTCTCATCAATTGGGGTTTAAAAAAATTTTTTTGAAATGATTGATATACAAAAAGCAGCATCTATTTATATGTACAGCTTGATTAGTTTGGAGATACGTATCTCATGTATCTCCTTGAGGCCTCTATCCCATAAATATCCATCACCTCCAAAAGTTTTCTCCCACCTTTCTTACTTATTTATTCTTATGATAAGAACACGTAACATAAGATCTACCCTCTTAGAATTTTTTTTAGTATACAATATACTATTGTTAACTATACCCATTATGTTGCCCAGTGGATCTTTAGAACTTACTCATCTTGCGTAATGGAAACTTCGTACCCTCTGACCAGTAATTCTCCCAAGCTCCTGGTAAGCACCATTCTACTCTCTGTTTCTATGAGTTTGGCTATTTTAGATTATTCATATAAGTGGGATCGTGTAGGAGTTACTCTTCTGTACATGACTTCTTTCGCTTAGCATAATGTCCTCCAGGTTCAATCAATTGGGAGAAGGCATTGTGTTTTGTGGAAAAGACTATTTAAAGTTATTTCTGTTTAGATACATAACATAAACTAAATATTAATTAGAAAGCGTAGTTTTTCTTTAAGGTTTAAGCACAATTCATAAGTCTAGGCATTTTTGTATAAAAATATAGTAATTTGATTTCATTAACTCATAAATTTAACAGATTAACTTCTCTTGAAATTTATTCCCATTTACAAACCTAGATAAATAAGCTTCTTCAAACATTTTAAACTATACTTTTTTTTTTTTTAACAAACACTACAAATGCTTAATGGAGCAAATTTAAAATATAATAAGTCAAAACTTCCTAGATATTTAACTCCTATAAAACTAATAAATCAAGTCTATAAATGTCATAAATTAGATTCTCCGAAGCATTTCAAACATCATAAATTCATGCCTGGAAGCAAGACTTCCTGGTAAAGTTGGCAGATGAAATATAACCATTAAGGTTTGTTTCTTTTCAATACTCAACTTAAATGACAATAAAGTGGTTTTTTTAAAGAAGGAAACATAGGACAAAGGCAAAATGCAAAAGATGGAATAATAGCAACAATTTTGGAAGCTGGAAAGCAGATAGCTTAGGAAACAGAGAAGTTAACAGAAAAGTTAAGAGGTACCAATTGTAGTGCAGAATTCCCAAAAGACAGTTAGTGATATTGAGTCTGAAAGATAAGACTAAAGAATCTGTTTATAAACTAGATTGACCCAAGAGAAAAGACCTAAAGTTATGGACATTAAGAATTCTCTGAATCCGCTCCACCAGAGGATCTTCCAGGAAAGAGTGCAGCATGCAGGCCTCATTGCCAATAAGCTTTTTATGTGTCCTGCTCTCAAATGGGAAAGCTGTTGAGGTGCATTCCAGAATTTAAACACTCTTAAATTCTTAATTTAAGTACTCTTAAATTACAGCTTCTAATATGAGAATATTGACCAAACCAAATGCACAGGGGGAAAAAAAATTGGAAGGAATAGAAAATATACAGGGGCGGGCTTGGGGGGGGGGGCGCGGGGGGGACTTCTAAAACATCATTAATAGTCTCAACAGAATATTTTGTATCTATAAACCAAAATAGGGTGATACAAGAAGGGATATTCCAAAACAAAAAATAAAAGCTCTAAAAGATAAAAGATATGATTGCATAAGTGAAAAACTCAGTAAAGCCTTTTAGAGGAATGCTTCCCCAAAGTAGAACAATAGGATAAGAATGAAAAGAAGAGAAAAATAAGTAGAAAAATTAGAGGACCAGTTGTGGAAGTCCATTTTTAAATAAGAGTTTGAGTAAGAGACACAAAGGAAAAATAGAGTGGAGGAAAAGTAAGAGAAACTACTCAGGAAAATTTCCCAACACTGAAAGATTTGAGTTTCCAAGTTGAAAGATCCCAGTACCAAGAACAATGAATAAAAATAAACCAATGCCCAGGCATATTATCATGAAACTTAAGAAACCTGTGACAAAGTAAAGATCCTCACATCTTCTGGAGGACATATTTATTTACTGGATCAAGAATCAGAATGGTATGTAACTTCTCTACAGGAAACTGGAAGACAATGGAGTAAATGGAGTATGCCTTCAAAATTCTAATGGTGAATTATTTCCTACCGGAAGTTTTACTAAAATTATAAATAATATATGAGAGTAGAAGAAAGCCATTTTCATACATGCATGTCTTTAAAATTTCCCTCCCATACCTTCCTTCTTGGGTGCCCCATCAATAAAAAAAAATAAATGAATAAAGCAAAAAAGATGGAGATACCTATAAGGGAGAAGTGAAGGGGATCTCCTCAAGGTCAATTCCACTAAGATAGCTATTCTAGGTAACAACAGTTCAGGCTGAAGCAGCTTAGAATGGAGAGAGTTCAAGGTTGGCTCTGGGAGTGGAAAAAAAGATTGGAAGAACTGCTTTTTTTTAAGAAGCCCATGAAAACTAACTGTTGGCTTTAGTTCATAGGACTTTGATAAAAATTAAAAATTAAGATTGTAAAGAGACAAAACTAATCAAATCATCATGTTGTAGAAAATTCACATAAATCCAATTTGAGTAATACTTATTTCTTCATCATCTCTGTGCTTTTTTTGTACGCTTTCCTGGCGTCAAAAATTACAATTCAACCAAGGAGATGGTTATCATCATCTCCAGTCTATTACAGCAACTGTAGTCATTGATTTTGGTTGTGGATGGTGATTCTAGAAGTGCTATTTCTAGAAAAATCTACCAAAATACAGGTTAACAAACCAGATCCCTTCTTTCAATGGGACTTTTAAAGCCTACACCTTTTCTTAACAACCTAGTAAATCACATGTTCCTGTATCCATTTTTTTCCTCCTATCATCTCAGGCAGCTTTTGTCTGAAATAATTTATTGGGTAATATACCTATTATCCAGATTACAAGTTATATTTGCTGCCTGACTAAATTTACTACAGTTTTTTTTTCATTTTGCATTATCTTATTATTCACCATTCTATATACTATGGTAATCTGGTTCTTCTTGGAACTTATGTATAAGTAGATAAAGGCAAAAAACATGAACATTGCAAATAAGTAAATTGTATAACAAATTAAGTGATAAGTGCTGATGAGTAAAGAGAATGGTAAAGGTAGATTAGGATTGCCAGGTTAGGGGTGTGTTGCAATTTTTTCTAATAGTAGTATGGGTAAGTCTCGTTAGGAAGATGACAAAGATGAGCAAATACCTTTAGGAGGTGAAAGGCTAGCAATGCAGATACCTGGGGAAATAGAATTCCAGGAAGACAGAAAGAGAGGCCCAGAGGCAGGAGTTTGCTTTATGTATTTCAGGAATATTCAAGTGAAAGTGATTGGAATGAAATGAACAGGGGAGAATAAATGGGAGATAAGTTTGAGGAGATAATGGGGCGTGACATCATATAGCATCTTAGAAGCTTTTGTTCTGAATCGTGGGACTACAGCCCTTACCCACAGTGAAACAAACAGTGATGAATGCTTTTGAGCAAAGAAATGGCAAGATCTGATTTACATGTGAAAGACTCCTTCTATTTGAAATGGAGGGAATAGACCACTGAACCAACAAGAATGGAAGCACACAGACCAGGATAGGTCTCCTCCTCCAGTTAGGAGGTTATTGCTGTGGTTTAGGTAAGAAATAGTGATGGTTTTGACCAAGATGGTGGTGATGAAGGCGATGAGAAGTGCTCACATTCTGCTTATATTTTAAATGAAGCACCAACAGATTTTTCTGATGGATAGGATGTGGGGTTTGAGAGAGTAAAGGGAAAGTAAAGAGAAACAAAATGAGCAGTTAAGTGTTCCTCCAAGGATTTGGCCCAAGCAAATGGATTTTCCCTCATGTGAAATGGGAAATATGAGGGGAGAGCAGGTTTGCAGAGAATTCATGAGTGTATTTCTGAACATGTTAAGTCTAAGATGGCCAGTAGGGTGTACAAGTGGAGAATAAGCAAGTTGGCTATGTGAATCTGGGGTTCAGGGGAGGAAAAATCTGTGCTGGAAATAATTTCTTTGGGAGTTTTCAATATGTAGATGATAACAAAAACCTTGATGAGCTCACCAAAAGAGTAAACATGGACAGATGACCAGGAACTGAGGCCTATGTATCTCTAGTTTGGGGAGAAAAAGACCTGGCAAAAGACAGCAACCAGTTCAGTAGGAGAAAAACTATGAGATTGTGATCTCCTAGAAGCCAGTGAAGAAAGTGTATGAGTAGGAGTATAGAGGTCAAGGTTTGAATGAGAATTCAGATGACCATTGGTTTTATGAAGTTGTCAAGGTTTGAATGAGAATTCAGATGACCATTGGTTTTATGAAGTTTGAGGACGTTGATGACTTGAACAAGAACAGTTTCAGTGCAATAGTCAGCCTAGAAGCCCAACTAGACTGGATTTAAGAGAGAGCATGGGAGGTATTAGAAATGGCAAATACAGAAAATTTCAAGAAGCTTTTTCTGCAAAGGGGTGAAGAAGAAGGGAGTGCTCATCGATGAAGTAAAAAAAGTAATCCTTTTTTAGGATGGGAGAAATAACAGCATGTTTTTTATGTGAATGAGAGTAATCTAGCAAGGAGGGGGGAAATGTGACAATGTGCAGTGCAGAGTTTCAGGATTGCCTTTGAATAGGTGAGAGAAGAGGAAACTAAATGAGCTTAAAAATAGGAGCACATGAGAAAGCTGAGTAAGTGGGGGCAGGTCCCAGTAGGAGGATCAATGTGACCCTGAGAGTCTGTGCAAGTTCTCTGATGCTTCACTTTGTCCAATAAATTAAGTAGCGAGATCATCAACTGAGAATATGGATGGAGGGAGAGTTAATGAGGGCTTTTTTAGGAGAAAGGAAATGGGGTGAAATCCCCTTCTAGGAGAGTGGGAGAGTGCATAATAGGAAAAGAGAGCAGCCATGCCACGCTGGACTCTGGGATCACTGGAGGCTCACAGAAATCTCTCTGGAAAGCCTGCTTGTCATGCCTCTATAGTTGAATTTGAAAATACAAAGCAACTTTACAATTGTTTTTTTTAAGATGGACTTTGACTAAAGAATGTTCTCAAATAATAGGCTAACCTTCCCCTGGACACCCAAACAGGCCAATGTGTGATGGTTAGTGGGCTTCTGTGTGGTGTGTGTTCACATATATGGCTGCCGCTGGGCCTAGTCCCACTCAACTACCTGGCTTTTCAACTCTCCCTCTTCTTGAAACCTCTCTGGATCCCCTTCCATATGTTTCCTCTCTTTCTGGTGTGTATTTCCTTACGGTATTTCTAGATGGAATTGTTAATATATGAACTGATAGGCATTACCAGTATTTTTGAGCTGGGGAAAAAGAGAAAAAAACAAAACACGTACTAGAATGCCTGAGGACAGAGAAAGGAAAAGATACAGATTTAGATAAGAAATGACTCAGAATGATAGGCCGATGAGGGTAAGGCCAGTTGAACCATGTGCTAAATATAAACAACAGCAATAAAAAGAAAGCAGGATGATGGTGTGAGGCAGATCTCAGAAGGACACCTCAGCTCGAGTTACTTTTAGTGGCACTTTCAGATATTGGGTTAACTGAACACTGACTCTTATTTAATGATCTAACTTTTCAAGCAAGGAGGATGCAAGTCTTTCTTATGTCTTTGTTTTCATTTATTTGCAAGAAATATATGTAATCCCTCATTTACTTTTAAACCAAGCAGTCTCTTTTTTTTTATAAGGCTGAAGTATTTATTTTTTTTAAGTTTCCGTATTTATTTATGTAATCTATACACAATATGGGGCTCAAACTCACAGCCCCAAAATCAGAAGCCCCGTCCCCTTCTGATTAAGCCAGCCAGATGCCCCAAACCAAGCAGTTTCTTACAATATGACATGATAGTTAATAATAAAAGCTTCCTATACAAAAGTTCCTATATCTTAGCTGTATAATCTTAGACATATAATTTAATCTCTCATTGGTGTTTTAATATCTATGAGTTATAGGGTAGATAAGGTACCTTTTACTACTTATTCCCAACATTCCTAGTAAACAGTGGAACTGGAACTATGCCTCCTACCACCAACACAGTTTTAAAATCTGATTCTTGAAGGTCCCTTGACTAACTGCTTTCCACTTGGAAATAAAATCAGAAGGCAAGCATGAGTCTTTCTTGATCCTTGAACTGAAAACTCCATTTTTAGAGGAAGAAAAGAGTTTACACGTCATTTTTCTGAGGGTATCCATTTCTTCTTTATCTTGCAAGACGTACTGACTTGATGGAATATTTAAGTGTAAGTTACTTAGGGGAAAAGGAGAGGACACCTGGGTCTTCAAGCTACAGGTACATTTTTGACACACTGCTGCCCCCTGCTGCCTGATGCCTAACTTTGCTTTTTCACACATAATCCCCTTCTAAAATTAACAAGCTGAATCTCCCTCCCATTGTAGAGCCATACTAAAGAGGAAACTGAGGCCCTGAAGTGACCACGGTGACACTAATGGTGGAAGATTTAGGATTAGACTACTGAAAAGCCATTTCTTCCTGCTTTGCCATATTGTTCTTCCCGTATTAAATGTCAACAAATTACTTATTGGATACCTACTATGAGCCTGGTGCTATTAGAAACACTCGAAATGGAGAAGTGAAAACCAAGAAATCTGCACTGACAAAACTTGTATTCTTGTGTGGGTAAATAGCCAACAAATAGGAAAAAATATCAATAAATAAAATATTTAAGGTTATGATTGATACATTAAATAGTAATATTGATAACTAATTTATGGGTCACTATGAGAAGAGCAAGCTAAAGGCACTATTCAGAGTGCTTTCTGTGCTTTGCTTCATTGGAGTCTCACAGCAACTGTCGAGCAGCTATTTAACCTTAACCTTAGGTAAAGATACTGAGGCAAGGCCGGAATGATCCTAAGAGGTGGAACCAGGCCTTGGAACAGAGCTCCTCTGACTCCAGAAGTATTCCGGGCAGTCTTCTCAAGAGAGATGACTCTAAAGAAGAGAAACCAAGCTTTTGAAGATCTAGGGGACAGCAAGCCAGGCAGAAGGAACAGCATGTGCAAAGGCCCAGAAGTGAAAGTGAGTTTGGGATGTCTAGGTGTAAGAAAAAAAGAGCCACATGGCTGTGTTAGAGAAGCCTGCAGGGAAAGCACCAGAAGCTAGGTCATGCTGAGGAACTTGGATTTTATTCTAAATTACAAGAGAAATTTATTCTAAATTACAAGAAATTATTAGAGAATTTTCATCAGAAGAATAACCTTAATCCTAATAAGGAGCTCACTCTAGATATTAGAAGGAAAATAGATTGTAGGAGGGAGGACAAGAGTTGGTAAAGGCAACTACTTGGAGAATAGTGTCTTCTGTCCCATCTAGACCTCCTTCCTCTTCCCGAGGCTTAACGTGTATGAGTGTGAATGTTGACCCCTTCACAAGGGGTCATAGACTCAACCAAGTCTATGATTTGTGGCTGAAAACCAACCTCTACTCTATTCACCAAACCGATGAGCGAAACATGACACCAGGCCCAGTGGGTATGCCACATCCACCAAGGGGAGTTCTTTTTTCTTCCTAGTTTGCCTACAGGTCCCATATTGAATAGTTCCAGGACTGACTCCATTTGTCTTTGCATCCCAAACAGCATGTAGAATTAGCATGGGGGCATATATATAGTAGGTTCTTGATCCGCCTGGTTTACTTGATTCTGATTTAACCTACTCTGGTTGTAGAATGTAAGACCATAAATTCAAGGTGGAGACCCTGTTTTGATTATTTTCCCAGGCTGTATGCAGAAATGAATGAAGTTGAGGGTCCTGGCAAGCCCAGCTGAGCAGCGATGGTATCTCAATCTCAAACAGGGCAAGTAAAACATTAACTGTCTGTTAAATTGTTGAAACTTCAGTTTTTATTCTCTAACTGGCAATTGATAGGACATGTGGCTCTGTCTGTTTGAGGGCTGGTTTCTTTCTTGTTTCCAATAAAGTAAATCTTTAAAGTAAAGCAGGCTAAGAGGGATCTTAACACTGATACTGCCGTGTATGAGAAAAGTTTTGTCATCTTTTAAAGTAATTCAAAATTAAATTAATCATCTGGTTCACTTGGCAGTTTGTTAAAGGTGCCCTGGAACTAGTCAAGCCAGGAGGACAATTGGTTACACAAGAGAATGGAGGCATGGAAACCGGCTCCCCTCCCCTAACTACTGCTTACTTATCTGCTATTTCATTTTAAGAACTTTATTATTTATTTGAGTTGTAACTCTTGTTTAGAGACTTCTTGAAGTTCTCTTCTGTCTTTCTGCTTTGAGTACGAATGAGTTCAAAATCTCTTTCAAGAACAAGTTCAGTTAATGAGACCAAAAATCACTGGTACCTAAAATTTCAGAGGATGCCCGCCAGGGGTGATCTGAGGCATGAAATCTGGAGCCCAAGGACATTGGTAAAAATAGACTGATTCATATTACTGTTAATAGTTGAAAGGAACCTATGAAACACAAACAACAGAGTTGGCCACAAAGGAACCAGAACTGGTCTCTCTTCCCTTAAATTGTGCTCAGTCTTACATAATCTCCCTGCCTATAGGAGCAAGTACTACTCAGGAGGGAGAGTGGTCAGTGGGAGATTCTGGATGTGGGCCAGATGTGGCCCATGACCACCAATTTGCAACCTTTCCTTTAAAATTACATTAGAGTCCTGGTCCCAGGACTCTGAGAAAGAAGCACACACAGAACTTGCTTTTTTGCTTTATAAACAACCAGTCACATTGTTACATTCTCTATTCAAATGGAGGCATCATTTGCCCTTAAGAATGCCAGAACTATACTTCATGGGGGGAAAATTAATAAAGACAGCATTTATCTAGTTTCTATGGTCAGTTTTACCACCATGCAAGAATAGTGGAAGTGGCCTTTCCCCCCCTTGCTTATAAATGAGCCCACAGGCGTAATAGGAATGAGGTATATCCAGTAAAGGCAGCAAATAAAACTCTTAGAGCAGTATTCAAATTCTCTGTAACTCACTGAAATTAGAATTCAGCACACACTTGAATATTTTTGGAAATGGGGCCTGTGGCATGCCTAGCTGCAGGCGAAGAGATTCATGTTAGAGGAGAGAATTTAATAGGAACACTTGTAAAAAAAAACTGTTGAATAAGGTTTTAGATTTTTGAAAATGCATTTCAAATGTTCTTTATTCTTAATTTTGTAATTTTAATCTACCATATATTGTTTTCAGAATATAAATTTTTGCAAAAAATTCCTACCAAACTTCCCTTTTTTCTAGTTATTCATTCAGTTAATTCAATGAATATTTATTAGCAGCTACTAGTGTTAAGAACCCATCTAAGTACAAGAGATCTATCAATTAACAAAAAAGATCAAGATCCCTGCCCTCAAGGAGCTTATCTATTTAAACTAAAAAATAATAAATTTCCTGGTATGTTAGGAGGAAATAAGTACAATGGGAAAAGCGAAAATAGAGCAAGTTAAGAGGGACTGAGGCTAAGGAGTATGTTACACTTTTTTTTAATTTTTATTTCTTTTTAGATTTTATTTATTTATTTGAGAGAGTGTGTGCAGATGATTTTGCTTACCTGAATATTCAGAACAACAAAGGCAGTTCAGGGAAGTACAGTGGAAAGGAGTAATTTCCAACTATTACTCGGTGCCAACTACTACTCAGTTTTTTTGTGTAGAATTTGAACTGCTTGAAGTGCAGTGAAGGAAAGAGCTAAAAGCAAAATGGTCTTCTTGCACAACTACAAGTGCCCTAGATATTCAATCTAATCACAAATAAAGTTCAGACCAAAAAAAAAAAGATCACCATTAATGATGGTACTAATGACTCACAGACATGTATGCTGTGTGTCTGAGTCCTTACTGTATGTGCTTTTTAATCTCCTAATATTAGAGCATTTTCTAAAAAGAATCAGATAGCTAGGCAAGTCTGCATTTCTGCAGATCCATGATATTTAGGGTCCACAAAGGGCTTATTATTAATGTGTGAAATTGCCTCCCTGGCAACCCAAATGTATCCCCTGAAACAAAAAATTGCTCATGAATATCTCAGGTTATATTTTAGTTTTGACTTATGCTTAATATGTTGTATTCAGTGAACAAAAGTTGCAAAATTCAAAAGGCAACTGTTTTTAAGCTATGTATTACATAGCTAGATAGTAATTCTGTCTAGTGGCTTTTAATATTTTTAGAAAGCATAAAAATATAAAAACAAAACTCATGAGCAGAACTGTTGCTAATTTTGAAGAGCTTAATATTTATATTCATATGATCCAGATGGAATACAGTCAGGATGAAATTTTAGTATAAATTTCATCTTTGAATATAGTCTGAAAAATTTAATTCACAACTATGGGATATCTTGCTCTCAGAAAATTAACAGGAAGTACCTTGTGTTTTCAGCAAATGTAACTGCCTTAAATTGAGTCTGACTCTGTGGAGAATGTATTATTGCCTGCCAAATGCTATCCTATGTGCATTAGTATCAGTTATGGATTATGGATCACTAATGGCTAAGTGACTGGGGTCATATTTGATCAAGCTGACATTTATCCTCCAAGATTCATTTATCCTCCAAGATTGTCACCAGTTTTAGCTATTTCTCAAGACAATTTTGCCTATAGCCTCTGTTCTTGCCCCTAATAAACCTGATTCCTACATGGCTCAGGAAGGCACAGGTGTGAACACTCCCTTGCATTAAGCATATGCAGGTATGAAGGTAACCTTTTCTATCTTTCAGGGAACCATGAGGTGAGACAATCCTGTGGATTCTGTCGAATCCTCCTTTCATTAAGGAGGCTAGCTAAAGGGCAAATAAGAGGATAGTGTTAGGTTCTTCTCACACACAACACACACTGTTCTTTCTTCCCAGTGGCTGTTTATTACTGAGAGGAGGAAATGTCAGTATCCCTTCATCAGATGCTAATTCAGCATCTGAAACAGTAAAAATTGGGGGAAGGACATGAAGTCGGTCCACCACAATGGTTAAAATGTTTACTAATTAAATACAATTGTAACTCAGTGCTCTGAAATAAAAAGAACTCTGAGCATGAAGTCAATATTTGCATGATTAGAGAGATTTCTCACTTTTTGTATCTTTCTTCAAATAACTGAAGGTCATATTTATTCTTCAACCAGGAACAAAACGAGATTCTTTTTCTTTTGGCCCATAAATGTCTTGGATTGTTATCAAGTTTCTTACTGGGAAAGGTTAAGTTAATATTTTGACAACAGATAAAATCTTCAAAGTGAGCCACAAGCTTAAGTAACGAGAGTTAGATTTTATAGGCTAGAATGTCAAGGATAAAGAGTAGAGAAAGGGTTTGCAAGTCATTCAGTGATGATTATTCTTAGTGTAAAGTTTATATCCCTCCATCTCAACATCTCTCTTAACATGTTACCTGTCCTTTATATATTGTTGAAAGAGACCTTGGAGAGTCTAAGAGTTGCAAACTCACGTGCTTCTTTCGGGTTGTAAATGACTATATCCATCATTTGCAAATAATAGGAGTGATAGAAACAAAAGGAACTCAAGAGCTTATGCCCTATCTAAAGACATTCAAACCAATTTAAAATAAAGATTGTGTCTTCCAAACACACCCATCCACAAAATAAATGAGGCCTGTGTACCCTGAATTTGCTACCCTGTAACTTAGCCTAACCCAAACAGCAGTTTCTTCTCACCTGTTATCTAAGCTTCAGATCCCTTCTCGAAATTCCTGTCAAGTGGCCGTTCACTTCTGTTGGAACAATTCCAGTGACGAGAACTCATCACCTTTTGAAGCTGCCAAGTTTTTTGTCAAATTATATCAGTGATGGTAGTGAAAGTAGTCTCTTTTGTGGTTGAACATATTAATAGCAATGATTTGTGAACTTTAACAGTGTATTACTCTGACCAGAAAGAACCCCATAGACCTCTGTTTTGTGATTGTTACTTGAGAGTATGTCACTGCTGAGGGTCCTAACTCCCTGCTTCATGGATGCTACAATCAGTTCCTTAACTGTAGAAGTGTCCTCACATTTGACTATATTATCCCAAGTTTAGTTGTATTGTTCATGGTATACTCATTTTCCATTAGCATTTGTTTCATCCCAAGACCTATAAACTGTGTAGTTTCTTGGTACAAGGCACTGAGTTAGGTCCTGGGATATAAGGGAGGAAGGTGCTGCTTTCCTTAGACATACATTCTAGTTAGGGAAATTGACAAAACACAAAATAATTTAAAGATTCTCTTAAAGGAATAAAAGCTAAAGAGGCAGACAGGAGCCAGATCATGCAGGGACTTCAAGGCCACCTGGTGTTTGGAGTTTTCTAAGAACATGATGAGAAGGTATGGAAGGATTTTAAGTGGAAAAATGACATGACTTTAGATTTTTTTGAAGAGGGAAAATGCTAACATACAGTCAGTGTACAAAATTCAGAAAATACAAAAAGTATATTAAAGAGAAAATACATGATGCAAGATACGGTCACCAGAACCAAAGACGAAACGGGAGGTATGGTAGAGAGAATTCTGTACTTGCCAGTTCAGGCTAGTATAACAGAATACTACACATTCGGTGGCTTCAACAGTACAGGTTTATTTCTGACAGTTGTGGAGACTGGGAAGTCCAAGATCAAGATGCCAACAGAATTGGTGTTTGAGGAAGACACTCTTAGTTTGCTTTCCTGATATATCCTCTTATGGCCAACAGACAGCTCTGGTCCTTTCCATATAAGGACACTGATTCCATCTTGGAGCTCCACCCTCCTGACCTAATCTAACCCTAATGACCTCCCAGAGGCCCCACCCACTATCCCAATGGAGTAAGGGTTTCAACATACGAATTCATACAGTCCATACAAGCACCCAAGACTCTTATCTTATAGTATGCATTCCCTGTAAATCTTTTCCCATTCAATGAGTTTGGGCAGGAATATGAATATGAGTATGAAGACATCACTCCCGTGATTAGATTATGTTGTGTGATAAGGGTGAAGGAAAAAAAAAAGGATTTTGGAAATGTAATCAGGGTCCCTAATCAGTTGATTTTAAGTTATTCCAGAGGTAGATTAGTCTGAATGAACCTGGCCTAATCAAGCCAGCTCATGGGACACCTGAGTGGCTCAGTCAGTTGAGTATCTGCCTTCTGCTCTGGTCATGGTCTCGGGGTCCTGGGATTGAGCCCGGGGTCAGGCTTCCTGCTCAGCAGGGAATCTGCTTCTCCCTCTGTGCTCTCCCTCTCTCTCTCAAGTAAGTGAATAAAATCTTTAAAATAAATAAACAAAAGAGGGTCTAGAGATCTTAGTAAGAAGTCAGAGATATTCAGATAAAGCAAATATGCTTTTCCATTGACTCTAAGAAGCAAACTGCTGTGTGGAAAGGCCCATGTGTCAGGGAACAGTGGGTAGTGTCTAGTTACTAAAGACCTCAGGCCTACAACGGCAAGGGATTAGATTCTGCCAACAACCAATGAATTTGGAAGTAGCTCCGATGAGACTACAGCCCCTGCCAACACCTTGATTTCAGCCTCCTAAGATCTTTTTTTTTTTTTAAGATTTTATTTATTTGACATAGGGCGTGAGCGAGCACAAGCAGGGGGAGCAGAAGAGGGAGAGGAAGAAACAGACTCCCCGCTGAGCAGGAGGCCTGATGCAGGACTCTATCCCAGGACCTGGGATCATGACCTGAGCTGAAGGCAGAAGCTTAACTGACTGTGCCTCCCAGGCGCCCCAGCCTGGTAAGATCTTGAACAGAGAACCCCACAAAGCCATGCCTGGACTCCTGTTCCAAAAACACTGGGTAATGAATTGTGAGAAAATAAATTAGTGTTGTTTTTAAGCTTCTAAATTCATGGCAAATTGTTACACAACAATACCAAATTAACACAAAGGGAATGACATGATCTTCTTCATGAGTAAACTGAGGGGCAAGAATGGAGAACACTTAGAGTCACCGTCATGATTCAAACAAAAGATGAGGGCAGCTTCGGAGCTAGATCCTGGCAGTCGAGGTAAACAGATTTTAAATCAATTTGGAATTGAAACAGGGCTGCTGATAAATAGGATTTGGAGGAGGAAAGAGAGGAAAGCGTCAAGAATGAGTCTCGGGATTTTGGCATGAGCAAATGAGTGGATGAGAGTGCTATTTACTAAATCTTGAAAGAATAAAGATGGATATTTTGGCCTACAGGGTAGGGTAAAAAGATGGTGCTCAGTTTTAGAATTATTATATTTTGAGGTGCCTGGTTGGCTCAGTGGGTTAAGTGTCCAACTCTTGATTTTGGTCGTGAGATTGAACCCTGCATCGGGCTCTGCACTCAGTGAGGAGGCTGCTTCTCTCCCTCTCCTTCTCCCTCTGCCCCTCCCTTGCATAAGTAAGTAAATAAGTTGATAAATAAATAAATCTCTTTTTTTTAAAGATTTTATTTATTTATTTGACAGAGAGAGAGAGATCACAGTAGGCAGAGAGAGAAAGGGGGGGAAGCAGGCTCCCCGCTGAGCAGAGAGCCCGATGCGGGGCTCCATCCCAGGACCCTGGGATCATGACCTGAGCCAAAGGCAAGAGTCTTTAACCCACTAAGCCACCCAGGTGCCCCCATAAATGTTTTTTTTAAGAAAAGAAGTATTGTATTTCATGAAGTTAGTAGATATACATTACATGTATTTGCATATGTATGTGTATAAATGTCTATATGCATATGCATGTATATACATAAAATATTATTTGTCTTAAAATTAGGATGTAGTTTAGTTCATTTTACTTTTTATCGACTTAACAGTTAAAATATGAATTTTAATGTTTGCATAATATTCCACTGTATATTAATCTCAAGTATTTAGCCAGTCCTTTATTCCTCTATTAGTGAATGATTAAACCAGTTTTTATTCTTTTCACTTTTATGAGTGATATCCTAGTAAATATTCTTTTTTTAATTTATTTTAATACCAGTATAGTTAACTATACACTATTAATGTTAGTTTCAGGTGCACAATACAGTGATTCAGCACTTCCATACTTCATCCAGTGCTCATCCCAAGCCCCCCCTTAATCCCCATCCCCTATTTCACCCATCCCCCCACCACCTCTGCCCAGCATCAGTTTGTTCTCTGTAGTCAAGAGTCTGTTTCTCGGTTATTGTTTTTTCCTTTGCGCATTCATTTTGTTTCTTAAATTCCACATATGAGTGAAATCATATGGCATTTGTCTTTATGATTCTCAGCATTTAGAGTAAATCACTAGAATTGGAGTTGCTGGGTCTGATGGGCTTAAAAATTCTTATGATTTGTTTTATAATTTATTTTTTATTAACATATAATGTATTATTTGCCCCAGGATACATGTCTGTGAACCATCAGGCTGAACATTTTATGATTTTTTAAATTCAAATGTATTGAAGCATCTTCTAGACAGGTGGGACCAATTTCCATTTCCTCCGATAGTACATGAGAAGTTGACCTCACTTTCACCACTGAGTCCTTTTACTATTGAAAGCATCTTTGCCAATTTAAAGGTGAAAAAAAAAAAACCCAAAACATTTCTCTATTAGTTTCTCCCAGCCTGTGTATCTTGAAGATATGCTCCAATGTTCCGTTTTGTTTCCTGTGGTTCTCTCCTGCCTGGCCTGGCCCCTCTCTTAATATTCCAACTGCATGTGGCTGGAGTCGGGGTCTGGTGTTGGTTAGCACCGGGAGGAAACAGAATGATGCCAGGAAGCCAGTCATCCTTTAGGAAAATATTTCCTGAAATCTGTTCTGATAGATTTCCCAAAATTATTTCTAAAATCAGGAAGTCTTGATATGTCCTCATCCTCGAATGAGTTTCCCTCCAAACACATAGAATGTAAAATATTTTCATATAGTTTGCAATATAGAAAAGAACAAAAAAATGACTTTTAATGTTTTTTGTCTTGTTGTTCTACATTTTTAGAATAGTATATTGTAGATAATACTATCATCCTTCTGAGCCAAAACTATCAATTAAAATTTTTGATATATCTCAAGAAGTAGCAATTAAAAATGTATTCAGTGTATTAGGTTGCATATTATTTCATAATGGTTGCCTGTGGGTGATGGGCTTATGATGGGTGGTTGTTATATTATTTTTATTACTTTTTTGTATTGTGTAGATGTTTAATACTGAATATTAGTAGTCTTCTCTAGAAATAAAGACTTTAATAGAACTTTAAATTTTAATTAAAAAGCACTTTAAAATGTCTTAGGGAACAATTCCTTAAAATAGCTTTAGAAATCCAGAATAAACAGAAGCAACCTAAACGTTTGTAGGGATTAAATGGAAAAACTTGAAAAACCAAGCAGTACAGTGTACTAATTGTGTGCCATAACACTTGACCTCAGACCAACAATTATGCTTTTGTAAAAACCCAAACCAATTTTTATTTTTTATTTTTTTTCCAAACCACTTTTTAAGTATATTTTCAAATACCTTTTGAAAAATGGATCATGGAGAAAAAATTTCGGAAGGCCTGTGACTTCCTTTTACGGGTAAAGGGATAAGCCAGGATGCTGTGTAGTCAGAAAGCTTGGTTTCCAGAGAGAAAGAAAACTTGTCACAGCATCAAGCATCAAGCACAAATGTTAGTTATTAAGTGACCTTTGCAGACCACATTAGAAGTCGTGCAGGCATCTCTTTATTAATGATAATATCTATTGTTTGAATTTTTTCTATGTGCTGGATAGTCTGCCATGTACTGTACACGCAATCTTTTTGTGAAGACTTTAAAGAATTTTTTTTTTTTTTAGTTATCCAATTTTATGAATGAGGAAATAGGCCAGAAAAAGAGCTTGCCTAAAATGACCCTTTGGTCAACAGTGGGGTAGGGTTTAATCTCAGGGTTGTTTTATCCTAATGCTTGCTCTCAGCTATTACTCTTAGCCCTTACCCTGCTATCTTATCTAAACTGCTTTTCTTCCAAGTATCAACAATTGGCCTTCCACTGCTTTCAAGAATAGCTGTCACTGAGTCAGAGGACATGCAACTTGCTTAACTCGGTCATTTCGCCTCTAATCATCTCTCTTCGCTACTGCACTTGCTAGGTGCACAACCTCGCTCACTGGCCCGCTTTGCTTCAAACTGGAAACCCTACATTCTTCATCTGACCCCCGAAGCACAACTAAACATTAGAGTGACACTTTATTGGATATTGATGGTTGAAAGAGAAGACGTGGTGAAGGTGATTTCTGCAAAAAGCAGGAAATAGTATTCAGTATCAGTAGATGTGGTATCAGTCACCGCTGTTCCTAAGAATGTACCCACAATTGCTCAACACGAGATTTCTTTGTCAGACTCAGGCCTCTTGACACATGGCTAGAACCTTTGATTTTCTTCTGCAGCCTCTTTTAATAACTTCCATCAGGCTTCCAGCTCTCCACCATGTCCAGGAACTGGGAAGGTTACACAGCTGTTGAGCTCTCCGCCCCCATTCCAGTCTAGGCTCCAGCCCTCGGTTTGTACTGAATAACTCACTAAGATATTCTGCTAAAGTTAGTGCCATCCACTCAGGAGCTCCACCTTCACCTTTACAAAGGATTGGCTGCAGACTTGAAATTACATTTTTTTCTTTAGCTTCTCCTGAATCAAATGCTTCCACTCCAACAACCTCAGCAAACTTTATATATTAGTGAGAGAAACAGAATCATAGGAAATATATGTAAAAATATACATATTAAATATATATATAATAAAATATAAATATATATGTAAATATAATAAAATATAAAATATATATAAAATATCTCCAAAGAAACAGAACCATAGGAAATATATATAAAATATTATATATTATATATATTATTTTTATATATATTATAACATTATAATATATATGTTATATGTACATATAAAATATATATAATACATAAAATATATATAATCTATCCATCTATAGATATTTATTTTTAAAAAATGGTTCATGTAGGGGCACCTGGATGGCTCAGTGGGTTAAAGCCTCTGCCTTTGGCTTAGGTCATGGTCTCAGGGTCCTGGGATCGAGCCCCGCATCGGGCTCTCTGCTCGGCGGGGAGCCTGCTTCCCCCTCTCTCTCTGCCTATTTGTGATCTCTCTCTGTTAAACAAATAAATAAAATATTAAAAAAAAATGGTTCATGTAATGTGGGAGCTGGCACATCAGAAATCCACTGGACAAGCTGGCAGGTTAGAAATTCAGGTTAGAATTGATGTTGCTGTATTTAGTATTAAATCTGAAGAGCAGGCCAGACAAGCTGGAAAAGTTCCTGTGTCCCAGTCTTGAGCTCTAATTCCTTCAGAAAATTTCAGTCTTGGGGCATCTGGGTGGCTCAGTCGGTTAAGCATCTGCCTTTAGCTCAAGTCATGTTTTCAGAGTCCTGGGGTCGAGCCCTACATCAGACCCCACATTGGGCTCACAGCTAGGCAGGGAGTCTGCTTCTCCCCCTACCACTGCCCCCCCTCACCATTCATGCTCTCTCTCACTCTTTCTTGCTCTCAAATAGATAAATAAAATCTTAAAAAAAGAAAAAAAGAAAAGAAAATCTCAGTCTTGTCTGTTAAGACCTTCAGCTGATTGACTAAGACCCATCCTTATTAATGGAGGGAAATTTGATTTACTCAACATCCACAGACTTAAATGCTTATATCATATAAAAATTACCTTCCTAGCAACATCATGGTTGGTATTTGACTAAACAACTAGGCGTATCACCTAGCCAAGTTGAAACATAGAATCACCATCACATTCTAGACATATGAATTCCTGTTATGTGCCAGGCCCAAACCTGTCTTATATCAGTGTGCTTAAAGATTAGATGGAAATTTTTCACTGATAGTTCTTTGAAATGGCCCAGACTTTCAGAAAGATCCACTCACCCATTATGTCCTCAACCCCTGTATTCAATACCATTAGATTTACAGAACTGGAGTGAGAGCTGAGACCTCCAATGGCAGCTTTGGCTTCCTTATATCAAGAGTAAGGAAGCATCATCACCCTCGGAGAATTCTGAACATGGTTACAGTTATTCCAGGCAAAGAAAAACATTTATGATTGTGTAGGAGCCTTGTTAGCTACTGAGAAGAAATTGTCTTCGGGTGTAATGGTGCTGGTCATGTGGCGTGATGCAGATGGACAGTCCTAAGCTGAGAATCCCACAGTTGGACAAAGCTCTGCAATGTCAACAAAACCTTCTTTTTTCATTTTATTGCCTATAAAATAGGAGTGATATTTTTCAGGGCTTAAGTAAGGCCAAATGAAAAAAATATATAAATTTTCCAACAGCATGTTTCATACTGTTAAAATGACAGTTTTCTTTTGAGTCAAGGCTGAGTCACAAGAAATTAAAACTGACCCAATCATAGTCCATAAAAGATAAAATTGATAATGATTGTGCAAGCAGCAACACCCACAGTCCAGGCTTTATGAAGACAGGACTTGGTCCTAGAAAGTCAGGAGTCAAGACTCTCTCTCCCTACTTCCCCAAGATCTTTCATTTTCACTCTTCTCTCTAAGTCTTTTCCATTCTCCTCTATACTAGTTTCTTTCCTTACCCACTAGTTAGTGCGTGGCTTTTGTTGTTATGACTTCGCTTAGGCTCTAACTCTACACAGTCTCTGATCTTCAGAATTCATTGTTTAGTTGTGATTGCCCAGACTGCCCATGGAAGAGCAGCTTTTGAGTCAAGCGTCAAATGAGACCTCGTCCTATAATCTGTTCAAGAAAAAGCTCATGAATATCCATGTGCCAGCATAGCCCCCTCTCTGGGGATGGGGAATATGTAAACTTGGATGACATCCCTAGACATGCCCACGACTTGTAGCTGCGGTGAAATCATATTACCTTGAACTTATTCAGACTCAAACCCCATATAAGGTATAGAATGTGCCTCCAATACTATCACCTAAACCTCACAATAAATAAATCTATCAAAATTACAGAGTTTAATCTGGATAATAGAACTAAAAAGTAGAGTATACCAACAGGAAAACAGAAACCCTGTGCAATTCCCCATCCATATCCCATTCCCCACTAAAGTCTCATAGCTATCTTAAAGGCAATGTGGTTTGAATGTCCAAATATCAGCGTATATACTTTCCTTTTCCTTTTGTTTTTCCTTAAAACATACTTTACTGTTCTTAAGCACTTCTGTACGTGTGGTGTATACACAAAACCATGCATACCATGTGTGGATGATTTAATCATTTTTTCAATCGTAAATTTGGCAATAGATGATTCTTAGCACTTCCTTATTGATTTAAAAATTGCCCTTATAGGGGCACCTGGGTGGCTCAGTTGGTTCAGTGTCCAACTCTTGGTTTCTGTTCAGATCTCGATCTCAGGATCATGAGGTCAAGTCCCATGTCTGACTCTGCACTTAGGGTGGGAGGAGTGTCTGTTTGAAGATTCTTTCCCTCTGCCCCTCCCCCTGAATGAATAAATGAATCTTTAAAAAAAAATTACCCTATGTAAGCTGGTACTCCATGTGGTGCATTACCATTGATCATTCCAAATGGACTACAATTATTCTGAGTTATAGATGGTGCTGATTAATATTTGATCTGATTAGTTTGGTTAATTATATTGCTAAAATAGATGGTAGAACAGGAAGGGATCTTACTAAATTTAATTTAAGACTTATCTAAGGTTTATGCAACTAATTCATTTTAGAACCAAAATATTTGACTCCTAAATGTGTCCTTCCCTTCCTGAATTTATTGTCTTCCTTAAGATTTGCTGTGTTCCACAGTCATGGACTACCGAGTTATATGAAAAATGTAGGCTGTTAATAGCCAAGAACTGCAAAGTAGGAAAATATGGCTATCTAAGGATAAGGCATGGCTACTCATGGAGAGAGAGTGCAAAACTTATTCCCTGTGTTCATGGGAAAATACGTTCATATGTACCATTTTTTAACAGGGAACACAAAATATGTAATTAGTTGAATAAATCTGCCTATTTATATGAACTTTAAAATGCCTAGGTGCTACTTTTCATTTTCTGTCATATATGGTATTGTTGATAACCACCAAATTAAATATGATATTAGTTTTTGGCTTTCTGTGAAAATCTATGAGTATTGTTCTTATTAAGACTTGTAGCATTAGAGATCACTGCTTTTGACTTCATCCATCTGTTTTCCTTGGACAAATGCAGAAATTTAAGCAGTAACAAAACTCAGTTACTTTACTAAAGTGCTGGATTGCATGATTTTAAAACAGGGACAAAGAGAAAAGAGGAAGAGTTTTATTGGGTAAAACTGTCTATTGCCTTTCCAGCACAGAGCTGATTAAGAAATGCTTGTGCAGTTATTTGTAATAACATAAAAGGCATGCCTAGTATTTTATAATTGTTATATGTTTTTCTTGTTCTCAGAGTGGTTCTCAGAGTCTATGCAGTATGCCTGAACATTATACCAGGAAGAAAACATTTCAGAAACGATTGAAGCTGCTTTTGTATGTGCACAAGCGTGTCAGCGTGTTTGTGTGGCCTGTGTACACATGTATGTATATGATTCATACATCTCCTCGCACAAAGCATTTTAGGTACCACAGGACATCATTCATGATAAAAAGCCACATCAAATTATAGTCAGTTAATAGTCCACACACTACATAATGCTCTCCTCGGCTTAGATTTCTTGAAATCTGACAAGTTGAAGAAGGTGAGATCCTGGGATCTGCACCAGGGTAAAATTGTTCCCTTGTGCTGAAAGAAAGGATGTGAGGAGATTTCCTTGGGGAAGGCAAACTTTTAGAAGAGTTGACTGTATAATTCATAGAGAAACGAACTCTGTAGTATTTTAAATTTGAAAGCTAAGATTTAAAAAATTATTTATCAACATTAAAACTATAGGAATTAAGACACAAAGGGAAGGTATGGCTGCCTTTCAGCATTACTGATCTGGTTTCTGTCTGAGGTCTATTTGTACAGGTCAGATGTTCTTTCCCCACCACGACTCACCCGAGTCTTACCTAATAGCCTGCTCTACTTGAGCCGGCCGCTTTCTGGGGAAGAACCAGGACAGAAGGAGCTAGAATTTAATGTTGTGAACAAAGTCTTGCTAAAAACCTTATCCATATCGCCCCATTGCACTTAGGTTGAAACAACATAAAGACAAAGCTTCGACAAATGGAAATTAGTTACTTGTGATAAGGCCCTTTTTATTTCCTGGTTGAAAGTAACCACTGCAAAGTAACTAGTCACCCTAATAAGAAAATACTCATATTGTTTTTATTAGGTGTGAAAATCCAATCTTGACCCATTACCATGACATAAGTATCTTTGAATGAGTAGAGAACTATATTGAGGAACTTTCTAGAAGAAAGGAAGATGATAACTTCTGGCCCTTCTCGAGATCTTTTGGAAGAATTTGGAAGGTGAGAGAGTAGCAGTTAAGAGCATGGGCCTTGGCATCACACCAGAGTGGGACTTCTCTAAGCCTCTTGAAGACTTCTTTTTAACTTTCTGTAAAATGGAATAATAATAGGTCCTGCCTCAGATGTGCCATGTGAAGTACTTGGCAGATGTTTTGTTTTCCCTGTTGCAATTATAACAAATTACCCAAAAGCGAGTGGCTTACAACAACACAAATTTATTATCTTAAAATTTTGGTAGTCTGAAGTCCAAAATGCTTCTCATAAGGCTA
>CM052798.1:140796174-140824249 GCA_028533885.1 Nasua narica
CCCCCCCCCCCCCCCCCCAGCCATCTCCCAATGGCCAGCGGCGGTCAGTCAAGTCTTTCTCATATCCCCTCACTCAGTCACCAACTCTCCAGTCTCCCTTCTGTACTCATGAGAACCCCTGTGATCACATCGGTCCCATCCGGATAATTTCCTATCTCAAGGCCAACTAATAAGCAACCTTAATTCCTCTTTGCCACCATGTAAGTGAGGTCACATGTTCACAACTTCCGGGGATTAGGACAGGGACACTTTTAGGGGTTCTTTGTTCTGCCTACCCCTGCAGAGTACTTGCCACTAAGCAAACACACAGGGGACGGGTGAGTTTTTGCTATTCTTAACCCCCCAGAAAAGAAGCAACCCTCTCTGAATGGTTTTTGTTGTTAAAGAGGATGCCAACTGACCCATGTCCCAGAAACCAGAAAAGCACAAAACCCTCCCCCACTGCATTTCGGTAACTTTTACACACAGTCATTTTGTCACTCTGTCTTTAAAGCTGTAAAATAAAGAACAAGGCGGTTACGTCTGACCTAAATACACATGATCCGCGGCTTTCCTGTTCTCTCGCTACGCTTCTCTGGAGGATACTTGCTGCAAGCGTAGCAGCTCACCTGTATGTAGCCAGCTCCCCCCAGGTAGAACTTTCTGTCGAGCTGAAAGCACTGCATGTCCAGCTTGAACTGGGAAACTGTTCCTTAATCTTCTGTGTGTCCTGGAAAATATCTCCAGAAATCAAGTGACCATTTTTGACTCAAAACATCCTTCGTCCCTGCTGGTTGCCAGGGCGGCCCTCCTCTTCCTGGCACGCACACGGGAACATGTACTCCTTTCCACTCTCACAAGTGCTCTCCAAGTTCAAGCTTCTTGTGCCCCTATCGGGACCAGAGGCAGAGCCTCCTGTCTCATGCTCTACTTCCTTCACTGATGTGTGCCTCCACCCCCAGGAGGTCTCAGGTCCCTCCTTTCCATCCCTTCAGCCTTAAATCAGTCCTACCTTATATTAAATCTGTCTTTGTCAGCACACTGAAGGGCTCAGGGGATTCTTGTCAAGCACCTACCATTTGGCAGACACTGTATTTAGACATTTTACCTGCGTTATCTCATTTAATCTTAATGTCATGAATGCTCTGCCAGGTAGGTGTTATTTCTTCTTTTTCACTAGAGAGGCAGTTGGAGGCTAGAGAGCTTTGTATGCCACGGCCAAAGCTACACAGTCAGGGACAGAGAGCATCCAGACTCCGATGTATCTGATCTCAGAGCCCCTAGCTCTGCCACTACCCTGGAGCCCTGCCATTTGAGTTTGTTTTTTAAGGCATCTGTTTTATGAAGGCTGGCTGGAGTTCGTGTATTTTAGTGGCAAATCTTCCAGTAGCCTAATGCAAACATATAGTTTGGTCATCTTGGTGGTGGTCTCTGTGGACAACTAAAGACTGCTGTTTGTTTTGTTTTGTATTGTTTTGTTTTTAAGATTTTATTTATTTATTTGACAGAGAGGAGAGCAATCACAAGCAGGCAGAGAGGCAGGCAGAGAGAGAGGGGGAGCAGGCTCCCCACTGAGCAGGGAGCCCGATGTGGGGCTCGATCCCAGGACCCTGAGATCATGACCTGAGCTGAAGGCAGAGGCTTTAACCCACTGAGCCACCCAGGCGCCCCTGTTTTGTTTTTTAATCAAAGATCTAGGACTTGACAATCCTCTGCCTTTGCCATGGCTCGCAGAGTAGTCCAGGTGCATTTCTTCTATCTGTATAAAAAGAGGGCTGGAGTGGGGAGGAAGGCACTTGTCCAAGTGTGGGTGGCTTCTCCCCCTGTTAAATCAGGGCACTTGTGGAGGTAAATAATCCTGGTAATCTGTTCCCTTTCCATTAGAGATCAACTCTCAGTGACAAGCCAAAGCATGCTTTTCTTCTTTTACCAAAACACCCACAAAGGAAACAGAAACCAGTTTAGCAACTTTGTAAGTGGGTGCAAAGGATTCCTATAAATAAAGCCTCCCATTGTGCCGCTCTGGTCATGCGAGGTTTGGAATGCTGACGGTTTATGTCGTCCCACTCCGAACTCTTACTGACAACTTAGTGAATTAACTCTAGCTAATTTTGATACTTCTTTAAGGTGACCTTAATTAGAAGCAATACTCTAGGAATAGACTGTGTCCCCCCTCCACCTCTACTCTTCATCCTTTCCTAATTGATTCCTTTCCCTAAGAGAGAAAAAAATAATGTAACTCAAACTAGGTGATCTTAGTAAGAGGAAGAATGGTATCTGGTACATTAAGAAGCTTTGTTGTTTACTTATAAAAAGTATCAAAACAAATACTATACAGAGGAGATCAATTTGGGCAACTCTATTTTATTCACATGGTGGCTTTTTCCCTTTTTTGATGATGGAACCATAGAATTTGAAAAGCTGTAAGAAATGGGGCATCTGTCTGCTTTCAGCTCAGGTCACGGTCCTGGGGTCCTGGGATTGAGCCCCATGTTGGGCTCCCTGCTCAGTTGGGAGTCTGCTTCTCCCTCTCACTTTCTCTCTTTCTCTCTCTCTCTCTCTCTCTCTCTCTCTCGTGCACTCACACTCTCTCTCTCAAATAAATAAAATCTTTAAAAAAATAAAAAATAATAAGCTGTAAGAAATGGACTTTAGTAATATAAGGAAATATCCTTACAAACATTAGTACTTCTTTTGTAGAAAGGAAAATGCAAACAAAATCAACTACTGAATGTGGTTCTTAGATTTTTGTGTAATTGTGGAAGCTAAACATAGCAGAAGAAATTGACCTTTACTTGAGAATTAAAAATGCCGTTGGATGTCATTACTGGGTCAGTAGTCAAAATTGGAATACAGACTACAGATCATATAAAAGTATTATGTCAATGTGAAAGTGATTGAAGTTAAAAACAACTTGTGGTTGTGTAAAAGCATCTATATTCATAGGAAGTATATGTAAGTATTTAGGAACAAAGGGCCATGATGCATGTAACTTACATTCAGATGGTTCAGCGAATATACACATTGTGTGTATGTGTATGTGTGTGTGTGTGTACACATAAATATCACAGAAAGAAAACACAAACGTAAAAGAAAAGGGATAAAACATTAACAGTAGTTGAATCTAAAGAATAATAAGAATACATTTGTCCTAAGTAATATTAATTCATATCTATGAGCAAGTGATGCTTGAATCTAAATTTCTAGCCAAAAAGATTATAATTGACAAAAGACCTATAAATTCAACTGTTCACTAAACATATCCATTAAGATATTCCACAGATATTTCAAAATCAACCTTTCCACAATTGGTTTTATAAGGTCCCCCTTTAACTTGAGCTCCTTCATTGTTCTCTGCCACCAAACTAGATTGTTTCCTCTACCTCCCTCCTCTAACACATCTCCCCCACCAGCACAGCTACAGTCACTCAAGGAATCCTGTTCTATTCTATACTATCCTACCTGTAAAGTCTCTTCCATGAATCTACTCTTTCAGTCCTCACTGCTGTTATTCAGCTTCAGTATCACAGTGGGTTGTAATCATCACCTCCCAGGTGGTCTTTTGCATTCAGAATGTGTCCCCCTCCAAATAATTTAGAAGGCACGTGAAGGCACTGGTTCTTGTTTCTTTCTCTCATCTTGTATCTCTTCTCTCCCTATGCCCAAATTTGTCTTGCCCTCTCCCTTATCATGCTATAGTCACACTTCACTTTCAGCTGAAGCTTTCTCTAGCCACCAGGCCTTTGCCCATGTTAGTCTCTCTGCCCTGAACAGTTAGTTTCCTTTTCCCCTGCTTACAACACCTTGTTAAACACATAGTCCTATTTGCCTGATTTATTCTTCCTTTAAATCTCAACCTAAATGACATTCCCCTAGAGAACATTCATGACACTCTAAGTCTAATCAAATCAAAATTAAAATCAGAATAACAAAAAATTGGATTATTATGAATATGTTTTTGAAACTGGCATAATGTGTGTACATATTCATCAGTCAAGGTTTTCCACAGATATTCATTGGAATACCTGTTACATGCCTAGCAACTTCTATTTGGGTCATTGGATGGATACTTGTTGATCTGAAACTCCTACAGTGTTTCAGAGGCGTTTTGGATGTGAGGACTGACTGAAACATTCTTAGAGCTTAAATTCTAGTAAGGGTGACTCCTCAGCAACATAGAAATATATAATGTCAGTTAGTGATAAATATCATGAAAGGAAAACATACATAGGGTGCTTCCTTGGGTATGGAGTCAGGGAAGACATCTCTAGTGAAGAGGTATATGAACAGGGACCTAAATATAATGATGAAGCAAAGTCAGGACAATGTCTGTGAAGAACATTCTAAGAAAAGGGGAACCTCAAGTGCAAAGGCCTTGGGCCAAGAGCATGCTTGGTGTGTTCAAGGGACAGCCAAGAGGCATGTGTGTTATAGTCAGTGAGCAAGAGGATAAGGATGGAAGGGAGTTGTTAGGGCCAGATCCTGTGATGTTGAGCCATGAATCCACTCTGTCAGGTCGGATTTAGTCTGGGTATTGATTTTAATTGTCCTCATGATTTTGTACTTAAACTGAGAACACAAACTGCAACACAAACTACAAAATGCATGCATTTTGTAGGGAAAAGGGATACTGAGGACCAAAGACAATGCAAGGAGTCTCTCAAGGGCAAACATGTTGCCCTGAGAATTACTGAGCCAGAATTGGATAGACCCTGGAGAACTGGGTAGTTGCTATCAGAAAGGTGACAGCAGGTGGAAGAAAGCCTTTGCCCTATGTAAACTAGCATCACCCAGACACCCCGGTCTCTTCTCTTTGCCCCTTTCTATCCCCATTTTTTCCTGATTGTTCTAAAATTAACTTAGCTGAAATCTAGGATCCTTTCTAGCCTTTAGATAGTGACAAGAGTATTTTGCTTTTATACTATGGCAGTGACTTCTTTTTTAAGATTTTATTTATTTATTTATTTGACAGAGAGGAAGATCACAAGTAGGCAGAGAGGCAGGCAGAGGGAGAGGGGGAAGCAGGCTCCCTGCAGAGCAGAGAGCCCCATGTGGGACTCCATTCCAGGACCCTGGGAGCATGACTCGAGCCGAAGGCAGACACTTAACTGACTGAGCCACCTAGGCATCCCATGACTTTTGTCAGGAAGTGTAATACATTGTTTTAAAAAATAATGGATTCCAGTTTTTACATCAATTTCTAGCCACATGGTTTAAATAGAGCAAATATAGTATAATATTAATTTATATACCTCTATATGATAAAAAAAATGTACAAACAAAAATATTTGTTCTTTTTTTTTCAAGAGAACTACTTTTTTCCAGGTTTGATTTATAGGACTAGAAGATCTTGAATTACTTTCTAAAATGATATGTGTTCCATATTCTTTTCTTAATCAGTCTCTAGTAATTTTGTCATTTTTCTCTTTTATTTTCTTCTTCTTGATCTTTGTTGTTTCCCCTTCTTGATGTCCATAATCCTAAAAATTGGCTGAAGAAAAAACCCTTTTTTCTGATAAGCATACTCTTTTCAAGTTTATGTGAAATAAATATAAGTAAGGGCAGAGAGAAACTAAAGCAGAACACCATATGGAAGTGAAGACAGTATACTTAAAGTACATTATTCATATTCAGTGAAATTTTATAATTAATAATTATAATAATTTATAAGGTAAAAAGTTAAAAATATATACTATTAGGCAGTCTCCAAAGCACCATCGATTGATGTAAATATTTTAATCAGACATTAACTTTAATGTATTTCTTTTAGGGCATTATAATTTTTGTGTACTATATAGATCGTTATGTGTATAATCATTCATTTTCTTCTGTAGACATTATTATAGGATCTTGAAATCAAGCCTTCAACTCATTTGCATGATGATTTATCTTCATTTTTTTCTTTATTTCTTTTCTACATCTCTTCTCGATAGTTTTGAATTTTCTGAATCAGTTAAGAAAAGCTTTTTTTTAGATTATGAAAACACTAATTGAAAAAGATAAATGCACCTCCTATGTTTACGGCAGCATTTTTTATAACAGCTATATTACCGAAGCAAACCAAGTGCCCATTGATAGATGAATGGATAAAGACGAGGAATACTACTCAGCCATAAAAAAGAATAAACCCTTGTCATTTGCAACAACATGGATGGATCTAGAAGGTATAACACTAAATGAAATAAGTCAGAGAAAGACAAATAGTATATGATCTCATTCATATGTGGAATATAAGAAACAAACAAACAAACAAAAAAGGAAAAAAGAGAGACAAACCAAAAAACTCCACTATAGAGAACAAACTTGGCTGGCCGATGAACTCACAAGTGCAGACAGTGTGCTACACAAGGGGAAGGTTTAACACCACAGGGTTTCTGGCCCAATAAGTGGTTTGATAGTAATTGTTGCTACAAGTAAGGAAAAACAAAAATAAAACAAAACAAAACTAGAGAACAAACTGTTGGTTACCAGAGGAGAGGTCAGTGGAGAGTTGGATGAAATAAGTGATGGGGATTAAGTCTACATTTAACACAATGAGCACTGAGTAATGTATAGAATTGTTAAATCAATATATTGTACACCTGAAAATAATATAACACTATGTTAACTACGTTGAAATTAAAATTAAGAAAAAAAATAAAACATAAAAATATGGAATGAAATGAAAGTTTTGTTTTTTTTTTTTTAAAGTTGTTGGTGCTACAGTTTCAGGAGCATAACACAGTGATACAACAACTCTATACATAGGCTGTGTTCACAAGTGTAGCTACCATCTTTCACTATGCAAGTCTATCACTGTATCATTGACTCCCTATGCTGTGCCTTTGATCCCCATGACTTATTCATTCCATAACTGGAAGCCTGTAGCTCCCACTCCTCTTCACCCATGTTGCCCATTTCCCCTACTCTTGTCCCCTCTGGCCAACCTGTTTGTTCTCTGTATTTATAGGTCTGATTCCTCTTTTTGCTTGTTTATTTATTCAAGCTTTGTTTTAAAGGTTCATCCTAAGAAATTGCTGCATTCTAAAGGCTGTTATGTAAACATGGCTTATCTTGACGTGGTAGGCAATATGTGAGACATCTACACATGCTTTTATAGCACTCTCTGCATATGATAATTTAACAAGCTGGCATTTATTGAGTACTGATTACATGCCAAGTATTGCTCTAAGTACCGTGTATGTATTAAATCTTTTAATATTTCTAGCAACCATATGAGGTAGTAAGTATTAAAATCCTGGTTTCACAGATGATAAAACAGGCAGAGAGGTCAATAATTGATCTCAGACCTCATATCTAGAAAGTGGAGAAACAGGGATTTGAACCCAGGCAGACTGGTTCAAGAGCCTTAACTGTTCCTCCCTCTGCAACCTTTGCATTGGCTGATGCACCCCAGACGAGGCAGGAGGTACACTGACTGCTGAGTACAGATTGCTGAGAAACGTTAACAGGAGGGAAGAAGAGAATGGTAAACGTGCTCCTTGCTTAACAGGTGACATTTTTCCTAAGAGAAAAAGCACAGAACTAGAAGAGACTTCTTTCCTTTAGTCATAAAGTACGTTCACAAGAAGGAAGAAAATGGAAAAGGCCATGTGTAGCAGATGGCTGAGTCAGCGCTGTGACCCCCGTGCTTAGCACAGGCTGGCCTCAAATTAATCGATGCTCAGGAAACAACATGAAGTTTGTTACATGCTCCGTGATTTGCTTTAGTGAGAGCTCTTTCAGGCATGCAAAACTTACAAGAATTTTGGGAGGTATTTCTTTCCCATGAAGCCCAACCCTTAAAATACCCTTTATATATCCGGCGATAAGGGGTACTATAAGCAGTTCAGAATTTCTTTTCAGAACAGCACCTCTGTTCAAAAAAAACAAACAAACACTTGATAAGTGACTTTCCTTAAGTCACCTTCCTTAAGCTACATGTTTTCTCTGGACCAGGGAAAGTGTTCTTGTTCTTTTGCAGAGTGCATTTTGAAAAGAGTGTACACTTCCAACCACATCTCAGGTTAAGACTGTATCCTTGGCATTGTAAGGTGATATTAGCAAAAGTGCTTCTTATAATCCTACCTGCCAACAATTAATATCTATAAATAGGAAGATCACATGACTCCAAAATTACCCAAGTCTTGGAAAGAGTTTTTATCATAAATTTTCCTTTAGGAAAGGGTCTTTTCTCTACCATCTTCAAAAAAAATTCATCTTGAACAAGCTCTAATTATGTATTCAGGCAGAATTCTCCATGTCATAAAAGTAAACCAACAAACATGGACATTTAAAGTCACATTGTCATAGTCAACAATCATGTATTGTACACTTAAATTTCTTTAAGAAGATAGAGCTCATGCTAAATGTTCTTACCATAATAAAATTTTTAAATGCTTTAAAAAAATAAAATAAATTTACATTATCATAAGTTGGTTATAATAACAGATATAAAGAAAATAAATGAAAAGTAAAATAGGAAAATAAGTTAAAAACTAAGAGAAAGAATCTAGAATAAAAACTAGAGGAGATGTAGGAGCAGTAGCATTTCTGATCACAGCATTTAAAATATTTTTAAATGAGGAGGTGCCTGGGTGGCTTAGTCATTAAGTGTATGCCTTGGGCTCAGGTCATGATCCCAGAGTCCTGGGATCAAGCCCCGCATGGGGCTCCCTGCTCAGCTGAAAGTCTGCTTCTCCCTCTCCCACTCCCCCTGCTTATGTTCCCTCTCTTGTTTTGTCTCTCTCTGTCAAATAAATAAATAAAATCTTTAAAAATAAATAAAATAAAATAAAATATTTTTAAATGAGAACCTCTTTGGCACCCTGGATCCCAGATGATAGACAGCTAAGAGAAAGCAATGTCCAAGAGCCAGTACTACTCAGAGGAAACTGTTCATCGGATGCCTAATGGACAGGTCTAAGCACGATTAAGGCATTGATTTGATCTTACAAAAAAAACCCTGAAAGAACTACACTTAGCTGACAAGTGTAGCTGAGCTACACTTAGTGAGTCAAGTCTAACTCCTATCAGAGTCCTAATGAGAGCAAATAAGAAAGAGCAAATGACAAAATATTGGGAAATACGTATCTTGTATAGATATGGCACATATATAGATATAGTTGTTTACTTATAGAGGCATCTGTCGTATCCCAATTCACAAGTGTGTTTGATATGAGTGTATAAGTGTTTTTGTAGCTTTCTTGTTCATTTTCAAACATGATGCAAATATAGGTAACATTAACATCTATGTGAGACATAGACATAGACATAAAAATGTCAAAGCCCTCCTTTGCATATTCTGCAGATGTTGAAAATTGTGCATTTGTATTTTGTCTGGGCTTATGTAGGTGTGTTTCTTCTTCTAACCTGAAGTCTTGCTTTTAAAAAGAGCCACTTCCTTCCAGAGTTTTACCTGCTGTTTTTATTTCCCTGGGAGTCTGCAACTATGCTGAATTATTTGAAGATAAACATCAGGGCATCTTCATAACACTTCTGCCCTTTCTTATTGTGCACTACTATATAAAGCTGTAAGGAAACAGCCCGTCATTAATTTTCTCTATATAGCTAAGTTGACAAACCTTTTGAGAATAAAATAGCATCTCCCAGTGTGGTTGTGTGCATAACATGAGAATATTAATTGAAGCACTTTGTAAATAAGAAAGCATTAAACATAAGCAAGGCAGTTATCATCAGCATTACTTTAAGCCATCCATGTCATTATGTAAAGAAATGGAAATTAATATCTACTAAGCCCCAACTTACAGCAGAATGCTAAGAACTTTACTAGAAGTTTTACATAGGTTGTCTTATCAAATAGCATTCATAGGGAATACTGCTGGAATTCTTAAAGGAGCCCAATAAACAGTTTGTAGTAGATACAAAATAGCTCTATAGAAAAGATGAGACATCATAAATTTTTATTTCAGAATGAATCATATTGCCAGTTAATTACATTTCCCTCTAAAAATCACTGGCTTGGTGAGATACTTCACTAGGCAATGAGTGGTTTATTATGGAGCTCTCAGAACTTGGCAAAAGCTATAGATTCTGTATTGCATTGAAAATCGTAGTATTCTTGCAGTGATACGGAGTATCATTGTTCCGACCGTGAACTCAGCCTTCTTTATAACCATCATCAACTCATTACGATGTACTAAGTCTGCACACAGTGTTCAGTGTCCTTTATATCTTTTAACTTGTCCCTGAAGCCCACCTGTCTTGGCATCCGGTAGTCCTTGGACTTGCAAGATCTGAGTTGACATTTCCTATGACAACCCTATGATTGTGATTCCTACCCCCAAATAAAATACAGAACTATATGTGTAGATCTCTGCGCTGCATTGAAGGATCTCATAAAAGTGTAATGGCAGGGGAGGATAAGAGAGAAGCATCCACCAAAATCTTCTGAAGTTGAAGGACATGAGCAGGGAGTCCAGGAGAGTCAGGCTATAGAGGTTGCCATCCACTTCCATAAAGCTAACAGGAAAAGAGGATTCAGAGGGGACCAGGTAGGAAGGAGAGAGTTATTATGACCCCTATCCATTCATTCAATTATAAGTGTTCAACACCATGAGGATTTGGGGCGGACTTTCTCCTTGCCCTAATAGGGAAGAAATACAGAAAGAAATAACCATAATAGTATAATATTAGTATAAGATATACTGTCTCATGATGCAGTGGGTGTTTCTGGGGTTAAAAAAAAATCAAACTTTGGTTTGGACGGTGAACCAGCAGCATTCAAAAATCTGTAAAGGTACAAACACCAGGTACGTTAGTACCCAGCTTATCAAATCTACTGCCTGTCAGTGCTATTAAGACTAACAGAGATTCGTTAAAGGTGGCCACACCATTGATTTGTTCTATGATAAGAAACTGTACAGAAGTTAGCTACTGAGTTCTTTTATCTCGCTCCATGACAGACTTGTAGGGTCAACTTGATAACATTATGCAGAGCATGCCGGCACTGTTTCCAAAACGCTCAGTGAGCAAGAGCAAGTCCACAGTCACAAGGCGGGTCCAGTCTCCTATGTGCAGGAACAGAGACTTCCGAACCTCTCACACTGCCAGCAGGGGTCAGGCACCCGGTGGGAGGAGAGGGCGCTCTCCCGAAGAGGAAGTGTAGTATTACCCAGGGAAACACAAGAGCCACAATCCCTGTCCTCTCTTCCTGAAAGCAGCGTAGTGCTGGCTGACTAGGCTTGAAAGGAGGACCTCAGAAATGTTCTGCCCTCGCAAAGGTATGTGTAAGTGCTCCCTGCTTTAAACATGTCATTTTGGAAAGTCAGCTAAGGCAGACTTTAGGTTCTATTTTCAAAATCCAGATAAGCTATATGGATATGTTGGTTACTGCCTCTAGAAAGGAAATGCTTGGTAGGGGGGCCGGAGGGAGTAAACTCTGTTGAAATACTAAATCTAAATATAGGATATAGAAAAGACTTTGTGTGTGTGTACATATTTTGTCCCTAATTTGCTATAGGTGCTGCTGCTAAGTGCGATTCTATTAGGAGGTGCTCTCAGAAATAGATTCAGACACAGTGATTTAGGGTTTGTTTTTGTGTCCAATAAGCATTTATGACAAGTCGTTAGTGAGTTCTTTTCATTCATTCACAGGAAATCATTTGTCATTAAGGTTTCCATATGGTCTTCCCTTGTCCCTAACTGAAAAATTGTACACTGCCAGGGAAATAATAGTGATCAAGTCACACACTCAGATTTTATCACCACAGTTCTGGATTTCAAAGGCTGATAATAGATTTCAGTAGTCTCTCCTAACCATCCTCTTAACAGTTTGCTTAAATGTATTTGTTTTCCCTTAGTATCTTATTCCTTTAAGTTCTCTGGGCTCCAGGAAAATGAGATAAATAAGAGGTTTTTTGTTTCGTTTTTTTGTTTTGTTTTGTTTTTTTAAGTTTTGGTCAAACAAGCCAAAATAACATTATTATTGATCGATCAACCTGTACTTTTAAGTAGAAGGAATAAGGATATAAAAAGATCTGAAGCATGTAAGTAACCTCTTTGATTTTTAATGGCATGCAGCAGATGGAATTCATTATTGACTTTTAAAAATGAAATTGCCCTGCATTATTATTTATTTATAATTTTACCGCTCAAAAGAAGTGATTATCATTACTAGGTTAGTTTTTCCTCAATCACAGCAACTATATGATAACATCAGAATGTAAAATATGGTTTACCACTTAGGCATGAGGCTTAATGATGTTGAGGATATTATCTCTTTCAAATTATTTCAAAAATAAATTTATGAGAATAGCACAGTTAAAAGGTTGAGCCTCTTTTCTTTTTATTTGAGTAATTTCAAAAGCAGTTATTTCACATTATAGAGCAATTTATGTATGAAACTCTCGTTACAGAAACAGAAATGTTTTTTATTAGAAACAATCTAATTTCATCTTTCCAGTTCAGCACACATATTTTCTGATGATATACACAAAATGCCCAAGTAAAATATTTAGATGATTAGTTAGTTTCAGCTTAAACAACTTTTTAATTTTAATCAGAAATTCTAAAGCTTTTCAGCCATCAAGGAAGATGATAACTAGTCATAACAAGCATTTAATTTCAAGCATTGCCCAACATTTAATCATTACATTTAGTTGAAATTTGAGAAATATTACAATTGTCTAGTTTTCCATCTTCATGATTTAAAAAATATATAAGAATGGAAAAATCTCCAGTATTAGACATGAAGCTATAGATGTTATAAAAATTCATGCCTTTTTCAAAGCTGCTGTTGTTTTGTTTTGTTTTGTTTTGTTTTGTTTTAACTATTTTATTTATTTGACAGAGATCACAAGTAGGCAGAGAGACTGGGCGAGAGAGAGGGAGAAGCAGGCTCCCTGCTGAGCAGAGAGCCTGATGCAGGGCTCCATCCCAAGACCCTGAGATCATGAGCTGAGCCGAAAGCAGAGGCTTTAACCCACTGAGCCACCCAGGCGCCCCTGCTGTTGTTTTAAAGTAACATTTCACATACAGGACAGCAATTATTATTTATATAATCAGGAGATCTGGTGCAGACAGGTTTCAGACCACTGTTGAATTTCAGTGAAGCTTCTGGTTAAATTAGACCCCTCCTCCATTCTTCTAGCCCTCCTCCAAGTCATCCTCCCCTCCTCCAGTTTCTTCCTCCTCTCTTCCTCTTCTTCCTCCCTCTTTTACCATCTCTCCTGACACTTGCACACTCAGACATCTTCTTGCATAAGTGGATCTGTTTTCTTCAACAGTGGTCAACATTGTGAAACTGAAGGATGGTAATTAATATTTCATAGGTAGCACTTAAGCTTCTTCACCTAGATTATGCATTTTGCTTCATCGTGCTCATCCACGGGCACTTAATAAATGTTTACTGGTTGTCTAGTAAGGTTGTGTTATGACTGATTTCGAGAACTTTCATACCCTGCAGTTACCACTTCTGTATTTCTTTGATTCCAAGATTAGCCCCTTTTTTTTTCTTCCACATTTTAGCTTTTTAAAATCTGAAAATATCTTATGATCAATGGTGTATCGTGGTTTAATTGGCAGGGTTTTGTTTTCCCTTTTTTTTCTCTTGGTGGTCCATCTTTTAAGAGATTCTGTTTTAGATATGATGAAATATGGCAGTAAAAATATGGATTGATCTATTGTACAATATACTGAAGGCTGTGCATTTCACATTCAAATATTTTAAGAGTATTCTTTTTCTGTTATGTGGCTTATCCATAACCAATTTTGGTCTCTCCTCACTACCTTCCTTCATCCTGATTCCCTAACACTGTGATTCTCCCTGTTCTTGAACCAACTGTCTTGACTAAACACCTTTGGAAAATACTCAGAGAATTTTATTACTAAATTCATTACCAAAATTTAACTGTAATGAGATGGAAAGAGTACACATTTTTAAAACTAAAGTCTTCGGTTCGAGTTATGGTTCTACTCCTTTAAACTATTGAGTACTTCTGGATCCAGTAATTTTTTGAGAGCTTCAAATTATACATACAAAGAACAGAAATAGTATGAATAATTTCTTCCTCATAGGATTGTTAGAACAATTTGTTAAAAAAAATTGAACCAGTAAAAGACTGAATATGAAATGTATATGAGAGCACTTTATGAACCATGAAGTACTATTTGACTATAAATTTTAAGCATCAACATTAAACAAAACATTCTTAGATGACATTATGTGTAAATGGAAAGTTAGAAAGAAGAAAGGGGGAAAGGCAAATTTCAAGAATTTGCCCCGAACTAAAGAGAGTAAATTCTGCATTTTAATTATCATTGGAAATAATGATAGGACCCCTTAACTCCCCGAATTACAAGGAGCACCGTGAGCCCTGTCTCCAGAGGACTTCCACCAGTTAGAGTCTTAATTATTTTGAATCCCAGTGCTGAATGTGTGCCAGTCTCAGAGCTTGTATCCTTTATTGAATTAGGGGAACCACAGCCCACAGCACCTCCGTGGCATTAAAAATAAAAGAGGTTACTTAGATTCCCCAATTCCTTCCCTATCTTTGTTCCTTCCACTTAAGAGGCAAATCGATCTATAAATTACTGTAAGGCTTTGGCTTTAGAAAAAATCACATAACGTAAGTATGTTTAACAGTGGATTTTGGAATCACTGTATGACAAAGAACTTTCTCTAATGCCCCTGACTTTTAGAGGAAAACACGGTGGAGGTGGATGGGGTGGTTGCCAGCTGTTAGTACTTTCTGCATTTGTTTGTTTTAGTTTCTTGGTCTGGTCGAAGCAACCAAACCTTAATTTGTTGTCTGCTTGTTGGTCCCCGAGGTTATTTATTTATCAGGCCCCGTTATACGTGAAGACTTAAACTAAAACTTAACATGCCCATCAACATACATTTTAATAGAGCTTTACCTTCTACAGAAAGAGAATTATAGGTATTAGCGAATGCCCACTAGGACAAACACGACAAATCACAATAGTAACTGTGGCAAGGGTCCCTCTGTCTGGTTCCAGATATTCATGAAGGGGAAATGATACAAAATCAGTGAACCAAATAGGATTAGCCACATAGTTATTTCCATAGCTTTTTCTGCCATGGAAAAGACTTCAGATAGTCTCAGCTTGAAATTTCATCCACAATTCACCAATGAGAAATGAATGCCATGGACATAGGGACCGTTGCATAAAACCCAGAAGCGCTTTAGGGTACACTGGTGAGGGTATTGCCGTGCATTCAGCGTTCTCTAATCCTTTCATTGTATTGGCTTTCACGGTTTCAAGAACATAATGGTAAAAAATAAATGTCATTGCTGTTTCTTCAAAACACAGGGTACTTCAGTGGTACTTACAATACTACTGCTTAATGTAAATTCCGTTGCTATAGTGAGTGTAAAACACGGACTGCTTTTAAAAGGTAGTGTGTGTTGTTTTGTTGTTGTTGTTGAGGATAGGCATACTTTCAAGAGGCAAGAGTAAAGAACAGAAAGAGTTGCAGTACTAAAGGCACTTGCAGGTGAAAAGGGGAATTGAAGAAGATGGAGTCTGGTCATTACTTGAAAATCATGTTTCCTATCCTGTCTCTGCCAATGCAGAGTCTTCCAATTTCTCATTTCAGTCACTTAAAAAAAAAAAAAGATTTTATTTATTTGTCAGAGAGCGAGAGAGAGAGCACAAGCAGGGGGAGCAGCAGGCGGAGGGAGAAGGAGCCTCCCCGAAGAGCAACGAGCCTGACACAGGACTCGATCCCAGGACCCTGGGATCATGACCTGAGCCGAAGGCAGACGCTTAACCAACTAAGCCACCCAGGGGCCCCTCAGTCACTTGATTTCCAAAGACCAAAAGTTGTAACTCTAACATGAACATTTTCCCATAATTAAATGGGATATATACTGGGATTTAAAATTTTTCCCATCTCAATTTATTCATAACAGCAAACACTGACATAGGAGTGACTTGGTATTAAGTACTATACTAAGTGCTTTACATATATTAATTAATTAGCGTGTTAATACATCTTAGCATAATGGTAAGAATCATACATGGAGCTATCTTAGCTCATTTCAGTTCATGGAAGCACCACTTTTCTAGATGTTTAGAACAAGAAATATTGGTGTAATTCTAGACTCTTTTTCCTCTCCCACTTTGAATCTTATCAGCCCAGGTATCCTATTGGCTGTATTCTCAACATAGATCCTGAATCCGCCCAGTTCTTAGCACCCGCTCTGCTTCGTCCGGGGTCCTAACTCCATCATCTTTTGACTGCCATTGCAGTCTGACTAGTACCTTCTGACTGGTCGCCTTCCCTCTGCTATTGCTCTCCCCTGCAACACCTCTCAACTCCCTCCTCCTGCCCCACTCCCAAGCCAGTCAGCTTTCAGTAAGACAGCTGAGCTGGAGGAAGATGCTAACCCATGAATCTCATTCTTTCCCTCCTGTGCCTAACCCCCTCAGGGGCTCCTGTTTCTCCTCAGAAGCTGAAGTGGCCATCACAGTGCCCAGGGCCTCTTCTGATCGCTGATTACCCCCCTGCATGGGCACAAGTGCGCAACACACACACACACCTATTGCCTATAATTCCCTCTTTGGTCACTCTCCTTCAACTCCACTGGCCTTCTTGCTGTCCCTTGAACCTACCAGACATGCTTCTTTCTCAAGGTTTTTGCAATTACTGTTCCCTCTGCCTTCCAGGCTCCCCCCATAGCAACTGATACTTCCAGGACCCTCACTTTCTTTAGTCTCTATTCACAGGTTGATTTTGCAAATGTGAACTTCCCTGGCCATCCATCTACAAGTTCAAATCCCACCTGTTCCCCAACAGCTCATATCCTCCTACTTCTCTTCCTTCTTTTTTTTCCTCCTTAGCTCTTACCACTAACACATATATGTGTATTTATGTTTATTATGCTAATTGGAATGCAAACTCTATGAAGAAGGAAGTTTTGTCTTTTTTTCATGTCTGATAGCTCCTATCAAGAGCAGAGCCTAGTATGTAATACATCCTAAATAAGTATTTGTTGAATATATCTTTAGATCAACACTGTGCATTAGGTACAATTATTACCCCCATTTTACAAATGAGAAAGTAAAGGCACGGAAAGATTAAAAAATTTGCCTAAGGTCAAATCAGTTTAGCAAATGTCAGAGCCACAATTCAAACCTAAGGCCCTGCCTCCAGAGTCTGTGTTCAAACTACTCCAGGGTTCTTATTTACATGAAGGAGTAAATTAATTGGAGAAATAGAACTACATATAGATTCATCTATTTGCTGGGATTTTCCTCAATATGCTTTCCTTCCAGTTAAATGGAAAATTGACAGTTGTCTGGCTTAAACAGCACAGCCAGGCACAGTGAAGGCTCTTTACTCTATCACTTGGGGATTTTTTTCTTCAAAGAATATATGAGTTTTTACCATGGGAAAATATGGAAACAAATGCCCCCAATCCCACCCGTATTGACATTCAAATAGTAGTAATAAAATAACATATGGGCAGTGGTTAAAAAAAAAATATTAGCACTATGGAAAAGTATCAGATGAAAACACGTATTGAATGCCTACCGTGCTTTGTAAAAGCTAAGTCTTGGGACTACATATTTGGTAATACAAGTAGAATCTAATGAGAGAGACAGACACATACACAGTTCTAATCATGCACTTCTTTAAGTGTCATAGTAGGGTTATATATAATTCTGAATCGGAATTTAGAAGAAGAAACACCAAATACAGATCTGCTAAAAGCTGAAAGCTGGGCCTTGAAGAGTGAGTTGTGGAGTAGGTAAATAGTGAGCGGAAGGGAATTAAGTATCTCAAAGATGAAGTATCTCGGGGCGCCTGGGGGGCTCAGTGGGTTAAAGCCTCTGCCTTCGGCTCAGGTCATGATCTCGGGGTTCTGGGATCAAGCCCCGCATTGGGCTCTCTGCTCAGCGGGGAGCCTGCTGCCCCCTCTTTCTCTGCCTGCCTCTCTGCCTAGTTGTGATCTCTCTCTCTCTGTCAAATAAAAAAAAAAAAGAGAGAAAGTGAAGTATCTCAAAAGTGCATGACTGGCTCAGTCAGTAGAATGTGCAACTTTTGATCTGGGGGGTCATGAGTTCAAGCCCCACGTTGGGCATAGAGCTTACTTTAAAAAAAAAAAAGCACTTTTTTTGAAAGAGGATGTTGAGGAATGCCAACAAATAAATGTGCCTTAGAGAATGAGACTAAGAGAGAATATTTTAAAATAACATTCCATATGCTATAGAATAGAAATTATAGGCAAATGAGTTATCTGAACAATAAGTACACACATTTTGAATTTAATTTTTAAGAGAATGTCTTTTCTTATCCAAATGCATCAGATAGCAAATTGTCAATTTCATCTCCTCAGGCTACCTTAATCTATTTTTCCATAGGATTCAGGTTACAGGGTACTGACAAACAGGAACAAGAAATTTTATTCTCTAAATGGTTATTTTTGCTTAATATGCTCTGCCAGTTCCAATATCTTATATGTAAAAGTGAAAAGAAAAAAAAAAGGCAATTCATCCTGAGTCTGTTCAGTGTTTTTTGTCCTTGTGTGTTTTCTTTCCCCACCTCATTCCTCTGGGAAAGTCAGGTTTCCAGCTGATCATTTCTCTGATTTGACAAGGTCACTATGAACTTCCTGTCATTCAGAATGTTGGCAGTTTGATCTTGCTTGGTAACAGACTGCTTGGTCACTCAGGTCCTCCTTCCAAAAAAGGGCACAGTGCTCTTACAGAGTGATGACTTCATCCATGAATAGCTAAAAGAAGAAATAAGATATTTTGATAATAAATATTAAAAAGAAAATAATGATCACATGAGATTGGAGTGGGACAGGGCAGTGGCACAGTGATCTTAGATATCGATGGGGGCGTTTATGAGAAGGTGTCATTAAAGTTGAAACCCAGATGATGAGAAGCTATACAAGGACCCAGGAGAGTAGCTAACCATGTAGAGAGATGACAGTAAGTGCAAAGGTTGAGGGGTGAAAACAAGTTTGGTTCAAGGAACACAAAGAATAGAAGTATGACTGGAGAGAGTGGTAACAGTGACAAAATGAGGTCTCAGAGTTAACTAGTGACTTGATGTACACTCATAATTAGCCATCATTTCTGCCTGTTAGCACTGAGATTGTTACTTGCATCTCAATTATAAATCTACTATCTCTGATGGAGTATTTACTTGAATTTGCTCTGCACTGCAGGATTTATAAAGACCTTTAACAGGGACCCCTGAGTGGCTCAGTTGGTTGGGCATCTGCTTTCAGTTAAGGTCATGATCTCAGGGTCCTGGGATCGAGTCCTGCGTTGGGCTCCCTGCTCAGCTGGGACCCTGCTTCCCCCTCTGCCTGCCACTCTCCCTGCTTGTGCTCTCACTCTCTCTCTGTCAAATAAATGAATAAAATCTTTTTTAAAAAAATAAGACCTTTAACATACATCCTAATTGCACAGAAAGTTCCCTAACATCCCCATGAAGTAGGCAGGACTAAACGTTGTTTCCATTTTATAGGTGAGGAGAAGATAGTATGTAAGTGACTCGCTAGAGAGGTCTACGACGCCCGGTCCCCACCACACACACGTCGTCCTGATTCCCCATGCTTCATCAGAATTGCCAAAAGTCAAACCTGTCTTTTAGCCGGATTTGAAATGAACTTAGGGCTTCAGTATAATGAAAGGCTCATCATGGCCAAACGAGGAAAAACAAAAAGAGCTGGTATGATGACTACAATTCACTCTAACAGCACATGAGTGTAGAGTGGGGTCTGCATACTATTCAACCACATCACCGATCCTACAAGATGGCTAGCTGATCCATCGTATGATGTTCCCTGTCAGATCTGGGTTTTAAATAGTTCATTCTGGAACAGCGATTTGCAGAAAATAGGAACAATCGATTAGTCTGGTGAGAGATGCCGACAACCTAAACTGGAATTAATCACAGGTTAGGTCTCAAAGCCTCCCTGGCCTTGGTCACCAAGATAATTCTGTACTGCGTCAAAACCGTGTTTCCCTAGCTTGCTGAAATGACATCACATGGGACACTTAAAATTTGTTTGAGACCTAACTATATTCTTCTATTTTTTCGTATGGTAAAGTTTTTAACTTTGTCATATGATAAAGTTATTATGAAAGGATTTAGATTATTTTAAGTTTATTATAGGAATTAGTTATATGTAATGCATACATACTCTTGTCTTTTCTGTATGCTTGAAATTTGCTCTTTTAAGTTCGTATCTCTTCAAATGCTAATCTAGCTATAATTTTCAGGATTAAAAAATTCTTTTCTATCATAAAGTACTATCTTTCTCTGTTCAAGGTATTATTTGGTGTGTGTGTGTGTGTCTGTGTGTGTGTGTGTTGCCACATAACTTCTTACAAGGAAAAAATTTTAAATGAATAATCAGTCTAGATACATGAAAAATATATCAGGGTTGAAGCTATCGAGTTTACTTATTAAAGGCAAGTCCAGGTTATGAAGTTAACCACATTTCTATTATTTTATTTTTAAAATCGAATTAGTAAGTAGAGGTATGACATTTACTGTCTCAGACTATTAACTAAAAAGACCTTTTTAATTTTTTAAATATTTATTTATTTGGGGAGAGAGAGAGAGCGTGCAGGGGGAGGGGCAAAGGGAGAGAGAGAATCCCAAGCAGACTCTCCTCTAAGCCCAGAGCCAGACATGGGGCTTGATCTCATGACCCTGAGATTATGACCTGAGCTAAAATCAAGAGTCAGACACTTAACTGACTGAGCCACTGAGGTGCCCCTAAAAAGACCTTTTTACCTTTTACAACTTTTGATGATTAAGTTAAGGTGTTTTTGGAAATCAGTTTTTAAAAACTAGTCATTCCTGCTTTTTGCCTGTGGGATTTATACAAATGTTCTCTGTATGACATGGCTGTGATTGAAGTTTGGTGGCTTTTTGCTTTTAATTCAGTCATTTTTCATATTTTTAAATTAATTTGCTTATTTTTGCTTTGGTCTTGTGGTTCCTTAACATTTTTTTCTATCTGGATGAGTAATCTTGGTTGTAATTTTTTTTTTACTTTAAAAGGGTCTAATTTGGGGGGCACATGGGTGACTCAGTCAGTTAAATGTGGACTCTTGATTTCAGCTCAGGTCATGATTTCAGGATGATGAGATCAAGATCTGCACAGGGCTCCCTGCTCAGCATGGAGGCTGCTTGTCCCTCTCCCTCCCTCCCTGCCCCTCTCCCTGCTCTCTCTCTCTCAAATAAAAATTAATGATTAATTAATTAATTAATTTTCTTTTTTTAAAAAAAACTCTTACACATTTATTAAACTTGCAGTAGTATTTAAGAATATTTTTTCTCTGCTTTTTCTTCCAAGTCTCAAAGCTGATCTCCTGATTGAACATTGTAAACTCTTGTAATCAAAAAAACAACCACCACCACCAAGTCTTAAACGTTACAAAAAGATCTCATAGTTATTATTCACTAGTGTTGTGATCCTTTTCTCAGTTTCAAGCACACTAAATAAATACTGTATAATTTTAAAAATTCTTTAGAACACTTACAGTTTATAATTTTCCTCATATAAATATTTCAAACCAATTTTTAAAGTTATATGATTAACATACTTTAAATGCAACATGATGTTAATGTGTTCAATAACTTTTTTAAAGGGCTAGCACACATTTTGCTTTTATTATTTTAAAGTTGCAAATCCTGGGGTGCCTGGGTGGCTCAGTTGGTTAAGCAACTGCCTTCGGCTCAGGTCATGATCCCGGAGACCGGGGATCGAGTCCCATATCGGGCTCCCGCCTCTGTGGGGAGTCCGCTTCTCCCTCTGACCTTCTTCTCCCCTCTCATGCTTTCTCTATCTATCTCAAGTAAATAAATAAAATCTTTAAAGTTGCAAATCCTGAAAAACATAAAATGCTGAAACTTTTTCTTCTTTATATCGTGGCTCTTTTCTCCAGATAGTTCTCTGTCATGTTATCAACCTGTATCTCAAAGTACAAGTACCTGTTATGCAAACAACTGAAATCAAGGCAAGTCTTGTTAAGCAAAATTGGATCAGAGCACATGTAGAAAGGGAAAAAAAATCAGAATAAAGAATATGGTATTTCAAAAGAAAACTTGATTTCTCGTACATTTCTTAAAGTTAATATTCCAATACTGGTACATAAGCAAGAGAGCGGTCCTGAATTATCTACCTCCTAACATTTTGAGAGAAGAGTAGCCTTCAGCATGTTTTAAACTTCCATCGCATTCCTTGCTCTTCTAAGTGTACTTTTTACTATTGATAATCTCCAGCAAAAATAATAAATGGAGATTACTGTTTTATAGTGGGAATATTAAATACTACGATAAGGAAAACCGGCTTTTTGAAACAGAAAAGATAAAACACTAGGTATGTGGTGATAAATCCATGGTGCAATGAGGTATTCTACATTTGTCTTTTGCATCAACTCTACTATTGTGTGATTTACTACTCTTGAATCAATGTACAAACGAATGATGATGACATCATCTACATATAAAGATGACAAAAATGATAAAGGTAACAAACCCCAATGCTTTTAGAACATCTGCTTTCCACTTCTCCCCTGCAGCCGAGAAACAATCACACTGATATCTAGTTCCTTCAATTTTAATAGGAAGCTTATTTCTGCCTTTCAGAAACGCCAACCTCATGCTACTTAGTAGCAAAGAAAATGAATCTGAAAAGACCACCAGTGCTGGTGCAGTTCATATCTTGAAGGAATCGCATTTAGGCAAGCCTTAAAGGCTTTGCCGTTACAGGATATAGGAGGAGGCAGAGGTCGGAGTCACAGGGGATATGTGTTGCATTTAGGATTTCCCGTACTATTATTACTCAGAGTAACTTATTACAAGGAATTCCTAACCGTTCTTCCTTCTCCCTGTCCTTCCAACCCATTGTCCACACTGTCATCTTAAGGATCTTTCTGAAACATAGAACTCATTGGTACTCTCTTAAAAACCCTCAAAAGATTTACCATTGCTTGCTGTATATATTCCAGACTCCTTATCATGGCACCCATAGTCTTTTTTGGTTTGAAACCTATCTTCCTAGCATCTCCTGTGTTCTATATCCTGTTGTAGGAACGCTTATCCATTGGATTGTTCCAAGAGTTCAATGAGAAAATGTATATAGGGTACTTACTAGTAGCTAGTATTTACTGAACACTTACAACCTTACCAGGTTTCAAGGACTGGGCTGGGTGCTTATGTGTATTCTCCCACATAATCCATAATCTTCATATAACTCCATGAGGTATAGATACTTTTTTTTAAAGATTTTATTTATTTATTTATTAGGAAAGAGAGAGAGTGAGAGAGAACATGAGAGGGGAGAAGGTCAGAGTGAGAAGCGGACTCCCATGGAGCTGGGAGCCCGATGTGGGACTCGATCCCGGGACTCCGGGATCATGACCTGAGCCGAAGGCAGTTGCTTAACCAACTGAGCCACCCAGGCACCCCTAGATACTTTTATAATCTCCATTCTCTAGACAAAGAAATAGATTTTGAGAGGTCAGGCAACTTGCCCAAGGTCACACCCATAGACAGAAATGGAGTTGTAATTTTATCTATCCAACTCCAAAACTGGTGCTTTTATAGACTTGACTGCTGCCTGACACATTGCCAGGTGCACAATTCAGTTTGATTAAATATTCATTTTTTTTAAAACCCATTACTATAAAATTTACAGTATCTGGAAAATGACCTTCTTTTTCTTGCTTCCATTGCCCACCAAGGTTAACTGATAAACCACATGTTTGACTTTTTCTAGATGCTCCTAGCACCTCTTTGCCATCCTCTTTCATCTTCATACTCCCCATACTGTAGTGTCATAATTTCTTGAAATATCTAATTTCTCCGATCTATTGGCAGTTCCTTGGGTGTGGACACTGTATCTTCATGGTCTCTGTATTCTCAGAGCTGAGCATAACGTGCAGCACCCAACAAATGTTGAACAGATAAAGAAGTGATGCAAACTCTAAACAGAATTTCAAAATATATGGGGCTTTGCTCTTTCTCAAAAATGAAGAATTCCTCTTTCCATTCACTGTGTGATTGCCCCAACCCTTCAAATAACAGTCAGATTTTTTGAAGGAGCACAGTTAGACATATAGAGGTCAAAGGAGGTGAAGAGAAGACAAAATTACCCCCTTTTTCTAATCATTTCCCTCCATAAAATTGAGGGATTTTTGCTACCAAAGGAGAGATCAACATTTAGAAATACTTCTTTTACAATCTATAATTTAAATTCTCTTTAAAAAAAAATAATAGTTATGCTTCATGCTACATTGAGTAAGACTCATCTTATGCTTTTTCTCCTGCTGATTCTTTTTACTTTTTCTGGAGTTATACGTACATTCATAGCATTTCCAAGAGGTTAGTGAAGTTAGGCAACACTCCTAAATTCTCACATCTGAGAGCAGAAGGGAGATCAACTGATAGGCACATAGTCACTGAGCGAGTGAGTCAGCGCAGGTCCCTGGAACAGAGCCTAAAGCTTCTGACGACCAGTCCCGGGTTCTGTTCACCCAACTACCACCATGTCCCCTGAGGAACTCGGTAAAAATAGAGATGGAGCAGGTAGCAAAGTAAATCATCATCATTGCTAGTGTTCATATTCCATTTGTCCATGCTTAATAGACTAATAGTCTAAACTCATGAATGTTCATGTTTTGTTGGTTAGTATGTAATTGTATGTCAGGAATACCAACACAGAAATAATTCTAGAATTTACAAAAATACAGAGTCCACATATATCAGCATAAACACATGTGTTAGATTATAAAATAAATAATATTCTTTGACTGTCATTATTCTTTATGAAGAGGTGGGCAAATAAACTTTTTAATAAACTTTTGTTTAAACTTAGGTAGCAGGGTTCTCCCTCCCCGAGAGATTCAACAGCTATACAGGCTAAAGCAGATGTGATCTGAATACAGTAGGATATATTTACAAATTATTTTTTTTTAAAGATTTTATTCATTTATTTGTCAGAGAGAGAGAGAGCACAAGCAGGCAGAGAGGCAGGCAGAGGCAGAGAGAGAAGCAGGCTCCCTGCCGAGCAAGGAGCCCGATGCGGGACTCGATCCCACGACGCCGGGATCATGACCTGAGCCGAAGGTAGCTACTTAAGCAACTGAGCCACCCAGGCGTCCCTATATTTACAAATTATAATCCCATGTCTTATGGGAGTGAAACTCCCTGCCTCTATCTATGAATTTGAGGGTGGGCCTTAAAATCTCACCAGGTTGACCTCCTTTGTCTCCTGCTGTATCAGGAAATGGTGGCTTAGCTTTCTCTGCAGATAAAGAAGTCAACTAATATCTGAGTTTAGTTCCTTGCATGGCTACCTGCCAGTTTTGTACCAGTGGACAAGTCATGGGGCCTCCTTTCCCTCTCCTTTCTGTATCTACAACATGGGGATAATGTTACTCTCCTTCCCCACAAGATTGTTGCAAAGATTAATGACATATGTATAAACATGGGCTTAAATTATAAAATCTTGGAACTGAAAAGTTCCTCTCCAAGGTGAAGCTACCTCACGATATTTTCAGCTAATAAAACTGAGATGCAGGAATGGTAAATGCTCTGCTCAAGATCATTTAGCCAGAGTCATAAATCTGAGGCTAGAAATCAAATCTTTTGCTTGAGCGTGCTTTGTTTTTGTTTTTGTTGGGTTTTTGTTTGTTTGTTTCACTTGATAGGCACAGCAGAACTGATATTCTAATGGGAGGAATATAAAGACTATGATAGAATGATCTGAAAGAGGAAGTAGGCATTTTACTCCAAGTAACATGACAGTGGATGAGAAAAAAAAAAAAAAGAGGAAGGTACAAGGAAGAATATTTATTGGAGGGTTCATAGCATGCCAGACATACATTAAAAAGTAGAAACTTTTAATTTTCCAATTTGTATTACACGGTTAAAATATCTACTACTGATATTATTAAATGTACGGAATTAGCAGAAGTACATTCCTTCCTTTCCCTGTTTCTAGAAAGTACTCTTCTAATTCTAGGACTTGGCAGGTCTAAACAATGAGCAGCAGATCCCTGCATTATGCGGTGTTGCCACCTGTGCTGGCCGGTGGTGGCGGGGACAGTGAGGATGTTCAAGGGGGCTAAACTGAGAAGAGTATCTACTTAGATTAGATGAGGGTCCTGTTGAAACCCCTCACTCACAAATAACTCTTCAGTGCTTTCCAATCTCAAAGGTTCGACTGGATTTGTAAGTCATCTTGCAGATAACCTCCTATAATGATATTTACATCCCCATAAATTACTTCAGTGACAGTAATTCTACATTTCTCCTCTTACCCTATCAGCTTTGATTGGTGGTAGATAGGCAGAAGAAAGTGAGAGCTTAAAGTTAAAAGCTCAGTTGGTTGAGCCTTTGGCTCAGGTCATGATCCCAAGTTCCTGGAATTGAGTCCTGCATCTGTTCCCTGCTCTGCAGGGGGCTTGCTTCTCTCTTTCTCCCTCTCCCTCTGCCTGCCACTCCCCTGCTTGTGTTCTCTTGGGCACGCGTTCTCTCTCTCTCTCTGTCAAAATAAATAAATAAAATCCTTAAAAAAAAAAGGAAAGGGCAGACCGTGATAGGATTTGAGTAAAATGTGTGTGTGTGAGAGAGAGAGAGAGAAGAGAAAGAGGCAAAGAGGGAGAGCGAGAAATATCAAAAACAGCCTTTGGTTACTTTGGCTTGGAGCTATAGAGGTAACCATTAAAATCCCAGATGTGATTGTACCCTTGTTTTTGTGCTGTAGGACTTGATGTTGAGTGCCATACCTCATGGGTGCTAGGAATAACAAGTCCAGTTATAGCCTAGGGTTAGCAGGCACCGTAATCTACAATGGAAAGGTGGCAAAGCTGGAAACTGAGAACCTAAATTCCAGCTCCTACTCTACAGGTGAGCAATTGCGTTTGTCTGTGAGTGAAGACCCCCTGATTACAGTCACATAAAGCTGTGTTTTTCTCTTGGGGAAGAAATCTAGCAGTAGGAAATCACTGGTATAAATTCAGGATGTCAAGTCTCTTTAAAGTTTTCTTCACGCTTTCCTCTTGGTTCGAAGAGGCTACAGCTCTGGCCAACACATCCATTTTCCAGACAGGAGGAAGGTGGGAAAGGAGGAGGGGCACCTGTATCCGTGAAACAAAACTTTCCCAGAAGCCTCTAGGTCACTTCAGTTCATGTCTCTGTGTTCAGAACTGTGTCACAGGGCTATCTAGAAAAATAAAGTGAAAAAAAAGCTTTTTTTTTTTTTGCTAAGTATATTGTTATTTCAAATAGAATCATGAAAGAAGAAGAGAAGAATGGATACTAGATAGTTAGCAGCTCTTCCTATAATCACTAAGTAACTATACAACCTCAGAAAAGTTATTTATTTGTTCTGCCTGTATCATTTCCTAATGTAGAAGATGGATATCATGAATATCAGCTCAATCTTAGCTCCCTGTCCCCCACTTCCCAGCATTAAGGGAAAATAAATTAGGATTTTAGCAAATCGAAAAGCTAAAAGGAGTAGATAAATAAAAGGTAGCTTTATAAGAAGGTAATAGAAAGGAAGGGGTTATTTGTAGTAGAAGAAGGAGAAAGATTATGCATACCTTTCTGTCCCTCTAGTCATTAGTGAGAGTAGAATAAGCACAAATTAACTAAAAGTCCATGTTGGGCATTGTAAAAATATACCAATAGGTAATAAGTACTTAACCTTAAAATATGCCTGCAAATTATTCTCGTGGTTCATGAGTTGTTTGAACTCTTGCCATTTGACCATAGTGCAACCTAAGTGCAGTCTCAGGGGATCTTGAAAGTAAACCAAATAATACAACTCTCATCATTTTTTTAAAATTTAAGATTACGAGAACTTCAGACTTTTCTAGTGAAAAACATTTGTCCTTTGCCAGGCTTTGTTCTGTGTTGAAATGTATTTTCTAGTAGATTAATGTGTTAAAATTTTTGTTTCAAGAGTACTATGGGCACCTGGGTGGCTCAGTTGGTTAAGCGACTGCCTTCGGCTCAGGTCATGATCCCGGAGTCCCGGGATCGAGTCCCATATCGGACTCCCGGCTCTGCGGGAAGTCTGCTTCTCCTTCTGACCTTCTCTCCTCTCATTCTCAGTCTCTCTCTCTAATAAATTAAAAAAAAAAA
>CM052798.1:140824749-140873948 GCA_028533885.1 Nasua narica
GGAAAAAGAAATCTGCAGTAGAAAGACTACAAGTATTTGCCATCATACCATAACACTTCTGTTTGGGGATTTTGATTGGCTATTGATCCTAAAGACTTTTAAAGTCTTGTTAAGTTTTCAAACTTTGGATATAAATGGTAATATAAGATATAAAAATAGTCTTCAGGGCACCTGAGTGGCTCAGTGGGTTAAAGCCTCTGCCTTCGGCTCAGGTCATGATCTCAGGGTCCTGGGATCAAGCCCTGCATCTGGCTCTCTGCTCAGAGGGGAGCCTGCTTCCCCCTCTCTCTCTCCCTGCCTCTCTGCCTACTTATTATCTCTCTCTCTCTCTCACTCTCTCTATATCAAATAAATAAATAAAATCTTTAAAAAAATAAAAATAAAAATAGTCCTCAAATAACTATAGGGCAAGTTGATGTGAGTTATTGTGACTTAGTTTCACTTACAATTCTCAATGATGCTATTCCTAGGTCCTTGCTTGATTTGATTACCTACATATGTTTATTTGTATATTCTGCTAAGTATAGTAGTTAACACTTTTTAGACAGTTTTCAAATTGAGCAAAAGTTACTTGGTTTTTAAGTTGGGTTTGTAATGATTATATACCGGATTGGCATCTACTAGAGGGGAATTTGTTTTTAATCAATATTAAGTTCTTTCCCATTCTGTCAAATTGAATCTTCATCATATACTGTTCAATGTTTTGATCACAGTTGTATTCAAACAATGACCTATGCTCTTCCCCTCTGTGGTAATTTTGACTTATCATATGATAAGTTTGAATGCAAGTGTAACCCTTTTAACGGAGAAAGAATCATTAAGACTTTGAATACAGAAAGCGTTAATGTCATGCATAACCAGTTTGGCTATCCACCAAGTTAGGCTTTAGGTTTACTAAGAGATGTAGATATACTAAGTGAAAAATAGATTCATTCCTTTGTTTCTTAACACTTACAAAACCTCTTGGCCTAGTGTCAGTCCACTTTATCAATTCCATCAGTGATTCTGCTTATCCCATCAGAAATTTGAGTGCTGATATTTCTATCCCATAAAATAGTTGCCCGTTAGATATTACATGATTTCCATGAATTAAAAAACATGTCCTTGAGAAATGAAGGCAAGTTAAAGACTTTCCCAAACAAATAACAGCTGAGGGAGTTCATTACCACTATATCTGCCCTAAAAAAAAAATGCTAAAAGGAGTTCTTCAAGCTGAAATGAAAGGATGTTAATTGGTAACATAGAAACCTATGAAAATGTAAAACACAATGGTAAAGATAAGTATATAGTGAAATTCAGAATACTCTAAGACTAACATGGTGGTGTGTTAATCACTTATCCCTAGTAAAAAGGTTAAAGGACAAAAGTATTACAAATAAGTTTGGCTACAATAATTAGTTAATGGATACACAATATAGAGGTAAATTGAGAGATCAAAAACAAATGAGGGAGAAGTGAATTGTAGAGGCTTTTTTTTAAGATTTTATTTATTCATTTGACAGAGAGAGAGAAAGAGGGAGCACAATCAAGGGGAGCAGCAGAGGGGGAGGGAGAAGCAGGCTCCCCACTGAGCAGGGAGCCCAGACTTGGAGCTTGATCTCAGGACCCTGAGATCATGACCTGAGCAGAAGGTAGACACTTAACCTGACTGAGCCATCCCAAGAGTCTTTACATGCTCTTGAAATTAAGTTATCAGCTTAAAATAATCTGTTATGTTTTATGTGAAACTCATGGTAACCAGAAAGCAAAAACCTATAGGAGATACTCATAAGATAAAAAGAAGGAAATAAAAAGCATACCCCTATGGAAATCCATCAGTTTACCAAGGAAGACAGCAAAAGAGGACAAAAGGAGTTAAGGAACTAAATAACAGAAAACAATAATGCAACATCAGTAAGCCCTTACTTATCAAATCTTTACCTGTTAATTTAAATGTAAATGTATTAAATTCTCTAATGAAAAGGCATAGAGGGGCTGAATGAATAAAAAAAAAAAAAAAACACAAGATTCAACTGTATGTTGCCCACCAGAGACTCACATCAGCTTCAGGGATCACATAAACTAAAAGTAAAGAGATGGAAAAGAATTGTCCGTGCAAATGGAAAACTAGAGAGAGCAAGAGCAGCTATTCTTCAGAAAGACAAAATAGAATTTAAGTCGAAAACCATAATGAGAGACAAAAAAGGTCATTATAAAATGGCAAAGATGTCAACTCATTAAGAAAATATAAAAATCATTAACATAGATACACCCATATTGGAGTATCTAAATATATTTTTTAAAATGTGCAAGGAGATGTGAAGGGAGAAATAGATAACAATACAGTAATAATAAGGGACTTTAATAGCCCACATTCAACAATAGGTGGGTTGGCCAAGCAGAAAATCAATCAGCCCACATTGGTTTTAAACTACACTTTAGACCAAATGGACCTAACGGACATACGCAGAACATTCTATCCAACGACAGCAGAACACACATTCTTCTCAAGAGCACACTGAACAGTCTCCAGAACAGATCATGTGTTAGGCCACAAACAAGTCTCAGCAAATTTAAAAGGGTTGAAATCATACAAAATATCTTTCCCACTCACAGTAGTATGGCACTAGAAATCAGTAACGGTAAGAAAACTGGGGAAAATTCATAAGTCATAAATTATTTGTTAATTGAACAAAACATGCTTGAACATCCAATGGGCCAAACGGGAAATCAAAAAGTATCTTGAAACAAATGAAAATACAACATACCCAAACTATTAGAAACCGCAAAATTAGTATTGAGAGGGCATTTTATTAAAAAATTTAAGAAAAAAGAAAGATCTCAAATAAACTACCTAACTTTACATCTCAAGGAACTAGAAAAAGAACTTTGAATAAACTTAGTTCACAAGTTAGAAGGAAGGAACAAAAGATCAGAGCAGAAAAATGAAATAAGAGACCAGAAAAAAAAACAGAAAAGATCAATGAAACTAAAAGTTTGTTTTTTGAAAAGACAAACAAAAGTGCCAAACCTTTAGCTGGACTAAGAAAAAAAAAAGAGTAAACAGCTATAAATAAATTTAGAAAGAAAGAGGAGACATTACAGCTGATAACACACAAATATAAAGGTTCATAAGAGACCCGTGTGCCTAGAATTGGATTACCTGGGAGAAATGGATAAATTCCTAGAAATCTACAACCTACTCAAATTGAATGATGAAGAAATAGAAAATCTAAACAGACCAAATGTGAGTAAGGAGACTAAATCAGTTATATCAAAAAGGTTGATATAACTTTATCAAAAAGCTATCAAATCTTTAAAGATAAAGATTTTTTATCTTAAAAAAAAAGCCCAGAACCAGATGGTTTCAATGGAGAATTTTGCCAAACATTTAAAGAATTAACACCAGCTCTTAAACTTTTCCAAAATATGGAAGAGCAGGAAACACTCCTGAACTCATTTTATGAGGCCAGCATTACCCTAATACCAAAGCCAGATAAGGAGTCCACAAGAAAAGAAAACTATAAAACAGTATCTCTGATGAATATAGATGCAAACATTTTTAACAAACTACTAGCAAACCAAATCCAACAGCATATTAGAAAGATCATATACCATGATCTTTATTTAAAGATTTAACCCAGGATTATCTCAGGATTTAACCCTGAGATACAAGAATGGTTTAATATATGAAAATCAATAAAATGTTATATATATGCCATATTAATAGAATGAAAAATAAAAATCATACAATCATCTCAATAGATGCAGAAAAACAATTGACAAAATTCATTATCCCACCATGGCAAAGGCTTTCAATAAATCTGGATATGGAAGGAATGTATCTCAACATAATAAAGTCCATTAACATCATACTCAATGGTGAGAGTTTGAAAGTTTTTCCTGTAAGATCAGGAAGAAGACAAGGGTGCCCACTCTCACCACTCATATTCGACAGTACTGAAAGTTCTAGCCAGAGCATTTAGGCAAGACAAAGGAATAAAAGGCAACCAAATATGAAAGGAAGAAATACAATTGTCTTTATTTGCAGAACATGATCTTATATATAGGAAATCCGAAAGACTCCATGACAATACTGTTACAACTAATAAATGAATTTCATAGAGTTGCAGGATACAAATCAACATAGAAAATCAGTCGCATTCATATAGACACCTCACGAACTATCCAAAAAAAGAATTAAAGCAAACCATTTATAATAGCATCAAAAACAGCAAAATACTTAGCAATAAATTTAACCAAAGCGGTGAAAGAGCTCTACTCTGAAAACTACAAGATGTTGAGGAAAGAAATTGGACATAAAAAATAAATGGAAAGGTATTCTGTGTTCGTGTATTAGAATAATATTGTTAAAATGTCCTTACTACCTAAAGTGTTCTACACATTCAGTGCAATCCCTCAAAAATCCAGTGGTATTTTTCACAGAAATAAGTCAAACAATCCTAAAATTAATATGGAATTGCAAAAGACCCCAAATAGCCAATCCTGAGAAAGGAGAAAATTAGACACATCATACTTTCTGATTATAAATTATATTACAAAGCTATAGTCTAAAGAGATGTACAGTATAGTACTGCCATAAAAACACATAGACCAATGGAATAGAATCAAGAGCCCAGAAATAGACCGTCCATATGCTGTCAATTAATATTTGACAAGGAAGCCAAGAATACTCACTGAGGTAAGGACAGTCTCTTTAATAAATGGTGTTGGGGAAACTGGATATTCACACTCAAAAAATGTAATTGGATTTCTAACTTAAATCATACACAAAAATTAACACGAAATGAATTAAAGATGCATAGGTAAAACCTGAAACTATAAAACTCCCAGAAGAAAACACATGGACAAAAGCTCCTTGACATTGGTCTTCGCAATGATTTTTTGGACATGATACCAAAAGGGCAAGCAATTAAAGCAAAAATAAACCCATAGGACTATATCAAACTAAAAATCTTCTGCACAGCTAAGGCAACCATCAATAAAATGAAAACCCAACCTAAAGAATGGGAGAAAACCTTTGCAAACCATTTATCTGATAAGGAGTAAATATCCAAAATATATATGGAACTGAAAATTCTATAGCAAAAAACCACAAAGAATCCAATGAAAAAATGGGTGGAAGACATAAAAATTTTTCTAAATTTGTAGACATTTTTCTAAAGAAGACATACAAATCGCCAACAGGTACACGAAAAGATGTTCAAAATCACTAATCATCAGAAAAATGCAAATCAAAAGCACCATGAGATATCAGTTCACACCCATTAAAATAACTATCCATCAAAACAAGGAGAGCAAGTGTTGGTAAGCATGTGGACAAAAGGGAACCCCGTGCACGATTGGTAGGAATGTAAATTAATACAGACATTGTGGAAAACAGTATGGAGGGTCCTCAAAAAAATATATCTAGAACTACCATAGGATCTAGCAGTTTTACTTCTAGATACCAACTGATATACACCAGTTTCACTTGGTATATATCAGAAGGAAATTAAATCGCTATCTTAAAGAGATAATTTGCACTTCCATGTTCACTGCAACATTATAGACAATAGCCAAGACATAGAAACAACCTACATGTCCATCATTGGATGAATGAATAAAGAAGATGTCACACACACACACACACACACACACACACACACACACCAGGAATATTACTCAGCCATTAAAAAAGAAGGGTATTCTGTCATTTGCAACAACATGGATAAACATTGAGGGCACTATGCTAAAGTGAAACAAAAGTCAAAGAAAGACAAATACTGTATGATCTCACTCACATGTGGAATCTAAAAAAGGTGAACTTGGGGCGCCTGGGTGGCTCAGTTGTTAAGTGTCTGCCTTCGGCTCGGCTCGGGTCCTGATTCCAGGGTCCTGGGATCGAGCCCCACATCCGGCTCCCTGCTCCATGGGAGGCCTTCTTCTCCCTCTCCCACTTCCCCTGCTTGTGTTCCTGTTCTCACTCTCTCTCTCTCTGTCAAATAAATAAATAAAATCTTAAAATAAAAAATTAAAAAGGTGAACTCATAGAAACAGAGATTAGAATTGTGGTTGTCAGGGGATGAGGGTTGGAATTAATGGTGAGATGTTGTGCAAATGGTACAAACTTCTGTTTTTAAGATGAGTAGGTTCTGGGGCTTCAATGTATAGCACAGTGACTGTAGGAAACAGTCACCATTATATGCTTGAATATTACTAAGAGAGTAAATCTTAAATGTTCTCACCACATACAAAAAAGTAATGTGTGCATTGATGGAGGTGTTAACTAACCTTATTGTCGTAATCATTTTGCATTGTATCAAATCAACACATTATATACCTTAAACTTATATTATTATACATGTAGGAAAATGAAAACATATGTCCATAAAAAATTTGTACACAGATGTTCTTCATGATAGCTACAATGCAAATGCCCATCAACCTAATGAATGGATAAATAAAATGTGATATATCCTATCCATACAGTGTCATATTATTCTCAAAGAAAAGAATAAAATACTAATAATACTAATAAATGTTATACCATGAACAATGTCAGAAACATTATGCTAAGTGAAAAAAGTCAGATAACAAACACCAGATACTATATAATTCCATATGTATGAAATATCTACAAAAGGCATATCCATACAGACAAATGGTTAGGTTAGTGGTCACCAACTCCTGAGGGTGGGCATGGGGAGTGACTACAAATAGTTAAGAGGTTACTTTTTGGGGTGATAGAAATGTTGAAAAATTAGATTTTTGGTGATGGTTTAACAACTGTGTACATGTACAATAGCCATTGAATTGTATACCTTTAACGAGTGAATTATATGATTTGTAAATTATACCTCAATAAATGTATTTTATCTTATTTTTTTTTTTTAGAGAGAGAGAGCACAAGCAAGGGGGTGGGTAGAGGGAGAAGCAGGTTCCCCACTGAGCAGGGAGCCTAATGCAGGGCTCAATCCCAGGACCCCGGGATCAAGACCTGAGCCAAAGGCAGATGCTTAACCAACTGAGCCACCCAGGGGCCCCAATAAACGTACTTTAAAATGAGGTAAAGGTTGCTAGAGGAGGCAGGCATGGTATAAGGTAACTTTTTTTTTTTAAGGATGGAAAGGATTTATGTGAATGATATAGGTAGGAAAAGGGGAAGAATCCAGAGTGAAGAGAAAGAAAATAATACAAGAAAGACGTAATAACTTTGACAAGTCAAAGACAATATAAACAAGACTTAAGGTCAAGAGTTAATTTGGAGAGGTGCCTGGGCGGCTCAGTTGGTTAAGCATCTGCCTTCCACTAGGGTCATGATCTCAGGGTCCTGGGATGGAGTCCCTGCTCAGCAGGAGCAGGGAATCTGCTTGTTCCTCTGCCCCTCCCTACCCCCATCCCCCACCAGTCCCCCTCAGACTACCCCCCCATTTGTGAGCTCACACTCTTTCTCAAATAAATAAATTTTTAAAAAGTTAATTTGGAGAGGGAATGGCATGAACAGAAGTTACTTCTGAAGCAAAGTAAAGGGAATGAGCTTGTTGTAGATTGAAGAGAAAAGGGGAAGAAAAGTGCAAGTATTCATATTTGATGACCTAATGACTTTTCATGCAGAAGGCAAGGTAACATACTGGAGTGATGAATTTAGTAACTTCAGGAGAATAGCGATGGTTCAGGCAACAAATGTGAAGAATAAAAAAGAAAGCTGACTGATTATATGAATAGAAGGATTTTGGAGACATTAAGGGCTTACTTGAGTTTAAATCAAAATTTGTAAAGCACATAATCATCAAGTTTATACATTTTTTCTCCAGCAGCTCTAGCTCTCCATGAAACAGAAGCAGAAAAAAACTGATGGGCCAACTGCCTGTAAACCTGTATTTGAACTGATAAGAGTACAGGTTCCTTCTAAGGTTGGATGTAAAAGTACAGATTTAATCAAGCGTTAAAAACTCAGACACTGTTTTGGATATGATTATCACACACTGAATGATACATTTCAAGATGTGAAACATATTTTAGAAAAAGAATTTCCATTTAGTTAATCAGAATTAGACTTAAGTCATTCCAATTTGATTTTAAGCTTACTGAGCCTCTGAGATTTTAGAAGTGGTGCTAAAGGTGAGAAGTTTCCTTATCAAAAAGAAGTCTCAGAAAAACTGGGAGCCACCTACCATTCTATCAGATGGGTCCAGTAGGAGATTCAGAATATCTGAACACATGGATGATTGATGGATATGTAGATTCCTGGTTCCTTTCTCACAAACACTGAGTTACACCCTGGGGATACAGCCCAAATATTTTGTAATTTTTAACCAGGTATAAAGGTGATGCTATTGTTAAAATGGCGAAGTTTTTTATAGTAAGAATTTAAGCTGAAAGGTGAGGTGGGAAAAACATTTAGAAAAAGGGAAGAGGGGATAATCTTTATGGTTTGGAAAAAGCTTAAGTTCCTGAGGGATTTTCTGGACTCCATCATTTGGTATGACTAAATCTTCAACTCTTAAATAATTCAAACCTTTTGCTCACATACATTAATTGGTAATTCTAAGAAAGAGGGTTTATTTATATAATGCGTGCGAAAAACAAAGGGATATAAACAGATTTGAAAGGACAGGAATAACCAGATCTCAGTAAATATCAAAAGTTATTACTACTCCTCTGCCTAAAGAAAAGGTTCACACACCAAAGCCCTTAATTACCTTGCTTTATAGGACCAGATTCATGGAATGTCAAACTAACAGTTCATAATGCCACAACGAACTTAAAATGTGACTATTAATGCTTTATTCTTCGAATATGGTCTCATAATGCCTCGTAAGAAGCATTTTATCTAAGTTGGTTTTAACTACAAAGTTTTGCCTTAAAACCCCCTCCCTCCTTCCTCCGTACCCCCACAGTCCCCCAAAATTACAAGCTGCAAAAGTTTGAATTGTGCCCCTCCCCCTAACACACACTCAGGAACTTTTTGACACTGCCCTCCTTGGCCCGCAAACTCCAGCAGAGCTTCCCCTGGGCCATTTTTATCCACCCCGCTCAGACCAAGGGCCGCCAAGATCAGCCTCCCCCGCTTTCCCCAGCAGTCCCGAAAGTCCGGTCGGGACGGGACGGGGCGGGGCAGGGCGGGGCAGGCCTGCTCCATTAGAGCCGGACGGGGGGGGGTGGAGGAGCAGATAGGACCGGTCCGGCCTGCTTAACAGGCGCCAGCTTTTCGTCCCTGCATCTGTTCCAGGGAGAATGCACCTACTTTACAAGCTAAGTTTTGCCTGACTTGGCATTTGGAAGCACAAGAATAACTTTTCAAAAACTTTTGCCAGCTTCTGCTCCCCCACCCCGATGCATAGTTTTCTGATGGTCCGCCCCGGGGCCAAGCCAGGGAAGCCCCCTCCCCCTCCCCGCCTCCTGTGAGGCGAGCGGAGCCACCGCCCCCGGGTCGGGTCGCAGGGGCGGGCAGCCGCGCACCCAGTGGCTGCCGGCGCCGCGGAAACCGTCGGCCTCCTGGGCCCCTGCCCCGCGGCAGCATGGACTACCTGACCACATTCACCGGGAAGAGCGGGCGCCTTCTGCGGGGCACTGCCAACCGCCTGTGGGGCTTCGGGGGTGGCGGCGAAGCCCGGCAGGTGCGCTTCGAGGATTACCTGAGGGAGCCTGCCCAGGGGGACCCCGGGTGCGGGTCCCCGCCCCACCGGCCCCCGGCGCCGTCCAGCCCGGAGGGACCTGGTGAGCCCAGCCTTCCTTCGCCTCCCGCGCGGCCGACCCGGACCGAGGGCTGGGGCGGGAGTGGGGGCGGTGGCGGCCAGGGCTCGGGGTGGGAGTGCGCAGCCCCGGCTGGCGCTGGACGCGAACGGGGTGGGCGGGGGTCGCGCTGCAGGGCGTTGGCAGGTGTGCCAGGGCGGGAGGCAGGGAGGGGGTAATGGGGGAAGAACTCGCTCTGCCGTGGGGAGGGAAGACTTGGGCAGTCTGCGTCGTAGCTTTTCCTGCTTTGCTCTTCCTGCTTTCTTCACCCAGTCTCGACTTTCTTTACCCCGCCAAGTATTTGGACGGTCTGATCCATTCTTTTTTCCCTTCCACTGGGAGGTGGATATTGAACCAATTATGATGCCGGTGTTTGTCGTCTTTGAGGTAATTAGGGTCCCCGTGCCGGATTTGGTGTTTTGGTTTGGGTCAGTAAACACTGATTATTTGATATTTGTCAACTGTTAGGATTCACTTCACTTAATACTTTGGGTAAGAAAATGCTTAATTTACCCTGGAACCTAAGTTGATTTTTGTGCAGTGTACTTCGAAAGGCTGCGTGTGGTCTTGAGATGGCAGAATTTAGAGACTTTTTTTTCCTCAATGACCAGTATACCCACTCTTGTGTTAGTTTTTTTAATTTTTTTTAAAGATTTTTTTTATTTATTTATTAGAGAGCGAGAGACTGAGAATGAGAGGGGAGAAGGTCAGAGGGAGAAGCAGACTTCCCGCAGAGCCGGGAGTCGGATATGGGACTCGATCCGGGGACTCCGGGACCATGACCTGAGCCGAAGGCAGTTGCTTAACCAACTGAGCCACCCAGGCGCCCTAGTTTTTTTAATTTTTTACCATCATAATGACTTCGTAGCACTCTTTCAAAAAGATCAGTCATAAAGGTACGATACTGGTATCTTAGGGAATTTTAAAAAGTGTTCACTGAAGAGGAATTGCATGTGATAACTTCTCCAATGTCTTTGGCCACCTCTAAATTAATAAGTAGCAGACCTTTCTTAGTCATTTATATTTTATTTTTGTTCTTCTAATATGCATTTTGGTGTTATGAGAGTAAACTTATGGCATGAGAGATTTAGAATATAGAGAAAAGCTCGCAGAGTGTAAAATCTATCCATAACCCCACACCCCACATTCATTTTAAAGCAGTGAAACAGTGGAGACATCTATTGACCTGTGTGTGTTGGTGTGTAATTTAAACTTTGAAGAAACTTGAATATTAAAATCTTAATTTTAGAATGGCCTCTTTAAATAATTTTTCCTCACTTTACATAACACATCGTCTTTAGTATTCCTGTTTATGGAATTAAAAGGTGAAAAAGGGGGGGGACAGGTGAAAAAAGTCTATATTTCTGCTTTGAAATGTTAACCAGCTGCAGAATTCTCCTAAAGGAGGGACCATGAATGAGGACTGAACCTTTAAAGTGTTCGAATAAAGGATTTTTAAAAATGAGTCTTTAGTTGCTTAATTGAAAATAAATGATAGGTGACCAGCCTCTAGATAGATGGAGGATTCAGAAATAAGTGGTGCAACTTAACCAGGAAGGAATATGATCAGTATTTTAATGAGCCCAAACATATACATCAAATTCATTTATTCAAAGACATTTATTGAGCAGACTGCTATATCTGACATTCTTCTATAGAGTTACAGTTTTAAAATTCCTCTTCTGTTGAGGCTGCCTTATCAACTCATGGCACATTGTTTAATATTTATGGTGCCCCTAGATCTCTGACACAAGTTAGAGAGGCCTTGTGATGTCCCACTTGTGACCACAGTCAGGTGGGCAGGTACATCCTATCATTAACTTGCTGAAAGAATTTGTACATTTACTTAATTTTTTTGGTCCTGTATTTTCTTGTTTATAAATGAGACTGATTAGATGATCCCCAAAGTTCTCAATTTTAGAGCTTTTTTTCATTTAGAACACAACAAATGAAAGTGATGGGTGGTAAATCTAGAAAATAGCATTTGGGTGTAAAAACATTGTGGGTCTATGAAGTTATGCCTACAGAGTTCTAAAGGCAGTTCAAGAAATAAGTGCTCCAGCAATAATTTTATCACTGTTTTTAGAATAAGTATAGCTTCCTAGATTGACTCTTTTGAGAGGCAACATGTGTATATATACAAGTGAAAAATAGATGGTGCTTTATTTCTAGTTAGCCTTTGCTTAAATGAGAACTCTATTTTTTGCAGCTACTTACCCAATGGATTTGGCTATAGGATTTTTCTTTCTTTTTTTTTTCTTCTTCTTTTTTTTGTATTTGTGCCTTTCGGTATGAGTATCAGTCTGTTTGAAAGATTTCTTTTGCAAAAAAAAAAAAAAGATTTCTTTTGCCCTTTCTGCTTGTGACTACCTTTATTTCAAATTTTTGTAACAGCTGCTTAAGATTCCTATCGTCGCTCACCCTTCCTTCAATTATTTAAAATGTCCTGTGTACTATCGCAGTATTTCTTGTACAGACACATCCACACTTGTAAATTGGCTGCACTCCAGGACCCTGTTTGTTGTAGTGATCTTGCCCCTTTTGGGTTCAGTAATGATGTTGATAAAATACCTTTACTATTGGCATATTAAGGATGAATTAGATAAAATTCTGGTCAAGTGTTTTTGATTTTACTCTTTCTATAAGCAAGCCACTTTCTGTACTGTTAGTGTTACTGATGCCTTTACTCCTCTCCTAGGTGGCTGCTTTTTGCTCTTACTAGCTATTAGTGTTTTCTGACTCCAACATTATTCAGTTGCCTGCCAAGAAAACCATAAATGGGACTTAGACATATTTAGGAGCTTATCACACCATTGCTTTAGTTAATAACAATTACAAAGAAAACATGCTGCAATTCTTATTTCTGCCTAGAGTGAATTATGACCTGATTCAAGAAAAAATTTTGGACCTTTAGTATAGCTCTTGTTTGGGAGCATGACCATAAGCCTATACTATGCAGCCTTTATTTTTTCTTTCTTTTTTTTTTTTTTAGTTTAAAATCAGTTAACATATAGTGTTAACATTTGGGTTTAACGATTTGTCACATATAATACCCAGTGCTCATTACATCAAGTGCCCTCCTTAATCACCCAGTTACCCCATCCCCCCAGCCACCCTTGGTTTGTCTCCTATAGTTGAGAGTCTCTTATGGTTTGTCTCTCTCCCTGATTTTCTCTTGTTTTATTTTTCCCTCCTTTCCCCTATGTTCATGTATTTTGTTTCTTAAATTCCACATGAGTGGAATCATAGGATGTATGTCTTTCTCTGACTTGTTTCACCTAGCCTTTAAAAGTACTCACTTTACTGGATCATATAGTAATAAATAAGTGTAAATAAATAGATTTATCAAGTTTAAGTCTCAACTTACTGTGAATAGTTATTATCGTAAACTACCCTGCCATGTCAACTCTGTTTTCCCATACTTTAAACACATCTCACTCAATTCTATTTAAAATTTATTTTCACTTAGTTTTAGTGATTAAAACTCTAGCTTTCAGGAGGAAACAGCAACAAAAATAATTGTTGCCTGAAACATTGGGCAGGCACTACCAAATATTTAATCCTAATAATAACTCTATAAGATAGATAACTGTTATCCCATTTTTCTGATGAAGAAACTGAGCCAAAGAAATAAGGGATGTAAAATCCGTTTGAGTGTTATCTTTGTATTTCTAAGAGTGATGGCCCTATCAGACAGGAAAAAAAAAATGTGAGAAGAATGCAGACCTCTATCATGTATGATGTTAAATTAAAACAAGTTAAATGAGGTAAAGGATAGGATAAGTTGTCATTGAAGCTATGATAATAGTTTATTTTGAACCCATGAAAGACCAAGTGGCTCTAAAAGATTTGGAGGACCAATTGTTGCCGTAACTATTAAACCCCAAAACTCATGGTGTTGGTCACTGGAGGAGAGTGACCTTAGATGTCTGCAGTCTTAGTCTCATTTCCTAAGGTGGGTGGAGGGGTAGATGAGGGAGAAGAACTTCACCTTGATAAACCTCAGTCAGCTCTCATGGTAACTGATGGTAAGTTTGAGCTGATCATATTGTTTCCTTTTAAACATGAGGTAGATTTCCCTATTTTAGAATTGGGGCTTATCTCACAGGACAGCTGAACTGAAATCTTTTGTATTATCTGTGTTTCGGACAAAAGTGTCTGAATATTCGATGCTACAGTAAAGCAATGATTCTCAGACTTCAGTGTGTGTCAGAATCGCCTGAAAATCTAGTTAAAACAAAAATGACGGGCCCCTTCCCAAGAACTTCTGATTTGGTACTTCTGGGTTGGACCCTATAATTTGCATTTCTAACAATTTACCAAGTAATACTGGTGCTGCTGGTCTGAGGACCACACACTGAGAATCACTACTTTACTGAATGGGTCTTTTATCCATGGTAAGTTTAGGAGTACATATAGTTAATAAGTTTCATTTATTAAATGCTTAGTACTAATATTTTTGAATTAAGTTTAGGAATATTCAGTGTATTTGGTCTTTAAAATACTGTGTTTCAGGGGCACCTGGGTTGCTCAGTCGGTTAAGTGTCCTTCCTGCTTGATTTCTGCTTAGGTCATGATCTCAGTGTTGTGAGATCACACCCCATGTCAGGCTCCAGGCTCAGTACAGAGTCTGCTTAAGATTCTCTCTCTCAAAAAAAAAAAAAAAAAATTGTGTTTCAGAGAATTAGGCCTATTAGAGTACATACTGATTAGTCTTGGTAATAAATTTTAAATGAGTATTTGTGTAATTGGTTTTCAAATTGAAAGGTGCAAATATTTGGCTAAATTTAGAAACTACGAGAGTATTTAGAACTTAATTATATTTAAAACTTTAATGTATTTACCTACAGTTACATTCTTAGAAAGGTTTACTTGTTGGAGGCAATTAAAGTGTTTAAAATAGAATATGGTAAATTTATAAATGTGGTTTAATGTATGTGAGAAAATTTAATTACCCAGGTTTATATATAGGATTATTTAAGGATATTTAGTTTGTTTTCTGTTTGAGTTAATCAACTATCAGAAGTACCTTGGGAAGTGTATTAGGAGTTACTAGATTTATAAAATGCACTTTATAGTTGAAGGCTGGGTTTTTATATTTGTACTTTCATAAATGAAACATTAATTAAAAAATAAAGTAACTGCAAATAGCTTTTTGTTTATAAAGGCTGTCTTCATGGTCCCCAACAAACTTACATTAAGAGACTCTTGATAAATTTTGTTGAACAAAAAGGGGGCATGTTTTAAAGTCAAATTCATATCTTAGAGAAAGATCCAAAATTTGCCTTTGTTTTCTAGCAGTCAGTGAAAAAAGGAAAATGTGGTCAGATATAAATCAGCGTCCCTAAGATAAATCTGTTGCCTAGACAGGCAGGAGAAACACAAACTAAATTTTTAATTTTACTTAAACTAAAGTAGCCACATATGGGCCTTACTGCTATCATATTGGATGATGCCAAAATAGAGTCCAGAATCCAGATTCCTCAACACAGTTCCTTACTATTTACATTTCAAGTGCTTAATAGCCACATTTGCCTAGTGGCTACTATAATGGATAACACAAATATAGAACATTTCCATCATTGCTGAAGATTACATTCGTTGCAGGAATATCACTATTGCTGATAGAATAATGAGAAAAAATTCTCATGGGACTCCAGTATAGCAAAAAGTATCCTTACCATCTTTATATTAAATATAGCCTCTCATTTCAAAAAGCTACTTTTTAATACCATTCTTTAGTGTGGTTCAGTGGTATAACAAAGTACAAGTTAATAAAAGAAGTTCTGACAGAGCCAAAGCAATTAATACAGATATGTAGTTAATCAGATGGCGTATCTTAGCTGAGGGGTACATACTAGATTGTAAACTACAGGTTTTATATCACACATGAAATCTAGATTTTAGATTTCCAGAGCAGTGCTACTCAATAGAATCTTCTACAGAAATAAATTTTTGATTAAGTAAAATTAAAAATTTAGTTTTCAGCCTCACATGCCATATTTCAAGCAATCAGAAACCTTAAGGCTAGTGGATACTATATTGAATAACAGATATAAACTATTTCTATCACTGCAGAAAATTTCTTTGGAAAGCACTCTTTTAGAGCAATGGGTCTCAACACTGGCTGCACATTAGAATTTCCTGGGTAGATTTTTTTAAAATTCTGATGGTAAGTCCCCACTCTTAGCATGAGATCTCTATGATCTGACAGTAATCAAAGATTAGATCATAATCTCTTAAGTTTAGGACTTCAAATATTTTAAGTTTCTCAGGTGATTCTAATGTGAAGGTAGGGTTAAAAAAAACCCATTTTCCTCAATACTATGTCTCAATCAAATTACTGAGCCTCTATGGGTTTTTGTTTATTTTTTGTTTTTGTCTTCTTTCTTCACAAGCACTTTGGACATGCACCAAATATTTTATAATTCAGTTTCTGAAAAGAGATGCATGTTTAAGTTGTATGGCAACCTCTCAGTAGGATTGAGACCTTAGGAAAAGTGAGGTGACAATGAAAAGTTCCTAAAAAGAAGACACATTTATATGCTTGAAAGAGAAATGCTGAAGATAAAATCTTAGTATATATGCTTCCAGTCTTTTTTAAGACATTTTTTTAGTAAAATTCATATATGCTAACTATGAAGAAGTCCTGTATTGCAAAGATTAAAGTTTAAAAGCCACCTCCAATCTAGCCATCCAGAGACATAATTAATATTCAGATAGGCATTGTTGTCCAGATCTATGTATATATACAGATAGAATGATGTATGGAAGGCTTGAAGGAAGGGGTAACTGAAAGATGTATTTTTTGCCCTAAGAAAGTATTTTCTAAATGGTGTGTCTAAAGTTAAGTAGATTTTGAGAATATTCTAAGACATTGGTATTATTAATTCTTGCTTCAGATGACATTAGCATTTCCCATATTTTTTTCTCCCCATCTCCTGATATTGACTCATTAATTTTACATTTTTCATTTTTGTAACATTCACAATTAGTTTTTCGGGTATATTTTTATACCATTGTTCAGTACTTTCCACTAGTCCTTTTATCAAGCCCTCCTCATTCTTGGAATTTTTATTTTGATACAGTTAACATAACTTCAGTCTTCTGGGATTGAGTAATGTTTCCATAAAAAAGTGTTAAGCAAGCTAGACTGTTTTTTTTTTTTTTTTTTGTCCCTAGTAGCTGATTTGCTTTTTATGCATGAAAACTTCTTTTATTTTCCAAGCACTATTATTCAATCAAGAGCAGAAAGGGAATAATCAGATTTATGTGTACTTGTGTGTATGTGTCATACTTTTAGGAATTACATCTTTCCTCTAGGTTCCATGTTGATGGAGCACCCACTATATGGAACAGCCCTGATCTTGAGATAAAGGAAAAAGAGAATTAAGAAGTATGAAGTGGGTCTTCACAGTAACCTGGAATACTCATCACTTCTGTTCATGTTTCATTGAGCACAGCATGTCACATGGCCATGTCAGACATCAATGGAATGCAATATATTTTATATTCGTCCCCAGGAAGGAGTACAGAATCCTCAGCAACAATGTAGTCTATCACAATGACTATTTTAGAAAACAATTAGATTAGTTTGACAGAGATTTGAAAATTGCTAGTCTTACTGTCACCAGTAAGGAAGCCCGTTTCTTCTCTCAGTTATTCAGTCTGCAAGTTCGATCCTTTCAAAAGCTCTATTAACAGTGTTTCTCAAATTTATTGCACATGCAATCAATTGTGAATCAGTAGTTCTGGAGTGAAGCCTGAGATTCTGCATTCACTGGAAGCACCCAGCTAATGCCGTTGGTCCCTGAAAAACAACTTTAAGTAGCAAGGTTCTCTCTATATAGCACTTTATGTAATGGAGCTTTTTACTTAGAAGGGGACCACTGAAAAAATCTTTGGCTACATAAAGGGGGCACTGTAGGGAAACAACTAATGGGTAGGACACCAAGAAGAGTATGAGATATTACCAAATAAAGGGGCAGATGAGCACTGAGATGGAATTAGTTGATCACAAGATCAGATAAAATAAAATCGAACAGACCCGTCATATTTGCCACTTAGTTTGCTCTCCTTTACCGAGGCAAGTTTAGTGAACTGAGAGGAGAAAAACCATTGTAGTGCATTGTGGAATAAGTAGGTGGTGATGGAGTAAAGACAGTGAAAGTAGATTCATTTCCAAAAGTTTGATTATGAAAAGAAACAAAGATAGTGTGATATCTAGAAGAGCATGTGTACAAAGTTGAAGAGAAATTCAGGGATTTTTAAATTTTATTTTTGATTATGGATAAAGAGTCATCAGAAGTGAAAGTTTTAAATACAGGCATTTTTTCCCTGTCCTACCTAACTATTGAGGGAATCAGTTAATTAGAAAAGCTGTAATCAGAATATCTCTTGTAGTTTGGAAGATGCTTTTGAAGTTTTACTATTTGTATTTCATGTGTGAAAATACTGATTCCCAGCTCAATATTTTTTAAATTATCACATTTTTTATCAGTAGCTACTCCCCAAATTAAAATATTCAGTTATAGTAGTGGACTTCTAGTACTTTAAAACTGTATCTCATGCTGTTTTCATGGTTGGTTTATAGGCTTGTTTTCTTTCTCCAGTTTGCCTTTTCCATTCTATTATCAAAATGACTTTAATTTAAAGTTCTGATACTGCTTTTTCAATTTGCTGCTTAAAAATCTTTTGGGACTTCTGAGCCTGGTAATAGCAAGCTGGGTAATTCAGACTCTCCTGCGGAAAACAATCTGAAAAGCTGGGCCAAAGCAAAATAGATTTTACTGAAGGTATCGAAAAGCAAACTGATATAACTAGACTAGGATCTAAGTGAGGACAGAGACCAAGAAGGAGAAGCTCCAGTTTGGGATTGGTTTTTCCCTGGGAACTGTGTTGATTCCAGAAATAGCAGCTGAGAGATTAAAATGTGCTTTTAACAACATACAGGTATAAAAGATAAGGTAGACTATAAGACCCACTAGGAGGGAGGTGGTGAACTCTTACTTAGAACCCTAAAACATTGTACCTGAGGGTATAGAGAAACTGAAGTAGACAGACTCTCATAAGATATTGGCTTAGTTTCAGTTTATCATTCCTGTATCTTCATTAACAAGATCTGGTATTGCTAGTGTCCTCAGCTGTTTGACAGAAGGAAATAATATTTTCTGGAGACATATAGCTTTTTATATGTTAAATTCTGTCTGTAGACAGTTTTGCAAATACAATATGCAGTACACAAAATATAATTAGGCATACAGCAAGACCTCAGAAACAACAGTGAATCTGGATATTGTAGTTGTGATTTAAAATAGTCGTGTTGACAATAGCCAAACTGTGGAAAGAACCTAGATGTCCGTCAACAGATGAATGGATAAAGAAGATGTGGTATATATATATATAATGGAATACTATGCAGCCACCAAGAGAAACGAAATCTTGCCATTTGCAACGACGTGGATGGAACTAGAGGGTATTATGCTAAGCGAAATAAGTCAGTCAGAGAAAGACAATTATCACATGACCGCTCTGATATGAAGAATTTGAGAGGCAGGGCAGGAGGTTATGGGGGGGGGTGGGGAAGAGAAAGGAAACAAGATGGGATGGGAAAGGAAACAAAGACACTTCTAAACTCACGAAACAAACCAAGGGTTGCTGGGAGGTTGGGAGGGTGTAGGGTTAGGGACATTGGGGAGGGTATGTGCTATGGCAAATGCTATGAAATGTGTAAGCCTGATGATTCACAGACATGTATCCTGGGGCAAATAATACATTATATGTTAATAAAAAATTTAAAAAATAAAAAAAATAAAATAGCCGTGTCAAGAATTTTGTAGAAAGATACAAATTATAAAAAAGAAAAATGGATATTATAGAACTGAAAAATATAATCCAAGTTAGAGCCTTCGTGGATGAATTTAACAGCAAATTTGCCAGCACTATAAGAGGGAACTAGTGAATTGAAAGATAGGTCAGAAGAAAATATTCAAAATAAAGAGAGGGACAAAAGAATGGAAAATATGAGAGAAGGTTAAGCTTAATAAAAATGCAATGGGAAGTTCTAATGTATGTATATTTGAGTCCCTAAAGGAGAAGAAAGAGAGAGAGAATGGGGCAGAAGCTTTATTTAATGAGAGAATAAAAACTTCCAAACTGACGAAATTCTTTAATTCATAGATGTAAGCATCCCTATAAACCTCTACTGGAATCAATACAAATCCCATCAAAAATGAAAAATCTTAAAAGCAATCAGAACAAACATTTAATGATGTAGCAATAAAATTGACAGTTGATTTCCCAACAGAAACAGTAGAAACTAAAAAATGGGAAAATATCTGCCAACCTAGAATTCTATCCTCTGTAAAAAGTACTGAGTTGCAATAAAAATGGTAAATATGAGGGCAAAACTAAGTGAATGTTGACTGTCTAGAAAAGTAATGATTTATAGTGGGTTTTTAAAATATAATATATATAATTAAAGTATCTAATAATAATTGCGTTTAAGTCTTGGCAGGGATAAACAGTTTTTAGTGTCCTTACGTTGTCCAGGAAGAGACTAAAAGTACTAGTTAATATTAGACTGTGATAAGTCAGTATTTCAGGTTGTAACCTCTGGATGATCACTAATTGTTACAGAATGCATAACTTTAATGGGAGGAAAGCAAAATAAGTAATAATCCAAAAGAAGGAAAGAAAGAGTAACAACTGGCAGACAAATAGAAAATAGAACAAATAGACAAAAGGTCCTACTTTAGGGGCGTATCTAAAGTGTAAGGATAGGACTTAGAGAATGCAACTGTTGATCTCAGGGTTGTGAGTTTGAGTCCCATGTTGGGTATAGCGATTACTTAAACTCAAAAAAACTAAAGTGTAAGGATAAAGAAGGGTTGAAAGTAGAAAGAAAAAGTAAACACTCTTGGAAGAATAGTATAATATGAGACAAAGCAAACTTTAAAGCAAAAAGTATTCTGAGAAAAGGTTTAATTTTCAAGTACATATGAAGTATTTACTAATTTACATATGATTATAAAGCAAATTTCAATAAATCTCAAAGGTTTGAACTTCAGTATTTTCTTTCACCATGGTTCAATTACTCTAGAAATCACTAACCAAAAGATAAATTTTAGAAAGTGTCACGTGTTGGCAAATTAAGCAATATTCTCTAAATAGCAAAAGAAGAAATTAGATAGAAATTATAAAATATTTTGGACCATATTATTAAAACACAGAATATAGAAGTTAGTAGGATTCATCTTAGAATGGGAGTTTATTTTTCTAGATTACATGTTAAGTATCTGTGTCTGGCAATGATAGAATAAAATCTAAGTTCTTGCTCTTTTCAATATATTAAGATAATTGTATCTTGGGGAAAGTTTTATATATTCATTTACCTATCAGAAATTTTCTGAACACCTATTGTACACCACACAAAATATAAGGTGCTGGGTACATAGAAAGGCTTCGCAACCTTAACAGTATTGACATTCTGGGACAGAGAATTCTTTGTCATGAGAGGAATGTGGTGTACATTGTTTAACAAAAACACAGTGTTTAACAGCATACATGGCCTGTACCCACTAGATGCCAGTAACATTTCCCCAATTGCAATAACCAACAATGTGCTTCGGTTTCTTAAGTTGTCAAGTGATAATGATAAGTTGTCAAGTAATAATGATACCTACTTTATAGGGTTAAGGAATCAGATAAAGTAATAAATGCAAAGTACTTAGAACAATGGCTGGCATATACGGAGCACTTGATAAATGTTTACTACTTTGATTGTTAAATCACAAATATGTATGTATATCTAAACTAATAATTTGTGGGGAGGAATAAGACCTCTCCTCTCCATACTCACTGTCTAGATTCTTTTATGCTGGTATCTGTTTTTAAAAAAGATATTATGGGGCGCCTGGGTGGCTCAGTGGGTTAAAGCCTCTGCCTTCTGCTCAGGTTCTCATCTCAGGGTCCTGGGATAGAGCCCCACATCGGGCTTTCTGCTCAGCAGGGAGCCTTCCCCCCCCCCCCACTGCCTGCCTTCACCTACTTGTGATCTCTCTCTCTCTGTCAAATAAATAAAATCTTAAAAAAAAAAAAAAAAAGGTATTACGATTACCCAGTAAAAGACTGGGCTAGGTGGCAACTGTGATTATTTTCAGAAAGCTCAAATAATGTGATTATGTGATTGTATATTCATACTGATAAAATGATCAGTTTGTTTCATTGTGCTCTGGTAGTAATATTTATGAATAAATGTTTTAATATTAGTTATTAACCTTTAGAATTGTTTTTGTAATAAACATTAATATATAATTGTAAGTTATTAAAGTGGATACTTTCAATTTGTTTTAAAGTTTAAACTACAGAAAGCCTGGTATATTGGTTTTCTTACTCTAAACTGCATTCCATGGCGAACTCTTGAAAATAAGAGTAATTGCATACTTCATCGTGATTAAATATTTAATGAACTCTTGGGATATTATGAAACACAAATTGAAAAACTTCAATTAGGCAAAGTAAATGTAGACTAATGGTTATTCCTAAAATCAGTTAAGGATGGATATATATTATTAGTTAAAAGTAATCTGTAATTATACTTTGCATTGCTTAAGTTTAAACAGCAAAATGAGTATAGTGTTTTTAGCTCCCTCTGCTGTTTATGAAAGAACAGAAATTACTATTTAAAACTTTTAAAATTGTTTTAGACTTAAAATAATTTAATGTTTTATTACAAGAAAATCAAATTTAAATATATGCTATTCATTAGAGGAAAAACAGATTACAATAAGCAAAAATAATAGTCCTTTCCATTACTATGCAGCCATCAAGAGAAATGAGATCTTGCCATTTGCAATGACGTGGATGGAACTAGAGGGTATTATGCTAAGCAAAATAAGTTAGTCAGAGAAAGACAATTATCACATGATCGCTCTGATATGAAGAATTTGAGAGGCAGGGCAGGGGGTCATGGCGGGTGGGGAAGAGAAATGAAACAAGATGGGATGGGGAAGGAGACAAACCATAAGAGACTCCTAAACTCATGAAACCAAGCTGAGGGTGGCTGGGAGGTAGGAGGGGGTAGGGTTGTGGACACTGGGGAGGGTATGTGCTATGGCGAATGCTGTGAAATGTGTAAGCCTGATGATTCACAGACGTGTACCTTGGGGCAAATAATACATTATATGTTAATAAAAAATTTAAAAAATAATAATACCCCTTTCCATAAGCATTATATCATTTTGCATTCCTAACATAAATGAAGGATGCTGTTTTTTTTATAGCCAAACAATATGTAGTCAGGCTTTTTAATTTGTACCAGTCTGATAGGTGAGGAATGGTATCTCAGTGTGCATTTCTCTAGTTACAAGTTAGATTGAAAATATTTTCATATGTTTAAGGGCCTTTTTTATATTCTCTTGTGAATTGTCTGATCATATGTTTTGCCCATTTTTCTGAGTTTTTGTCTTTTTTCCCACTCTCAGTTTTTAAGAATTCTGTAAATATTTAGGAAATAAAAGTGTGTGATGGGGCATAATGGCAATTACCTCTAGGGGCATAATGGTTGAGCCATAATTCTTTGTCTGGTTTTCTTTATGAAAAATTAATGACAGTTTATGAAAATTGTGAAAGTTCTAGGTACAGTTTAAGTTGTTGCTTCAGAACATTAGTTCATTCAAGCTGGATGCTTGCCATGTCAGGCTGTTAGGCACTGAGGAGGCATTGTGGAACAAAGCAAGCACAGTATTTTGTAGGTTACCATTTAGCGGAAGGGATTAAAAAGAGAGACTTAAAACTGAGCCAGATGCTATGAAGGAGACATACAGATGCTATGTGATAAATAACAGAGACTTGGATCACCTTAAGTGACCAGGAAGGTTTTAGGAGAGCTTTTTTTAAGCACTGCGAAGCTGACTTTTTTGATATTCAGACTTATTATTTTTATTATTAATGCTTTGTTAGAACCGTTCACCCAACTGAGCTTAATTAGCTACATATAAGCAAACTCTAGTATGGTCAGAATTCAATTAAGATTGGATAGAGGGAGAAAAAATGAAAGATATTTTCTAGATTATTTGGGTTGGGTAGAACTAATTTCTTTGAGAATGATTATTTTAATCTTGTAGAATATTGAGGGTGAATATGGTATTTTGCCCTTCACTATCTTATTGTTTTTGTTTTTTAGAGATTGATTTTAATTATTTTAAATTATTTAGATAGAAGTGGTATTTATCAATTCAGTGTAATGGTGGTTACATGAAGTACAGATGAGAAGGTTAGGACTAATGAAAAATTTAAAGTGAAACAGATACCATAATCTTGGTGATAATGACATGTTCAAGTGAAATGCCTTGACAAGAAAGTAAAAAGTACTTAGTACTTTATCTGAAATGAAATGAACTAAAGTATGTTTATATACAAAAGCATATCTTAATTTACTTTATGGTATATAAATAAGGAATTTAATAATTTGAAATAATTCCATAGAGAAGATTCCATCTTTAACTATGATTGTAGAAGTGGAGTTATTTTTTCCTGTGAGGACTAATGTTACATTTTTCAGACTTGGTTTGGTTGACAATAGTAATAATAATATCTTCAAATATATAGTTAATTGTAATCAAGTTAGATACGTTGAAATTCACAATTCAGTTTTTAATAAAACTTAATTTTAATTTTTAATTTTATTTAAGTTTTAATAAAACTTAATAATCCTTTTGCCAGCAGTTGCTTATATTTTGAGTTGACTTCCAGTTATTACAGTGTCTCATACTGGTCAGTTCCTAAAGCAAGCAAGCAAGCAAAAAGGTACATTTCTTTTTTCAACAGTTGAGTGCATTTTAGAGCAGAGAATCCCAGGAAGCAAGCTGTAGTAGTAGTAAGTCTACTAGATAACTGCCCAATGAGCTCTAGTTAACAGTCCTTGACATTGCTCTGGAAGGAAAATGAATTTAATAGGAATTTTAACCTCATTTTCTTTCAGACACTGGCCAAAAGAAGACCTTAGACAAGAAAGATGGGAGGCGAATGTCCTTTCAGAAACCTAAAGGAACTATTGAGTATACAGTAAGTTAACTGCTTTTGAAAAAACTGATTTGTCTTTGCAGGAGTATTACATAAGACATTCATTGTTTCTATTATAATAAATAAGACAAAGATTGTTAATTGCCTTATGTCAAAAATACTTGCCTTTCAGTACTGTTTTATTAATAATACTTGAGCTCTTAATTGTATTTTAGGTTTTATTTTTCCTTAAAGAGAAATTTTATTAAGTGTGTTACAAAGACAGTTATCCCACCAAGTTTAATTTGTTGTAGATGGTAATTTATGGGGAGTCAAAATTCCTGTGTTGTAATAATTTTTATTGGATTAGGCTTTTAGGAAAATATTTACTCTCTTAGAAATGTGATCTTTATTATATTCCCATCAGTGTTAAGGATAATGAAATGGCAGATAGAATACTTATAAGATAAGTTGACATTTATCTTCCACAATAACCTCTCACATCATGATTATTTGCACTGATTTATACCTAAGTTTGTTTAGCTTTGAAATGGAACTTTTTTCTATGTTTTTCAAATGACCTTCAAATTTCTCTGGCAGTCAGCTTTTTACATTTCTGTTTACTATGGAAAACTGAAGTGAGAAATCCACTTTAGTCTGTGGTGTAATGCTTATCTGATTATATATAAATATTGTTTATTTACATAATGTTAACAAAGTTGTAAACAGTTATTTAATTGGCCTTAATTTTGTGTTATTTTGTGTTTTTCTAATGTTACAACTGTATTAAGAAGCAAATAGCAGTTTTAGACAATCTCTGCATTTGTGTCATCATGAAACCTTCCAGTCTTGGTTTGATTTTGATTATTTTCCATGAATTCTTAAAATTGAAAAAATTATCAAAAACTTGGTTTATACTTTATTTCTATATATTGTATAATTGATAATTTGAGATTTTAAGTATTTTTTAAAAAGGTTGGGAACCAGATATTTAGGTAAAATTATTTTTACCATCAAAAGAATCTTTTCTTAAAGTGTATTATAAGCTTAAATTGAGTATGCTTGTACCGTCTCTGCATGATTGAGAAATTGAGAAAATAAGTTCATACAGTACAATAATGGGTCATGTAATTTGATGTATTCTTTAGTGTTTATTCAGGCATAAGATTATAGGCATGAAGCATAAGATGTTATCTACACATGTAATCATGTGATTGTGAAGCACTGTAAAAGTTTAGTTCATTTTGAATTTAGGAGTTTACCTTTCTTGTGATTCAATAAAATTTGTGTTATCAATAACAAAATTAATTTAAATTAAAAGCCATTGTTTTATGGAGGGAGTAATTGAAACTGGAAATTACATTTTTCCTTAACGTTACAAGTGACCTTTCAGGAATAATCAAGTATTACCCAGAAAAGTTATAAAACATCCTCTTGCAGGTCTTTGTTTAGACTTTTACCCCCTATTTTTTAATTAGTTTATTCCCTATGCCAAATCCTAGAAGAAAGAAGTGTATTTCTAGAACTGAATAAGATTTTATTGTCTTATATTCTATTCTTATTATAGTTTTATAAAATTTTCATATAACATCTTTATATAAAATATTATATAGCATGATTTTTATATTTAGGAAAAAATCTATTTCCTCAGTATTTCTCTCAAAATAAAACTTTTGATATCATAATGTGCTCTCAGAATTTGTTCTGAAATATTTATGATCTAGCTTAAATATATTTATACCACCTAAATATAGTATAAATAAATCATTGTATTTACATAGCTTTAAAATTAAAATTATATATATATACATGTATATATATATGTATGTATATAAACACACATACACAGTGTTTTTAATTATGAAATCACTTTCAGTAGGAATCAAAAATAGACCTTGAAAATGCTATACATTGTCATTTTCTTCCTAGTTAACTTAATATTTGTATACTTTTCTAATGAAAGAGCCTTTTCCAAGGGCACTAATGGTTTTCTAATGATCAAACGCAGGGGCCTTTCCTTTGTTGCTTTTTGCTCATTGTTTCTTCTTTCTGGTTTCTGCTTTTTCCTCTTCTTAACAGTTGTTTTCAGTGAGGACCTGGGAATGGAAAATCGGGGGATGTCTGAAAGTCTTCACTGCACCCTCATTCCTGGTAGTTGACCTGTCTATAGATTATCAGGTTGACAGTTGTCTGACAGCACTTTCAGTATTGTAATCCATTGTCTTACATCCCTCTGTTACCTTTTTATTTTTACTCATTTCTAGGCAGCCTTCTCTTTTTAAGTTTGTTTTCGGAGTTTTCTCTTTTTTCTTTACAGTTCTGCAATGCCACTGTGATAAGTCCTGATTTGGACAAATTTTTACTGTGTTTCTTCAGTCTGAGGAGTATGTCATTCATAGTTCTGGAACATTATCACCCATCATTTCTTTGAGTGTATCTCCTGTTTTTCCTCTATTTGTTCTTGAAACTAATTGAACTACATTTTGCCATCATTATGCTTCATTGTCCTGGTATTCTTGCTTTGAATTTTACTGTATATTCTGTCTCTTTTACTGGCTGTTCTACTCTTCTTGATTCTAAATGTAAGTAGTCCCTTGTTTCTTTCCACTTTTCCACTTATAGTCTATTACTTACAGATCTTAAGAACTTTATAAACTATGTGGAGTGAGACTCCAATTTTCTTCTATTCCTACCTTTCTAGATGCTTCTATTTCCTACGTTTCATTGGTACTTAACAAATTGTAGCAAACCTCTTACCAATTTTTCCATCCTTGTCCAATGCTTGATTTTCTTATTTTCATTTCCCTTCAGTCTATTATCCATCCAGATTGGAACTTGGGGATTCAGCATCAGTTGTTATTACCATTTGCTCCCCTGACATGCTGCTACTAATACTACTACCATCATCACAACCTCATTCATTCCATGAGTGCTTTCTTGAATCTTACTTGGAAACCTTTTATACCTTAATCTCTGTTTACATTTCCATTACTTTTAACCTCATTTACTGCAGTAGTGTTAAGTTGGTTTTTCTGCATCTATTCTCTTGTCCCATTAATCCTAGACCTGTTGTCACTCAGGCTGTATATTTTCTTTGCTTTATGACTATTGGTGTCTTTTATTACTTTCCTCGCCCCATTTAATAAGATCATTGTGAGGATAAAGTGTGAGATCACATGAAAGTATTTTTGTAAACTTACAGATGTTACTGCAAAGTAAAATTTGTTTGCAGAGAGCTCCTACATATATTATCTCGGTAGGGTGTATGATAGATCCTCTCATTACGTAGATGAGAAAGTTTGCATAAAAGGAAAGAAATGAAACTATTCAATTATTATCCCATGTATTTGTCACAAATTTGGTTTTATATAACCCTTAAAGGGAAACTACATCTTTATTATGTTTTTATATTACATACATATCTATTTTTCCTGACTTTCAAAGTCTTCTACAGCCTAATTCTAAATGCCTTTCCATTCTCATCGTTTTTGAGAATTAACTCTAGTTACTCACCTTCCTAAAATCCTAAACTCATTAGTGTACTCTGGGTGGTTTGGGAGGAAGAAAAGTGTGTTGTACTTTTCTGTCTTCTAACATGTCAGTCCTATGCTCTTCACTTTGAATGTTCTTTCCCATCTCTCTACTTCTCAAATTCCTATTCTTTCTTCAAAATCCAGCTTTTAAATCTTTTTAATATAATCTTTCCTGGACAATTTGGAGCAAATGTCCATATTCAGAACTTCTGTTATAGTTGTTGTTTCATTTAAATTGCTCTTCATTTCATATAACTTTTTTGGTCTTTCTTATTTTCCAACTGGATTGTAAATCCCTTGTGCACTAAAACCAATTAGTTGCACTTGATTTTATCCTACACAGGATAATGTGTAGGATTATACATAATGCCTTATGTATAAAGTACTCCAAAGGAATATATTGACTGATCTAGTGACTTTTTCTTTCAGGGTAATTGGCAAAATCCCATGACTTAAGATTTCTATAAATACAATCATTAAAAGATATTAATGATTTAGAAGCAAATTGCTTTGGTTCAAATATGTTTTCTAATTTATATATTTAAATAATAGGATGTATACATAAAGATCATTAGAAATAGCATTTTCAGTTTGATATAGACGTACTTTGCTAAAATAAAATTTGTATGTTTCTAGGTTCTATATATTTAGAAACTATTCAAAGAAATAATACATTTTATAGCCTTTGTAAAATAAAAATCATTTGTGTTTTATAAATTAAATTTTGTATTTGGAAATTACTTGAAGTAGAGGCCCACATATAATTGTGACTTACTATGATAAAGCATATACACTGTATCATAATAGGTTGAGGCCATATGCTAGCAAAGCACCTAATTTCTTAAGTTAACTAAAGATGGAAAGATGGAAAATATCTAAAGATGGAAAATACCACTTGTTAATCAAATGTGAGATTGATCCACAGACATCTTAATAATATTAAACCTCATGATTTGGTTTTTCTGTTTTAACAGATTCAAATTTATTTTTTCTTTCAAACAGGTTGAATCAAGGGATTCTTTGAATAGTATAGCCCTGAAATTTGATACAACGCCCAACGAACTTGTTCAATTAAATAAGTTATTCTCCCGAGCAGTTGTTACTGGACAGGTATCTTTTTTTAATTCATTGGTATTTAGAGGCATTCAGTAGCAATACAGAAAGTATCCACTGCAGTTTAGTTAATAATGTAGAAAATTTAGAAATAATTTTATGCATGCTTTGAACAAATCATGTTGTCTCTAGAAGAGAAAGTGGTCACATATCTATATTAATTTTTATTAGTAATTGAAGATTACTAAGATTGATAATACTTGTGAATTATCTTTTTAGATATAATTTTAAAGAGCTTATTACAATATTCAAAGCAATACATGTACGTGATAATTCAGAATTATCCCATCTTAGAATTCCAGTTTCCTTTTCCAGAAGCAACCACATTTACAGTTTGTATCTTCTTCCAGAAATATTCTAGCCTTTCCCTTTTCTTTAATTTAACTTTGATTATTAGAAAATGTTTTACTATTTAAGTATGACTTGATCTCAAACTTTTTCATGTGTAGGTAGTATTGCACTATATTGATGTATTAAAAAAGCACAGTAAGCTTTAGGCTGTTTCAGCTCCTTTGTTATTATAAATACTGCTGTTGGGAACACTCTTCTACGCCTTTCTCTCTTTTTTATATGCAGGCATTTCTGAAAATTCCTGGAAGTAAAATTGTTGAGTTAAATGATACGTACATTTTAAATTTTGCCAGCTATTACCAAATTGTCCTCTAAGATGAACACCCATAGTACATGAGAATTATTGTTTCCCCACCCTATCTTTGACAGTATCTATTATCAAACTTGTCTAAATTGAATTTAAATCTTTTTTTACTTTGTTAGAATTATTATGGTACTATCTTTTAATTTGAAGATTTTTATTTTTTTCTATTTATTGGTGAAGATCAGTGTTAATGGTACTTGCTTCTAGAACACCATTCAATTGTTAATATTTAAGTTTGACTGAATCTTTATGTGAATATTTTCTTGAAGGTTTTATATGTTCCTGATCCTGAATATGTCTCCAGTGTTGAGAGCTCTCCATCTCTAAGCCCTATAAGTCCTCTGTCACCAACATCTTCTGAGGCTGAATTTGATAAGGCCACTGTAAGTGTCCCTACTTTTCAAAGATAGCTCTGAAGAAATCTCACTGTATATGTATATCAGCATGGTTTTTTATCCTGCTTTGACTATGGTTAAGACAAAATTTTCCCTTTTTATTTTGCTACATAGATTTATAAGTTTGTTTTAAAGGGAACATTCTTATTAAACCAGATAGATTAAATTAATTTAATGTTGTTATTGGTAGTGATCCAGATATTCATCAACATTCTCTTATAAATACCATATAAAAATTTAAGTAAGGAAGGAATTTTACCTGATATGCATGACAGTAACACTATAGGAAGTCTATGTCCTGTTTGATTTATAAGTTTTCTGTGACTATTTATACAGTAGTTAGAAATCTTGAGTTTTTCTTTTTTTTCTTTAAAGGTTTTATTTATTTGAAAGAGAGAGAAAGAGAGTGCACAAGCAGTGGGAAGGGGCAGAGAAGCTGACTGTAGAAGCTGAGCGGGGAGTCCGATGTGATGCAGTACTCAATCCCAGGACCTGGGATCTCGACCTGAGCTGAAGGCAGTCACTTAACCAACTGAGCCACCCAGATGCCCCTGATATACTGCCTTTTAAAAAAATCTTACCATCTTAATCATTCTTCCAAGTATTCTGAGTAATTAATAGTGGATTAGTTTACCTAGCATTTTTAAGGGATATTTTATATAAGTTATGTTTTAGAAATGAATTTTAAAGAACCAAACTGTATTTAATAATTTTGATTAAAATCTCTCTGGAAGAAATTATATTTTTTACCTTTTTTATGTAAATTAATGCTAATCATTTTTCTTTTTTTTATGACCCAATGATTATGTTTACATATAAAAGGCTATCCCTCTATTAAGTGACTAGATTCCTGTGGGAGAGTCTTCTATGTTGCCTTACCTACTTTAGGAGGCATCCTTTTTTTCTCTGCCCCAATTTGCACAATGACCTATGGGTAACAAAACACAAGTCATTAATATTAACTTGCCTACAAATTATTAGACATTATTAGTTTCTAAGCTCTACTGTTAAACTAGTTTCACTTCTTTCATGGAGTAAAGTACATTAAATACTGATAACTCTTTTTCTTCTTGTCCAGGGACTTTTAGTATGTGTTTGGGTGTGTTTGTGTGTGAGACAGTGAGAGAAGTGGAGTCATTTTCAAATATTTATTTGTTGGATATCTTATTTGTATAAATACATCAGCTCTGTACTTTAGAATGCAGTCACATGAAAGGAATATATTACATTTTTCATCGTTGATGAGAGCAGAAGTCAGGTTGTAATGAGTAGGTATTACTGGACCAGATGATGTAAGAATACCTTTTTGAACATGGCCATACCATTTTCCCATGACACAAATTCCTGTACTCATAAGCAGTTTAACAACAAAGGAGAGCAATGTAGCCTTAGGTTAACTTACCCTCTTTTTCAAACCCTAAAGCAGAATTATGAAAACTTGACTATAGCATCCTGCCCAACTATAAAACACTATGGGGTCCTTTTCTGTCCCTCATCTTTAACCCAAATGTTCTTACCAACTAGCTTTCTTGAAAGGCGTAAGATCAAAAAGAAGAGAATGCTAAAAGGGAGCAACAAAGCTAGGCCTTCTCCTATGTGAAAATGGTCTCTTCCTCACTTTGGCCATCTTAGTGGAAGAGAGGGAAAGAATAATAAAGCCATATGAATGACCTTTTAATCTGTAGTAACTCAGCTGATGTCAGAGATGCCCACGAAGTATCCTCTAATATCCCTGGTCATATGAATAAATTTTTTCCCCTTAGGATGGATCCAGGAAGGACTTAAGAAACACTGACTCCTAGAAGTTTTCCCTTTCCCTGGATGATAGTCATCACCTGCTATCTGATTGTAGGCAATAGTTAAAAATAATTCTTTTGAACAATAATTTTATAAACTCTTACTGTATTTTATTTTACCTAGAAATACATTCATTACTAGATTCACAAGATAAAATATTCCTATATAACTTTCTACATATATCTAGTGTTTATATCTCCATATATAATTATTGGTTTTAGGTCTCCCATTCTAAGTCCCTTAGTAGCAAATATCTTATGTTTTATTAAATATAACTCATATTTTTATTACAGTAATTAAGATGTTTCTTAGTACTGTTACATGTTTTTCCAGAAATTGTCAGAGTTTATAATTCTAATAAGCACCCATAGGTTTCTTTGATGTTCAGCTTTGTAGTGGCTTGCCATGGAGGCTAAAATTTTATGTTGCTGGCTTTGTGAGCATAAAGGATCCCAGTAGGGTTTTTTTTAATAATTTATTTTAAAATAAAAATATTTTGAAGATTTCTAGGGTCAAACAGTTTTAACCCATTTTTTTCTTTGTAAATGATGAAGAAACATAGAAGGAGGTAGAACCAATGTAAAAGCAGATGAGAAATGGCTAAAATTTACCATATGTCAGATACAATTCTAAGTACTTTGAAAGTATTGTCCTTTATTCTTAACCTCAAATTTAGGAGATACAGCACTTGGCCTGGCTGTTTTTGTTTTCTCCTCTAGACCCATTCTACACCCTCCTTTGAGCTTTAGACTCCCATCAGTGGGCTTCCTTGACCTTTTGCTTCTTTTAGTTTTAGTCTTTCTAGAGCATTGACAGAAGATGAGAGGAAAGGAGCAAGAGGGGGGTATATTTATTCTCTTAGCTCCCTCCCTACAAGGTCACTTCAGAATGTGACTACATGCTTCAACCTCTTATCTCATCAGATACAGAGCCCTCTGTCTCTGTGGTATCTGCTTCTCCCCTTTAGGCCTGTGGGTGATAAGGATACCTCTGTTGTTTGCCCTGGATTTTTGTATACACTGCATAATATCTTTGTAAGTTGTTCCATTTCTAAACTCTTTAATTCAAGTTGATGTGATGTTTCTTCCAGTACCACTGACCAGTAACAGTGTTTATTTTACATATAAGGAAACTGTCTAAGTTCCTTCAGTTAGCTAGTAGCTGAGTTAGGATTCCAACCCAGGTGGTCTGGTTCAGAGCCTGTGTTCTTTCTTGACCATTTCATAGCTGGTAAAATCATAATGTATAATATTTAATCATCTTGTACAAAAAAAGATGACCAGGGGCCCCTGGGTGGCGCAGTTGGTTGAGCGACTGCCTTTGGCTCAGGTCGTGGTCCCGGAGTCCCGGGATCGAGTCCCACATCGGGCTCCCAGCTCCATGGGGAGTCCGCTTCTTACTCTGACCTGCTCTCTCTCACTCTCTCTCTTTCCTAATAAATAAATAAATAAATAAAATCTTAAAAAAAAAAAAAAAAAGATGACCATAAATCAACCTTTTTGCTTTACTTGGTCTAGTGATGCTTTGCTTTTGCACTTTTGAACATTCGGGGCAGTGACTGAGGCTCATTAGATAAATATTTATACTTACGTATTTTTTTAAAGATTTTTTATTTATTTGATACAGAGAGAGAGATCGCAAGTAGGCAGAGAGGCAGGCAGAGAGAGAGAGGAGGAAGCAGGCTCCCCGCCAAGCAGAGAGCCCGACGCGGGACTCGATCCCAGGACCCTGAAATCATGACCTGAGCTGAAGGCAGAGGCTTTAACCCACTGAGCCTCCCAGGTGCCCCTATACTTACGTATTTTTAAGGACCTTTCTGTCCCTATTGGCTAAAACAGTTGCACAAAGAAATCAGAAAGTATGCAGGAGCTTCAAAATCACTGCATTAAGAATCAGAATCTATAAATACCAACAAAACCAGCTACATAGACATACTGATATTTTGGGTGGTAATCTACATGTATGTAAGTTATAATGTGATCTAATGATATTTCCTCTGAACATTGCTTTTTTTTTTTTAATGTACTCTTATGTGCTTATGTGCTATACTTTGAGCATTTACTAAGCTAATCTCATGTATTCTTTTTAATAGGATTACACTGACAAATCAAGATTGCTATAGATACTGAGTTGTAGAATTTGAGACTTTGAGGGAACCTAAGTGATCATGTTGTTCAGCGAGGTGTATCTTCATATAAGGAAAGCATTTGACAGTGTTTCTTGATACAGTTTTTGTGAATGATTAGGTTATATAGTAGGTAATGTCAACTGGCAGTAACTGTACAAACAAAATTTGTTGATAGCTTTCTACCAGCTTGAAGAGGGCCTTCCATTGGCTCTGGAATTGGCTTTTAGTCCCTTTGCACATTTATCAGTTGTTTAGAAAAATATTTGAAAGGTAAGATTTAAGTATTGCAGTGAAGCTCACTAGTTCAAGTGTTGATAATGTGGCTTTTACATATCAGCTTCAGCTTACTCATTGGGCAAGTTACTGAACTTGGCTAACCATAAGTGCCCTTTAAACTTAAAGTAATAATGTATATACCTAATATGAATGATTTGAGAATAAAATGAAATGGTTCATATAACACTTAAATGTAACAAATATTCATAAATGTCCATTAATATTTTTGTTACTAATATTTCTTTTTAAATGATCTGTGCTGAATGAATTTATGTATCATATAAAACTCAGCTATAATAATTACCAGAGACAACAGGATAAGTATAAAGTTATTAGTTTGTATCATAAAATGAAAAGATTGAGAACTTTGTTAAAAGATAATGACTGAACAGTGTCATCCATCTGTTAAAATTTAATTCCATTTAAGTTTTTAAAAATGCAATCATAGTAACTTAAATATAGTTGTTTTGCGGTATTCTGTACTGATCTTCCTTCAAAAAATATCTGTTGGGTATCTGTTAGGAGAAAGAGAATGAAATGTAGAAAGGAAGTCTAAAATTTTGTCCTCATATAGACTTAAGGAGTTAGATCCATTTATTGAAATAGAAAAAATTATGTTAAAATTTGAGAGTGCTTTTCAAGTATCTCAAAATTTTTGAGATTGAAGAGGAGGCATCCTTGTTTATTATTTCAAAAGGCCAAATCAGAACTATTAGGTATTTGTCACAAAGTGCCAGTTTTTAGCTCAAAGCTCTGAAGAACCTTGGTACTATGAAAACTATTCTATAAGTCACTGTTCATCTACTCAGGAAGTATAAAATGCCTCTGGAGGTATTTAAGACAAAGAATAAAGGACATTTGTATAGCCTTCCTACATTGTATAGAATGTTGAACTTTGAGGGGACCCATGAGTTCTAAGGGGTCTGTGAACTTCGATATAAACAACTTTAAGTGAAACATAATGAAATATAATATTTTTCTAAAATTAAGAATATAAACAAACTATAGAGTAGCACCATGCATACCTATGACTTTGTCCCCCGTAGAACTCAGATATTTTCAAATCATTTTAGAGTTGTAGATATTAAAAATACCGTTTATAGCCACATAGTTCAAAATTATGATTATCAGTCAACACTAGATTTTATTATTTCATGTTTAATAAGGAAGGATATATGTATCAACTATATATATAACTTATAAATACAAATAAAATTACAACTAATTTTTAAATATTTTGATAATTGTGTTTCTTTATAATTGTTTTTCTTTGTAATCTTATATTTTAAGTATTCAGAAAACATTTTGAGAAGGAGGTCCTTAGGCTTCACTGTGAGAATGGTCCGTGGCTTTAAAAAAAGTCAAGAATCTGTGATCTAACCAATTAATACTTTATACAATGGTATTGATAAACTTTGTAGCATAATACTTTAAACGGCTCTTCCAGTGGATGGGTTTGGCTGAATTCCTAAGTATCACAGACAAGCACTCTATCTCCCAGCACCTGAGGGATTTAGTAAATGGTCTTTTCAGGAACAATTGAGTATGTGTGTGTGTGTGTGTGTGTGTGTGTGTGTGTGTGGTGTGTGCAGGTACAGGAGATATAGTTTTCAGCATTTTCCAGATTATTCATAAATACATCTCCCATTAAGAAATCATTGAAAATATAAGTTTAAGCTCTGCTAGAGATCTTTATTGAATGTGAACACAGTGCCATTCTTTCCTATTTCTTTTTAACATAAGAATATTTTGAGGGGGCCTGGGTGGCTCAGTCAGTTAACGGTTTACTTCGGCTCAGGTTGTGATCATGGGGTCCTGGGATTGAGCCCCATGTCAGGCGCCCTGCTCAGTGGGGAGTCTGCTTCTCCCTCTCCTTCCGCCTCTCCTCCCCCTTTATGCTTGCTTGCTTGCTTTCTCTCTCTCTCTCTCTCAAATAAATAAAAATCTTAAGAAATAAAAAGAATATTTTGAGCTGACATCCAAGAATGTGATGAGAATTGGGGAAAACTATTCATTTGGCTTTAATAATGTGCTAATTTAGTTTTTATTTAGTTCTCTGATGTGCCTTTATTATTATTTTTTTTTAAAGAATCCTGATGTAGTCCACCCAAAAGAAGCGACTCCCTTATCTACTTTTACTGGTATTCGACCTGCACGAGTTGTATCTTCAACTTCTGAGGAAGAAGAAGCATTTACTGAGAAATTTCTTAAAATTAATTGCAAATATATTACCCGTGGCAAGGTAATGAATAATATTTTAGGAAAAAAATTTTAATCATACTTTATTACTGAAATATGACAATTTGGCATTTGCATTTTAAGTTATCAATATCAGCAACTGCTTGAACATCTTAAGATATTGATGGAAATACTAGTTTGGGTTAGTACGGATTTTGCTTATAACTAACTTAGAATCTGGTGGTCTTTTGCAGTTGTTAAGGGTAATGGGATATAAATTCACTGTAATATAGTACAGCTAATTTGCTATTGGTAAAATATTTCAAAAAAACTGATGTAAAATGACCACTGCTGGGCACTGTTTGAAACAATAACTCTTGCAAACTTGGTGTAACACACAAAAGGAAGATAATAACTATTTATTTACTATATGCCAGAGACTATATGAGGTATTTTAAGTATTTCATCAACTCAAAAGTAAACCTATGAAGTTGGAGGTTCTATTCCTTCTTCACAGGAAGAAAAAAAATTTTTTTCAGGAAAGGTTAATAAGTCCAAGGTTTCTCTATCAGGACAAGAATTCAATCCCAGTGTGAATGCATGTTTCATCCTTCCACACCTTGCTGCTTTTCTAAACAAAGAATTTTTAGTGTGCGGAAGGAGTATAGTAAAGTAACACAGAATTGGAGCATAAACTCCAGATATTGTTTAGAAAGTAACTATAGTATGTTACCAACATAAGTCACATGTTTTCTTTTTCTCTCAGAACTTTAAAGATGTTTCTTTCAAAACTCCGATGTTTTCTGACTTGCACTGTTTCTGAAGAGAAATCTGCAGTTTTTATATTTGGTGTTTTGTACATCATTTGTGTTTTTCTTTGGTTGCATTTAAGATAGTCTCTTTTTTTTTCTTCTTTCAAATTTTTACTTAAATTCTAGTCAGTCAACAGACAGTGCAATATTGGTTTCAGGAGTAGAGTTCATTGGTTCATCACTTAAATACAACACCCAGTGCTCAACATGACGAGTGCCCTCCTCAATAGCCATCACCCATCTAGCCCTCCCCTCTACCCTCACCTCCTTCCATCAACCTTCAGTTTGTTCTCTATCTTTAAGAGTCTCTTATGGTTTGTTTCCCTCTCTTTTTTTTTTATCCCCTCCTATATGTTCATCTGTTTTGTTTTTTAAATTCCACATGAGTGAAATCATATCATACTTGACCACCTCTGACTGACTTATTTTGCTTAGCATAATATACTCTAGCTCCATCCACATCATTGCAAATAGCAAGATTTCATTCTTTTTGATGGCTAAGTAATACTCCATTGTGTATACCACATCTTCTTTATCCATTCATCAGTTGCTGGACATTTGGACTCTTTCCATAGTTTGGCTATTGTAGGTAATGCTGCTATAAACATTAGGGTGCATGTACCCCTTTGAATCTGTATTTTTGTATCCTTTGGGTAAATAGTGCAATTGCTGGATGATAGGGTGGTTCTGTTTTTAACTTTTTGAGGAACCTCCACACTGTTTTCCCGAGTGGCTGCACCAGCTTGCATTCCCACCAAAAGTGCAAGAGGGTTCCCTTTTCTACGCATCCTCGCCAAAACCTGTTGTTTTTTGTGTTGTTAATTTTAGCCATTCTGACAGGTGTGCGGTGGTATCTCACTGCAGTTTTGATTTGTATTTCCCTGATGATGAGTGATGTTGAGCATGTTTTCATGAGTTTTTGGCCATTTGTATTTCTTCTTTGGAGAAATGTCTGTTCATGTCTTCTGCCCATTTCTTGATTGGATTATTGTTCTTTGGGTATTGAATTTGATAAGTTCTTTATAGATTTTGGATACTAATCCATTATCGTCAGATATTTCATTTGCAAATATCTTCTCCTATTCTGTAGGTCTCCTCTAAGTTTTGTTGATTATTTATTTCCTTTACTGTGCAGAAGGTTTTATCTTGATGAAGTCCCAGTAGTTCATTTTTGCTTTTGTTTCCCTTGTCTCCAGCAGCATGTCTAGTGAGAAGTTGCTACAGCCAAGGTCAAAGAGTTTGCTGCCTGTGTCGTCCTCTAAGATTTTGATGGTTTTCCATCTTACATTTACGTCTTTCATCCATTTTGAATTTATTTTTGTGTATGATGTAAAAAGTGGTCCAGTTTCATTCTTCTGCATGTTGCTGTTCAGTTTTCCCAATAACAGTATTGAAGAGATTTTTTTTTTTTCCAGTTGGGTATTGTTTCTTGCTTTGTCAAAGATTAATTGATTGTAGAGCTGTGGGTCCATTTCTGGGTTTTCTATTCTGTTCCATTCATCTATATGTCTGTTTTTGTGCCAGTACCATACTATCTTGATGACTACAACTTGGTAGTTATAGCTTGACTATAGCTTGAAGTCCAGAATCATGATGCCTCCAGCTTTGCTTTTCTTTTTCAGGATTTCTTTGGCTACTGGGGTCTTCTGTGATTCTGTACAAATTTTAGGATTGTTTGTTCTAGCTGGTGGTAAAAATGCTGCTGGTATTTTGATAGGGATTGCATTAAATGTGTAGATGGCTTTGGGTAGTATAGATATTTTAACTATATTTATACTTCTAATCCATGAGCGTGATATGTTTTTCCATTTCTTTGTGTCCTCTTCAATTTCTTTCATAAGGGTTCTATAGTTTTCAGACTACAGCTCTTAAAGAGAGTCTCGATATCATTGATTTTGAACCATTGGATTATGATGTGCGTTGGTGTATTTTTCTGTTTGTTTTGCTTAGGATTACTTCTTGAATCCGTTGGTTTATAGTTTTCATCAGATTTGGAAAGTTTTGGGTCATACTTCTTCGAATTTTTTTTTCTCCATCCTCTCCTCTTCTTTTGGAACTCCAATTATATATATATTAGGCTGCTTGATGTGTCTCGTAGCTCATTGATACACTATTCTTTTTTTTCCCTTCTATTTGGGACAGTTTCAATTGTTGTACCTTTAAGTTCATTTAATGTTTTTTTCTGCCTTCTCTAATTTGCTATTAATTCTATTGAGTATATTTTCATCTCTGTAAGTTCAAACTGGCTCTTTCATATCTTCCTTGTCCATAACTACCATGCACAATCTATCTTCTATATTCTTGAATATATAGAATATTGTTATAATAATTGTTTTAATGTCTTTCTACTAACTATAATTTCTCTCACTTTTGGGTTTGTTCCTGTTAATTGACTGTTCTCATTGTGTCGAGTCACTTTTTTATCTTTCTTTACATACCTAGTAATCTTTGACTGGATATCAGATACAAATGTTATCTTCTTGGGTGCTGGGTATTTTTGCATTTCTCTGCATATACTTGTACTATTTTCTGTGACACAGTTGTGTTTTAGAAGCAGTTTGATCATAGCATAGCTTGTTTTAAGGTTTGTCAGGCAGGACCAAAGCTACTGTAGCTAATTTTTCTCTTTACTGAGACCATGCTCTTCTGAGCTTTCTGGGGCCCTGTAAATTGTAAGGGTTTTTTTGCTGTGGTTGGTAAGAATACAAGCTGTTCCTTTCTCTGTTGACTCTATGAATTGTTTCCTCCACTTCTTTTGAGTGCTGCTGCTGCTTTTCTCGTCCTGGGATAGTTGCCATACATACAGGCAGCATTCAGTGCTCAGCTGGAAATTGAAAGAAGGCCTTCTATGGATCTCCAAGCATTCTTAGTTGGGAGTGCTTATCTCTCCTTTCTCTGCCTCTGGCCTGGAAATGCTGGGGCATTTATAGAGTTCATTTTCTTTGTTTTCCCTTACTCAGGTATCATTGTCGAGCATTCTAATAACTGAAAACAATCATTTCATGTATTGTGTGTGTGTGTGGCTTTAGTAGTTTCAGGCAGAATTAGTTCTTGGCTACAAGCAGAATTTCAATTGTAACTATTTGAATAAAATTTTTATTTAAGTATCAAAACAAAGATAAAGTCATTGGCAGGGTTTAGGAACAGCTTACAGATTGGTGTTCTTGGAAGGTAAACATTTGCTGGAGCCTGTCTCTTCCTATAGATTTATTGTAATAAAGGTTATTTATGTAAAAATTGTGGAAATTTAGCAACAAAGTTATAAGAGGTTACCGTGGACTTAAGACTGAAAAAACAAGATCAGTAAATGCTATTCTCTCTGCTGGGATATATTCATAAATTGTTTTTTATCTTTAGTATTTATAGAAATATTGTAGTATAAGTGATGACTTTTACATACAGGCTTTATTTTCTAATAGAAATAATTTCTCCATGGTAGATTAGTCAGGTAATTGCACGTAAAGAATTGGGAGTTGCTAATATTGAAGAGAAATCGGTGCTTAAAGTTTCTGATGGTCATATGGTTTAAGAAGATATTTTAATTGGAAACCACTTACTATAATACGTTCTTGCTCCTGATAATATGTTTATATTTATGAAACAGCATTTAAACAAAATGAAACAGCAACGCTTTAGTTTGAGTTTCTGATTTCAAACTTGGTTAGATGAATTTGAGCAATACTTTGTCAAAAAATTTTTGTGAATTTTATGTTGAAGTGAATTTTATGTTAAACTCTTGATTTAGAGAGAATAACATCTGACAGAATACCTTAGAGTCCCACCTAGAGTCAGGGAAAGAAGCTTAAAGAATACATGAGCACATCTGCAATAGCAGCAAGAAGAGGTGAATTGCTACAAAGTAACATTACCAGATTGGACAGACTAGTGTTAAGAGGTAGGACTTTAAGCCCCTTCTGGTCTAAGAAGTAGAAGCACAATTTTGAGAGGCTCTTCAAATGATATGTGTAGTTACATTACTAAAAGTAGCAGTATTATAATATTAACAGGTTTAGTGAATTAATGCATTATCATTAATACTGGGCCTTTTCTTCCTAAACACTCAGTAGTCATTGTCTTAGCAAAAATATTCTGAAGTGAAAGATAGTATGTAATGCTGTGCCAGTGAACCTAATATAACATTATTTAAAGCTAATTCTTACATGAAATTTATGAAATCAGGAATGAACTGAAAGTCTTTCAGAGTTTTTGCTTTTGCTCGGTGTTTGCTTTCCTTAACTCTTACTGATTACTTGGTTTTATTCTCAAATAACTTAAGTTTATAGAAGGTGAGATAGAGTAAGGGAAGATAGAGAATCAAAAACCTTTAAGATTTTTTGCATTGTATATACTCTACTCTTGATTGTCTATTTCTTGGATTATACGTAGCCATGTAAATGTCCCTACAACATACCTCACCATCTTTCTTTGACTTTTGTTGGCATGTGATTCAGGAATACAAACTGATATATATGAATCTATTTAAAATACCCATCAAATATGATCAGGCCATGGTTTATATAAAGTTACTCCTTATTTAGGTAGTCCCTGGTCTGAACTAAAAAAAAAAAATGTTTATAGAGTTTCAGATCGATTCCCTTTTTTTCCACCAAAATGCATACACACATGCATATGCTTCTCTCCGATATCGCATGCAGTTACTACAAATGGTAAGCATGTTTTATTATCTGGAACATCTGCAATAACTTTCTCCTAGATGGGAGACCATTTTAAGTAGAGTTTTTGTTTTTAGTGTTTTACTTGATCATTTTTAACAGTAGTGTCTGTCATAACTTAAGTTTTATGTTCTTAAAGTTAAGCCAGGTAAATTTACAGAGCTGAATATGAATTTTGAAGGAGGATGTTACACCAAATCAAGCAGGATTTAAGTTTTTCTTTTCCTTAATAGCTTCAGAGAAAAAGACAGGACAGCTGTGAAGTAACTACTTTATGGCTCTTCATTTTCACACTTACAGAATATGGTAGAATAGGAGTTAAAAATTGGATTAGGGAATATTTAGCATCTGAGTTGGATTGACTGTGGTTTAGATTCAAATGTGGGGGAAGTTTAGTAAAAGGCACAGACTGCCTGGATTTTTAATCTTGGTTCTACCATTTATGTTAGCTGTGTTATTTATTGCTTAGGATAAGTTGCCTAGCCTCTCACAACCTTAATTTTCCCCTTTGCATAATCATCTCATAGCTGTGCTTGTGAAGATCAAATGAACAATAATGTATGTAAAATGTGATACATACAAAGCTTTCAATAAGTATTAGCTAATAATTAGTGGGATTGGCTTCCTATGGACTTCAGTTTGCTCATTTCTAAAACAAGAGGTTGGACTTCATATTTATATTGCTGTTTACATAAATGTATTTAAATTTCATAACTTTTCATGATTAAATTAAAAATGATTATTATATACCCTGGAAGTTATCTAATCTTCCTACTCTTATGGATGAAACCACTGAGGCCCAGAAGTTTTACATGCCCAAAGTCAAATAGCTAGGTAGTTAACAGAGTCAGTTGAAACAGATCTTTTTAAAAAGCATTTTGAAGAGATTATGCTATTTTTCTTTTATACTGGATTGAATTATCAACACATTATATAACCTATTTATGCACATGAAACTATATTTGGTACCTGTAGTGAAGGAACAACACAGGAAGCAGAATGCAAATTAATGTAAGCCATAATGAAAAAATGTTTTCATGAGAATGTCTTAATGCTTGGATATACTACTTTTATATATAACAGATGGCCTAACATCAGAAGAAAATTAGTAAAAACAGCTAGAATACTTTTTGAAAATATAAAATTTGAGCATTAAATGTCATTTTCTTTTTTCATCTTAGGGCACAGTCAGTGGTGTGCTGCTAGTTACACCAAATAATATAATGTTTGATCCACATAAAACTGACCCTTTGGTTCAAGAGAATGGCTGTGAGGAATATGGCATCATGTGCCCAATGGAAGAGGTGATGTCAGCTGCAATGTACAGAGAAATTTTGGATAGCAAAATAAAGGAATCCTTACCCATGTAAGATTGGTATTTATACTTCTTTGGAATTTTATTACATCTAGATAGTCGACCCTGGTTTAATACTCTATTTTTTCTATTCTTAAGTATTTTTTATTAGTTTTATTAAAGCTGCTTTTCATTTTATCAACAATGAAAGAATATAGTATTGAAAAGATTATTTGTAACACACCTTGAATAATTAGGAATTATTCTAGATTTATATTTGTATATTTGGTCAGGAAATTGGTTATTTAAAAGTAACCTATAAACCTTTTTTAATTTAGTGTTGACCAGCCCTTTTTATTCAACCACAGCATTCAGACTTTTAAATTATTTCTGTGACTAATTTAAGGTGATGTAGCTTTCAAATTTTTCTTAGAAGAGTCTGAAGAGTATGGTGTAGGATTTGAGGGAGATCCCATGAGCATTCTTCTCTCTCAGTTAACCTTGAAAGAGTTATGCTTGGAATATACTGGTCAAGGGATTCATGTGATTCAAATAACATAGTTATGAGACTACAGCCCAGCACAGCCTTTGAAAGTAGTGTGCTTGACCAAAGGAATGACCAGAGAGAAAAGGGAGGAATAAGAAATAAAAGGAGAAGAAAGTAGTATTCAAAGAAAGGAATGACAACCGAAAAGAATACTCCCCATTCCTTCACACATACTTTATCAACAGTATAAAAACTGGCTTCACTTTAATACTGAGATACATCCCTTTATTAGCCCACTGGGATGTGGATCATTGTTTGAAAATTAAACCTTATGGTACCGAACTGCTTGCATAGGAGAAGAGCAAATTATTTTTGTTTCTGAGGCAAAGTACATGAGTCGTTAGGGTACCTGTGGTAGAATAAAATCCCTTATTCAAAAAAACACCATTATAACTTCCATCCAATAGATATTATTTTGGCTTGATAAACTCATCTGTAGGGGTGCAGATATTTCCTAGAATATCTTCTACTTTAGTTATTTTTATAGATCATTATCTAAAGTCACTTTTGGGAAATAAGTATTATTGGGGTGGGTGGAAGGATGAGACAAAGGTGAAAGAGTGAAGGATTAGGTTAAAAAATAAGATTATATGCATTATATACATATAATGCATATATTGTCAGTCACTGTGAGATTCACTTTCTGTTGCCCTGCTTTTGTTTTTATTTTGATACTTTGGGATTCTTTTATGCTGAATGATCTGTAAGTATTCCACTAGGATACGGTAGGGCTCCTCTTCTTGCAAATCACTGTTTTATTATTTAGAATGTCCATGGAAAGACCATGTATTTGATCCAAACATTTAAAAAAATTCCTTCAAAAAGAAGTATCTTTCAGTCCTGCCTTGTGAATTAATTAAAAACACTATTTGGCAGCAAATTAGATAAATAAAGCAAGTAGTTTTGCAGAGTAATGTCATGTGTAGCAATACTGAGGCATAAGATTTGATTTTCTTCTGTCTTCTGCTTAGTAAGTTGATTTCAAAGGTATTGTTATAGAACTGTATTAAGCAGTAGCAACATCATATGCATAAATATCTAGTTTCAGCATATTAACTCTGAAGGTTTTATAGCCCTTATTCAAACATATGTCTTCTTATATTTGTTAACTTTATCTCTTACCTGATGATCTTCTTAAATGTACAGTTTCTTAAAACTTTTGCATTTTGCCAAGCTCCAAGCCCTATAGATGCAATTCGAGTGGATCACCAGTAGATGACACTATTATATTTTTAATAGCACAAATTAGATATTTATGTTTCTAATGACGAATCAGATGCAAGGGAGACAAGACACACGAATTGGAATTCAGCTGCTTATCTTTTTTAAAAAATAAATTTTTACCTATTTTAGTTATAAAATGTTATGCATGCTCGTTATGTTACAAAGAAAGAATAAAACAGAAGAGTTACCCACTTTCACTATCCAGCCAATTATTTTTGTTTCAGATCATCTCCTGTTCTTAAACTTAGATAAAGATTAGTAGTTTTTCCACTAAAAACTCATGTTAATTTCCATTTGTCACAAACTACTTTTTAACCATCATTTTTAAAATTTCTGACCTTCATTTCATGCTTTATATAGGTGTTTGTACTGCCTCCTCCCAAAATTTAAACTAACTTTGAATATTAGTGCTCATCTATATAAATGCCATTAAACATGGAAATCTTGATAGAATTATGGACCAGTCACATATCTAGCATCTAAACCTTTAGTTGAACATGTTCTTTCTGAATTATTAAGAGTTGTTGCTGGTAGTCTGAAGAATTCCTATAAGTGTTTTTGCCTCAATTTTATTCCAGTTGGTCTTTGGCTTTGCTTTGGAGCTGCATATCTTAGTGTAATCTCTATTTAAATGTAAATGACCACTGTGTGTGTATATGTCCATGTATGTAATAGCAATGTATTTTTTCTTAAGACATTTAAAATGTTTATCAAAATTTTATCTAAGCTTATTTTCCATTTCCAATAATGAATAAATTTTAGTGTAGAATTATAGCTTCCCCCAAAACTTATATTTCCAACTTCTTTTCAGGTAGATTAATTCAGGAAGTGTTCTGTTGATATTTCCCAAGTTTCAAGAAATCATTGCAAAAGCTTGAGTTAATTACTTGGTCTATCTGTATAAATCAAATTTTTGATTTGCTATTGAGATATATACTATACCCCTTTCTAGGATAACTTTTTTAGTGATAACTAATTCAGTGTTACATTTGTGGGAAATAAATGCAATTTAAAAAGTAACAACTTTTAATTTTGTTTACTGACAGAGAGATAGATCAGGTATCAGGAAGGGACTTCAGCCATTTAAAGAAAATGACAAGAACTCATACTGATGAAATAGACTCCAGAACTCGCGATGCAGGTAATGCAGGTAATGATAGTGCCAGCACGGCTCCGAGGAGCACCGAGGAGTCTCTTTCTGAGGATGTGTTCACAGAATCAGAACTCTCTCCCATACGGGAGGAGCTTGTCTCTTCAGATGAACTTCGGCAAGATAAATCATCTGGTGCATCATCAGAATCTGTGCAGACTGTCAATCAGAGTGGCATAGAATGTTCAACAGCCATATCAGAGTCTATTAATACGCCTGATCACTTAAAATCTGATTCTGGACATTCTACAAATGAAGTTGGGACTACTTCTCTTAAAACAGATTTAAATAATCTTGAAAGGGCCACTAAGGAAGAGCAGGCTACAGATAATTTTCAGGAAATGTCAGGCCCTAAACAACAAAGCACAAGTATAAAAGGCAATACAGACCAGGATTTTCTTCTGAATGAGAATTCACTACATCAAGAAGAGGGTGAAAAAGAAAGTATGCCTTGTGGGGAAGCAGCAGATTTTAAACAAAAGCAAACTGTCAACAAAGGAAAACAAGGAAAGGAGCAAAATCAGGACTCAGAGACAGAGGTAGAAGAGCTACGGAAACTCTGGAAAACCCATACCATGCAGCAGACTAAACAGCAAAGGGAAAATATTCAACAGGTGTCACAAAAAGAAATTAAGCATAAAATAGCAACTGCTGACATAGAAGGTAGGTGTTAAGGAATATATAAAATTAATTCATGTTAAGACATATTGTCTCCCTCTTTCCCCACACACTGAAAAGCTGCTTGCTGTATCTTAGGCCACTCTAAAGGATGATCTAGTGGCCCTTGACTGATGTTTCTCTGGGGATAAATGTGTAGTCTCTAGTTCCTAGTCTAAGGTCTTTTCTTATCCCATGGTGGATTGTACACATAATGAGCATCTTTTCCACCATGTTTAGATACTCCTGACTCACAGCGTGCTATCTTTAAATAATTTCTTTTTTTTTTAAAACAATTTCTTGAAAAGACACACAAGCTCTATAGTACCTTTGATTTCTCCATTTTCTCTTAATTCTTGGTATGTTACCTCATTAAAATTTTTTCACCACACATAAAATATTGTAATTGCAGTTTGTAATTGCCAAAGTTTATAATTCTACCTTTTTTAAAAGTGCAATTAGACATAAAAATGTATTTCTTAAATTATTCCAAGTATCCAGAAGTTCATCATTGTCTGATTAAACGTTTTCCTTTAAAAAACACAAAGGCTAAATTTAAAAAACATTTCTCTTTCAGTTTTGGTTTTTAGTAATGAAAATTATAGTAGTAGACTGTGTTTTGTTTCTAATACACAATAGCTTCCCCTTAATACATAATGGGTTAAATGGGGTGTAGTTCAGGTATCTTAGCTAACATTTCTTATATTTTATTAAAATATTGATTCCAAATCCAATTTGCATATGAACTTTTTAAATTAAACTCAAAAGTAATTTATTGCTAAAATATACATAAAATAAAATTGACCATGGTAACCATTTTTAAGTGTAAAATTTAGCAGCATTAAGTACCTTCACATTGTTGTGCAACCATCACCACCATCCGTTTGAGAACTTTTTCATCTTTCCAAACACAAATGGTACCCATTAAATAGTAACTCCTCATTCTTTCCTCGCCTTGGCTCCTGCCTTCCACCAGTCTGCTCTTTGTCTCTATAAACTTTTGTCTTCACACAAGGCACCTCATATAAGTGGAATAATACAGTATTTGTTCTTTTGTGTGTGGCTTATTTCCCTTAGGGAATGCCTAAGTTTCATCTATGTTGTAGCATGTTTCAAAATTTCCTTCCTTTTAAAAGCTGCATAATATTCCAGTATGTGGTTGACCCTTGAACAATGTGGGTTTGAACTGTGCAGGTCCACTTATACATGATTTTTTTAATACAGTACAGTACAGTAAATGTATTTTTTTCTTCCTTATGATTTTCTTAGCATTTTCTTTTCTCTAGCTTTCTGTATTTTAAGAATACAGTATATAATATAGCATACAAAATGTGTGAAGCAGCTCTTTATGTTTATTGGTAAAGCTTCTAGTCAACAGTAGGCTATTAGTAGTTAAGTTTTTGGGGAGTCACAAGTTATACTCAGATTTTTTTTTAATTTTTTATTAACATATAATGTATTATTTGCCCCAGGGTACATGTCTGTGAATCATCAGGCTTACACATTTCACAGCATTTGCCATAGCACATACCCTCCCCAATGTCCATAACCCTAACCCCCACCTCCCAGCAACCCTTAGTTTGTTTCGTGAGTTGAGGAGTCTCTTATGGTTTGTCTCCTTCCCCATCCCATCTTGTTTCATTTCTCTTCCCCACCCCTCCAATAATCCCCTGCCCTGCCTCTCAAATTCTTCATATCAGAGCGATCATGTGATAATTGTCTTTCTCTGACTGATTTATTTTACTTAGCATAATACCCTCTAGTTCCATCCACGTCGTTGCAAATGGCAATATTTCGTTTCTCTTGATGGCTGCATAGTATTCCATTGTATATATATATATATACACCACATCTTCTTTATCCATTCATCTGTTGATGGACATCTAGGTTCTTTCCATAATTTGGCTATTGTGGACATTGCTGCTATAAACATTCGGGTGCATGTGACCCTTCGGATCACTACATTTGTATCTTGAGGGTAAATACCCAGTAGTGCGATTGCTGGGTCGTAGGGTAGCTCTATTTTCAACATTTTGAGGAACCTCCA
>CM052798.1:140874448-140901597 GCA_028533885.1 Nasua narica
ACCACAGCTAAGTAAAATTTTTTAAGTTAATGTCTTCCTGCCATTGGGCTTCATTATCTTTTTAAATAAGGCATAGTATATGTCATGTGTATTTTAAATCTTCGAATTTTGTGAAGTCATTTAACAAATACCATCTTGTAGTTATAGCTAGGAGCACAGAATAGTAAGTCTGTTACTAACAGTCACATATTCTAACAGGACAGACCACTTGTATGCCTTCTTCATTCAGTGGAGTCCAGAAATATATGCAGAAGATACTGGTGAATATACCAGAGAACCTGGATTTATAGTAGTGAAAAAGATTGAAGAATCTGAAACAAATGAGGATTCTACTAATGAAGCAGCAGCCAGAGAATGGGAGGTAAGGAGAAAAATGTGAAGATTTCATTGATCTTTTTACTTTGTATGAATTTAGAGCTTTATGGTAGTACAGTCAAAGTGTGAGTGATCTCTATACAAAAGAGTCTTTTTTAAAGATTTACTGTCCATGTTTTTATTGAAGAATCTGATTAGTAACCTTGGTTTTTTTTTTTTTACTGTTTATCATTTTCCTTTTGCCTTATAATAGACAACTGATCGGCAATAAAATATCTTTTATTGAGTGGATTTTAAAATATTAATTGCCGTTTTACTAATTTTTATAAAACATTTATTTCCGATCTGATTCATTTTAATATTACCTCCTGCATGGAGGAAGTACACCAGTCATTTAACACATTCATGCCAATTAGCATTCCTGCTAAGTATGTACCTGAGCATTATTTTGAAGTGAATTTACAGTAATGCTAGGGAAGTTAATGCTAATTTTACAAAGTATAAAAATTTCATATAAAATTTTTCATTCATAGCTAAAATTTACTGAACTTGTTTAAATGGCCAAAATAACATTAATTAACTTTCTGTAACCACTTAAAGATACATCTTTTAATATTGCACATCATGTTTTTATGTGCATTTTCTTATCAGAATGATAAGGTGGCAAAATCTGGTTTTTCTGTTCTGGTTGCCTAGATTAATGTCTTCATGATGCATTAGGAAATATAGAGCAGATGCTAAAATGTGATATGAAACAGGACTAATTTTGTCAGTCGTTTGGTGTTAATGTTTGTGGTTTATGTGATATGAATTTATTGTGCATGTACTTAACATGTATAATGATTGAAGATATACATGGCATGTCTTGCTACCTGATTTTGAATTGTTTAAGTTTATTCTGTGTAGTATATATGGCATCGTTTTCAACTGTAACTCCAATACAATGGAGGGAAAGAGGTAACATATACTGAGCATTTATTTTAGGTTTTTTTAATACTTAACCAATATTATTAATCTTCATACCAGCGTTATTCACAGTAGGCCCTAAACTGGAAACAACTTGAATGTCTGTCAGCAAAGAATGGAGCAGTAAATTTGGGAATATTCCCAAAATCCCACATAACTTAGCAATAAAAAAGATCTACTTGCACAGGCAACAACATGGATGAATCTCATAGATAATGTGTTTAATTAAATCAAGCCGGACGTAAAAGAGTATATACTGTGTAATTCCATTTATATGAAGTTCACCAGGGCAAAACTAATCAGAAGTCCATCTGATTACCTGTTTCTAGGGGTTGAGGGAGTCGCTAGGGACAGGAGGGAACTTTATAGAGTACTGGAGATACTCTTTATTTTTTCTGGGTGACAATTAGTTGCATGGATATTGACATATATAAAATCCTTATGTATTTAAAATTAGCTTTAGGAGGCTTTTAAAGTAGCTCAGATGATCAAAGATGGCTACTTGTACTCAAGTAGCAACAGGTGAAAGTAGAGTTGGAGAAGGGTTGAAATTAAGTTTTTTAAACAGGTATAACCTAGGTATTAAGACAGGATTTAATGACAACGAAGTAACAGTGGAGTTTCTAACTTGGGTGGCAAGGGAGGTTGCAATAATTTCAATCAAATAAGGAACTCTTCTCCATTGGAGTTGGAGCACTTAACCTTGGAAATTAAATAGACTATCACTGTTGATGGATTATTGACTATTTTGACTCAAAGGAACTGCCTTAGTTCTTGTGGCAGGTTCTGCAGGTTATAACTTATGAAGGAAAAATAAATGTCTCCTCACTTGTTTTCAGCCAGAATTAGTTCAAATAAAAAGGAAGTGGTAGAGAAAAAAATTAATTTTAGAAACTTTTTGCTGCATTATCTAGGAACAGTGCTGTACTAGCTCTTATTATAGCCACATCTTTATTGTGTGACTGTTGAGTACTTGAAATGTGGCTAATGCAACTAAGGAATTGAATTTTTAATTTTACTGACTTTCAGTTAAATTTTAAAATGGATATTTGATTCAGTTATTGGATAAGTCTTGTACATTTAGAACAACTAGGATATATGAATTTTTCAACTATAAGTTTTATAAAATCTAAATAAACCTGAATCTAAACAGCATCAAGTATTTCCTGTGAAAATTTAATGTCTGAATTGAGATGTGCTGTAATGGAAAATGTACTAATTCCTATAGATACAGTAGCTACTACGCACATTTAGCTATTTAGCACTTTTAAAATGTGGCTAGTCTGAATTGAGATGCTCTGTATTATAAAATACACACGGGCTTTTAGAGATTTAGAAGTAAAAGAAAGTGTTAAAATATTAATTTTCAGTGACAGTATTTTAGATATATTGAGTTAAATAAAAATCAAAATTAACTTGTTTTCTTTTTTTTAATGTGGTTACCAGAAAATTTATAATTATATATGTCTTGCATTGCATTTCTCTTGTATCATGCTGGTCTAGTGCCTGGTGGTTACTAAGTGCCTAAATAAAAAGCGTATTTTTTTTTTTCATCCAAAGTGTTGTTTACATTAGGGTTCACTGTTGGTGAACAAATTTATAAAGACATAAAAAGTATTTTAAATGTTAATGTTTTAAAAATGGAACTTTCTGGGGCGCCTGGGTGGCTCAGTTGGTTGAGCAACTGCCTTTGGCTCAGGTCATGATCCTGGAGTCCTGGGATCGAGTCCCATATCGGACTCCCGGCTCTGCGGGAAGTCTGCTTCTCCCTCTGACTTTCTCCCCTCTCATTCTCAGTCTCTCACTCTCTAATAAATAAATAAAAATATTTAAAAAAAAATGGAACTTTCTGGAACACTTATGTAAAATAAAAATACTTCAAAATGTGAAATGCTTGCTGTTTGGGGGCTTTTTTCTATGTCAGGGTAGAGAATAGGTGACTAGAGAATGTAGGATGAATTTATTACGGCAAGCAACTTGGACATCAGTCTGTTTGAGTAGAGCAGCTAGTGATACTTAGGAGATTATTATCCCTAACCACTATTTAGGCAGAAATACATTGCTAACCAGAAATTTATACATTTGGAAAACTTTTGCATATGATTGATTTACTCTGCTCCAGTTTCTCGTCTATGTCCCTCCTGTCCCTCTCTCAATGTAAGCACCAGAGGGCAAGGTTTTGTCAGTTTCGTACATGACTATATCCTTGAACTAAAAAAACAATGTAAGCATATAATTCATTCTCAATAAATACTATATAATTTATTTACTCGACTAATGAATAAATTTGGGCAAATATTAAAATAGGATATAAAATTTTTACTCATCTTCCAAGATGGTCTACATCTAAAATAAGTTTTTAGGTCAGTTGTAGTAAATATTTTGTCATAAATATATAGACTCTGGAAGTTGGAATTAACTGGCAGTTCAGCCTCTTTCATTTTAGAACCAGTTCTTAGTTCTGCTTTAACATAATTCAGTCACAGAGTTTATTACCTCAGAGAGCAGTACTTTTCATTTTAGGACAACTCTTTTAGGAAGTTCTGTCTTGGGACGCGTGGGTGGCTCAGTTGGTTAAGCAGCTGCCTTCTGCTCAGGTCATGATCCCCGGGTCCTGGGATCGAGTCCCACATCGGGCTCCCTGCTTTGCAGGGAGCCTGCTTCTCCCTCTGCCTCTGCCTGCCACTCTGCCAGCTTGTGCTCTCTCTCTCTCTCTCTCTTACAAATAAATAAAATCTTTAAAAAAAAAAAAGTTCTTTCTTACAGTGAGTTTGAAGAAAAAGATGTTTGTAAGTTTAGTCCGTTTGTCTTTGTTCTACCTTCTGATGTACATCAACAACAAAAGTTTTCTTATACTATGTCTCAAAATATTTATTTCTTTTTAATCTTCTTCCAGGGTTATATTATCAGGTACTTCCACTGTTTTATTAACTCTTTGTAGATTCAACACTGTCTTCGTTATTACTTTCAAATGTGTTAAAACTCTGGCACCCCAAATTACTAAAATGTGCATTTATAATAGCAAGAAAAATTTTATAACATTTGAAACAATTTCAGTTCTAAAACATGCACATTGAAAGTCCTCTTGAAGATAATTAGAAAATACTGGAATTTAAGAATTAGAAATGATGAGAAAAGGAAGGAAGAAAGAAGTACAGTATTAGAGATTGTATAGTGAATTCCAGAGAGGTGAGAGCGGCAGAAACCTGCATTCTCTAAGAGTAGGTTAGCCAAATTTCTAGATGGTCAGGAGTAAGAGCCTCTATTCTAAGATTCTTGATTATTGGGAGAAAGAATCTGAAAAATACTATGCATATCATATATATATGCATATAACACTAAGGTGTGTAAGAGATTGATATTCTTTATCATATACTCTTTATTGTTCTAGTTTAGTCAATGTAAAATAGCACAAAAACATCGACTTACCTCAAGTTTGTTTTTTCCAACAATAATGAGTTCCTTAATTATGAATCCTTCTGCTATTGGAGTTTAATAACCTTATGTTGCAACCAGAAAGAAACTATCTTTTGTAGATTCTTTTCCCCTAGTTTCTGCCAGTTGTCACCAGTGACAAGAAGTAGAGCAGCATGTGTAGTGAGGATAACATTTTATGTGAGGCTTTGCAGTTTGGTGAAAAATATAACTTTTTGATTTTTGATGGGGATTGTTTTTATAGATTTTCACTGACAAGTATTCTGATGGTATTTCAATACAGTGTAGGAAGGTCTTGAAGTTAAGGTGGGAAAGATTCCTATTGACACTGTTTCCTCATGATAGTGCTGTGATTTTATAAACGTACAAAAATAAACTGTATTATGAATTTGCATATACCATCATTCAGCTTTATCAGCTTATTCCATCTGTAATCCATCCTTTTCCCAGTTCACATTTCTTCAAATGTCATAAATATTTTTAAAATATATGTAACATGAATAAATTTTTACAATTTGTTATTTGAATCAGGATCCAACTAAGCTCCAAATGTTGCAGTTAACATGTCTCTTTAATTCTATAAATTTAGGTTCTCCATTTCTTTGCTGTGCATTGCTTTTTTTCCTTGTAATTTTCATTTTTAAGAAATCGAATTTTTTTTCTAGAATGTTGTACAGTCTGGATTTTGCTGATAACATCCCCACAGTGTTACTAACATGTTCTTTTGCCTTAGATCTAGAGCAACCCATTTAATCATAGACTGTCATCTTTATTTTTCTCTAAACTTATTTCTTGGCTAAAATCCTCATAGTAACAAATCATAATAATGAATCTGTAATTTAGAGCCAGTTGTCCTTTTCACCATGCCAAGTTCTCAATCCTGGCAGAACCTTTGAATCATTTGGGGGAGCTTTCAAAAAACTTACTGCCTCAGGGTCACCTCAGACCAAATAAAAATCAGTATTCTGTAAAGCTCCTCAGGGGGTGACAATGTACAGTAGAGGTGGAAAAACCACTGTGTTACCCTAGGTGTTAAATATAAGCAATGCTAAGACTCTGGAAGATTCTTTCAGACTATATTGATCATACCTTGGTTTAATTTTCAAGGTCCTGTCATGCAAATTATATCATATAAAAATATTTTTCAAAATATTCTTCATATTATGTGTGTTGCATCTGCAATCTGTAAATTTGGCTCATTGTGGAGAAAGGTTTCTTTAATCATTTTATGCCTTGATTTTTAAAAGCATGGTTTTTTGTTTGTTTCTTATCAATAACAACCAGGCTGAATTACTTCAGGCATAGCTCCCTTACACACCAAAAGGAATTTTATTACATTATATACCCAGATGTACTACAAGGGGAGGGAAACCAAGAAACTTATCACTCTGTAAGTCATTGATCTGTACCTCTTGAACTTGTCCATTAAATACCCTTTAAAGTTTGATGTACTTGACAAATACCCAAGGGTCTAGTAGTATAGTCTAATACAGCAGCCACAATAATAGACTTAAAATATCTTTGAAGCCTGTTTTATCCTCAAGGTTCAAGTGAATTTTCCATTCATCTTTTTAATTTATCTGATGCTATATAAAAAGAATTTTTAAAATTTCTTATGAAGTAAAAGTGATACTGTAGTAATGTAAGTCAGTTTTATCCTGTCACCAGGCTCACTACTTGGCTCAGTGACTACACCCCCTCGGGCCCTATCATCCTCAACCCCAAGTACTAACTTGAGAGTCTCTAATGGACTCTAATGGTCTATCAGTCTAATAGTCTCTGAGTCTTAGAGACTCTATCAGAAGCCTCTGAAAGTTTTTTTGGGCTTCAAAATGCCACATGTGTTGGGCATGCCAGTCTTGCTGCTTGATGACACAGGCCTCAAAAATGTAGCTTTTTAAGCGAAAGTTGCTTATTGTCCCACTGCTTTGAGTTGACTTTCACTCCTTTGGGGATAAGAAATGGCAGAAAAAGTTTTCCATTTTTTCATCTCTAAAGTTAATTTTATACCACTTACAGTTCAGTATCTTTTATACTACAAATCTAATTAAGTGACCCTAGGATGATAAAAACAATTAAGAAATTGACTTTATTAAATTAGCTTTCATTGATTTATTTAGAAGTTTACATCCCAGGTTTATACTCGTTGACTAAATTTTAAAACATGAGTTTACTAGTATGTGCCAGTAAATTATATGGCATAATAGTGTTTTTCATTCTTAAAAGTAATGATTAGGGGCGCCTGGGTGGCTCGGTTGGTTAAGCGACTGCCTTTGGCTCAGGTCATGATCCCAGAGTCCCAGGATCGAGTCCCACATCGGGCTCCCAGCTCCTCAGGGAGTCTGCTTCTCTATCTCACCTTCTCTCCTCTCATGCGCTCTCTCAATCTCTCTCTCTCAAATAAATAAACAAAATCTTTTAAAAAAAAAGTAATGATTAGAATTAGAAGCATATCATGTTGGTTTAGTCCTCACTTCTCACCCTTGCCAAAGTATTAATAAAAATATATTTCATTTGATTTTTGGTTTCTGAGATGACTTCAGTTGTTTGGTGAATATTTTATTTCTTAAGCTATCAGATATTTTGATATTCAGTTTTATTAAACAGAAGGATTTTTTTTTAAGGCACAAGTAATGCCAAAATTGAAATTAAGGCAATATATAAAGTAAAACAAAATTACTTATCACTTCTTGCCCATCTAGCAAAATCCATACAGAATTGATTTTGCTCAAAATGAAAGTACTCTCTATGTCTAAGTCACTAAATTGAGAGAGGTCACATATCTTAGATAAAGAAAAGAAAAATATACTTTTTTAAATTGATCATATCACATAGTATTACAAACCACAACTCCAAAAGTAATTCAATAAATCTGACAAAAGGGTAGAAATCAAAAGCATTAAGAATAATTAGAATTTGGAGGACTATCATTATATCTGTTGCAGACACAGATTTCTCAAGTTCTTAAAAGTATTGTTTTCAAAATTAAAGCAATTAGAATATATGAATTAATATGGATTGTCTTAAATAATATTTCTATATTAAGTATTTTTAAAAGCACTTTATTGAGGTAGGATTGACATACAGAAATCTGTGCATATTTATATATACAGCTTGATAAGTTTGGAGAGAAGTATATATCCATGAAACCACCACCACAGTCATAAATACATCTGTCATCTCTAAGAGTTTCTTCCTACCCTCTTTGTTGTTATTATTATTATTATTATTATTGTAATAAGATCACAACATAAAATCTACTATCCTAGCAAATACTCTATAGAGTATTATTATAGGCACTGTGCTACAGAGTAGATCTCCAGTTCTAGACTATTCATAAATTTTCTCATATTATCATTCAGCTCTCATTAATTATGCCTAACATGGTCTGTTTTGACTAATACAAATGTCAGCTTAGGATGTTATCTACTTCAGGAAAATTTTGAACTAATGTTTTGCTTTTTGTTAATATTCTCCCTTAGTAACTAGCCAAAAGTTACCAGCTATCAAATTTCCATTAAAAATCCAATGTGTTATTTAATATGGATTATGAGAAGAGACAGAATGGATGAATGACAGACTAATTTTTTTAAAAAATTAATTGTATTTCTATATACCAGCAATGAACAACTCATTTATTATTTTAAATATTAAAATTACTTCTAAGTATTATCTTAAATATTGAGTAGGGTGGATTTTGTGTAATTGGCCCTGGTAGACCACTCCCAACTCAGAGGAAATCAGATATAATTTCAGCATCAATAAAGAAAGTAGAGGAAAAGGGATCAATGAATATCTAAATCATGAGAATAGGTTGAATTATGAATTATGTTCAACCTTTAAACTGGTTGTTTTTAAAACTACTTCATTTTATAGTCATTTTTACGTTAATGGTAAAATGAGATCTCTTTCAAGCTCTGGGATATCTAGAAATATTTAAATGAATTATGTTTTCTAAACACTATGAATTAAAAGGGCAAGAAAGAGATTTACTGAGCTCATTTTTTATGCCTACTAGATATTGTAATTAGGAAGCATTTAGCTTCAAGAAACAAAACCATGCTCAAATAGCTTGAAACAGTTTTTTAATTGAGGTGTAATTGATATATATCATATCAGTCTTAGGTGCACAACATAATGATTCAATATTTGTGTATATTTCAAAACAATACCACAACAGGTCTAAAGCTAGTATTTGCCACAATATATTATTAATTTCTTTTTCTTGTGACGAGGACTTCAAGATATAGTTTCTTATCAACTTTCAAATATGCAATACAATATTAATTATAGTCACCATGTATATTATATCCTCAGGACATACTTATTTTAGAATTGAAAGCTTATAACCTCCCCCCTTCAGCCATTTTGCCTACCTCCAACTCCTTGCCTCTGGCAACTACCAGTCTTGTTTATCTGTGAGCTTGGGTTTTATTGTTGTTTTAAATTCCACATGTAAGTGAGATTGTAAAGTATCTGTCTTTCTCTGTCTGAATTCACTTAGTATAATACTATCAAGGCCCAACCATATTGTTACAAATGGCAAGATTTCATTCTTTTTTTTTTAAAGATTTTATCTATTTATTTGACAGAGAGAGAGAGATCACAAGTAGGCAGAGAAGCAGGCAGAGAGAGGGGGAAGCAGGTTCCCTGCTGAGCAGAGAGCTCCGATGCGGGGGATGCGGGGCTCCATTCCAGGACCCCGAGATCATGGCCTGAGCCAAAGGCAGAGGCCTTAACCCACTGAGCCACCCGGGCGCCCCGATTTCATTCTTTTTTACAGCTTAATAGTTTCCAATATGTATATATATTACATCTTTTTATCCATTCATCCATTAATGGACACTTAGGTTGTTTCCATATCTTGGCTATTGTAAATAATGCTGTAGTGAACACAGAGCTGCATTTGTATTTTTGAATTTGTGTTTTTGTTTTCTTTGTGTAAATACGCAGGAGTGGTATTTCTGAATCATATGATATTTCTATTTTTAATTTTTTGAGGAACTTCCATACTGTTTTTCATAATGGTTGCATAAGTTTACATTTCTAACAATATTACATAGGGGTTCCCTTTATTCCACATCCTCACCAGCATTTGTTATTTCTTAGCTTCTTGATAATAGCCATTCTAACAGGTGTGAGGTGACATCTCGTTGTCGTTTAGTTGTTTTTCAAAGCATGGTCCCCAGACCATAAGCAGCAGCAGCAGCATTATTGAAATGCATATTTTCCGACCCCATTCTAGTCTCCTTCATCAGAAACCAGTTTTGGAGCCCAGCAGTCTGTATTTCAACAAATGTTCCAGGCGATTGTGATGCAAGCTAAACTTTGAGGGCTACTGGTTTAGATCTGTAAGGACCCATCCTGTCCAGGTGTGGAGCAAGACTTCTTAGAAACATGGCTGAAAGGATACTTGAGCAAAATCAAAGCTGTATTAGGAAGAAGGTCCAGGGATAGATGTTGACAGGATAACCAGCAAAATAAGCTGCCCCGTGCTTAGGGTGTGTATGTATGTATTTCAGCCACATTTGGGTACACATATAATATTTTTTATTTTAGAAAATCTGGCTGGAAGTGATGATAGGTTTTCAAAATGGCAGCCCACTACCACTAAATCATGTAATGTTGGTGTGTGTAAGGGGTGTGCCATGACGGGGAGGTAGTGTCTACAGTGCACTCTAGGTATAGTGTGTAGTAAGATGCATGTGGAGATTGTTAGAGTGTACCTATGAGGGACTGTGCGAGAGAAATCTTAAGGTAAGTGTGGTGGGGCTGGATAGGGAGATGGGGGGAGTAGCTGGTGTGAGTGGGAAGGAGGATGTTTAGTGTGGAGTGAGCTGTGTTCTGTGTGTGTACCTCATGGAATGTGGAGGAAGATGTGGAGCTGTGGGTGTGGTTCAGTGTGTGTGTGTACAGCTTTGTGTGAACACACAGCAAGGTAACTGGAGAGGAGCTGGTTTAAAATGGAAGAAATATTCAGGCGTACTATTATGCATTGATATTTGACTTAAAATTGAGCTCTGGGAAGTTTTAATTCATAGCCATTATATTTTAATCTTCATAGTTCACTTCTTTGGCTATATTCAGCGACCGCTGATTAGTGAAATATAGGTAGGTATAGTAATTATAAGTACCTTTTCAAGAAATTAGATATTAGAAAATGAAATTTAAAAATGGACTGTATAAACAGATAAAGGAATTTTCATGTCAGTTGAATATTTGTATAGGATTTATTTGTAGTGGGTTGTCTTCACTTTTACATAGGCATTCTATAAAATTTGAGGGTTGGAGTGTCCTCAAAGGATGTCTCATTGCTAAAAAAAATGCTCACACAAAAGATGCCATTTTATTGGATATTGAGATTTAAATAAAGAATAGATGTATGACTGCAGGAGCAAAACAACAAAATGTTAGTTGAAATCATTTGTGTACATTAGGAGGAACTCTAAAAACTGCACTTAGTACTTTTTTATGACATATTTTTAGTGCACTTCTTAGTGTACTGGTGCTTGCAAATACATGCTCTGTGTCTTTAAAGTTTTGAGCCCTTTTTTTTTTTTTTTGCACATTTGGGTACAGTGCAACCAAACTTCAACATGGGAAACCTTCTCTTCCCTCCCTGGCTTTACAGTCTCCACTCAGAACTATCTTTGCAATAGAAACTACTTAGTGATTAGCTCTCTGTCTTGTCAATCACATCTTTGTCTCTAGCAAACTGTTTTGTCACTGTAGCAGGGCTCTTGTGCTGAAAATTTATCTTTAACAGAGGAAGAATGCTTTTAAAAACAGTCCTCATGAGATTTGATATAACTTAATTTGCTCTGGAAAGGAAATGTCTCGTCTCTGGTATGGGAAAAAAGGGAGAAGACATCAACCAATTAATCATAAATACACTCTGGTAAATCTTAGTCAATGATTTCAGTTTCTCTGTTTACTAGTCTTTTTATGGTGACATGATGCAAAATTATACAATTTCTGAAAGTTTATGCAGAGGGAATATTTTTAGAATACAAAGTTGTATGATTAAGGAAAAGTACCTTTAAGCTTTTCTTGTAATCCTAAATATCTTCAAAAAAGGAAATGAATAAGAAACTGTAATTTTGTTTTATAAAAGTATTTGGTTTTCCTATTTTACATCAACAGGAAATTATCAAATCTTTATTGCTGCCTTAATTTTTAATTTAAGATGTTGTAGGAAAATATTCAGAATTTTTTTCTTAAAAATAAATTGAGTAGAACCATCAGAGTGAATTAACTTTAATTTTTATTGACTGGATCCCAAATTAGATACATTTGTAATATTGTGTATTAAGACAGTTATTTTAGTAATCTTGAGAAAAGCCTTTTTTAAGCTATCCTAAAATTTCCTGCAGTGCTACCTAATATAAAACTTTAAAAGATACTCTCTCTAGTCGAGAAAAATTTCAGCCTTACTATTTTGAGAATCCTGTTATTATTCAGGAAAAATATGTGTGCATTAATTGTTAGAAAATGTGTTGCCAGTTGTTCTTTCTGTGGTGATTCAGGATAACTTGCCTTATGAATATTGATTTAATTTTTACTGTAATTGTTGGTGACTTAAATAAAGCTTAGGTAAATACTTACAACCAAGAATGACTTAGGAAGATGCCCCCAAAGCAGTTTGCCACCCATAAACGTTAAGCATGTAAAAATACCAAAATTATTTCAACTGGTATTTTTATTGGGCTTGAGAGTACTTTATTATGTCTTTTTATCTTTAAGTTGAATAATTTCAAAATTTTTTCATGTGATACGTGAGCACAGAGGGATGTAGGCGTCTGAAAAGATTTAATTTGTTAAAGTTGTGAACAGATTTATCAGAATAGCCAGTTAACATAGCTTTCTTTTTTTTTAACCAAGACAGTGGAGAGCATTCATGTAATTTTTGATTTACAGTTCAAATAAGTGTTTATAATTAGTTATGCTAAGACTTTAATCTGTTACAAATACAGGCAAAACAAAATGTGCATGTTTTGAATTTTACAGATCATTATAATGGGCATCAAAAACTTAACACACTCAGCGTTTCCTGTTTTTACCCTTATAGGAAGCTATTTTGTGGTTTTATCAGATAGGAGTGCATACTTCTCACTGGTCTTCAGCTCTGCCCATACATGTAGTTTATATATTATTTCATTTAATCTTCACAGTAACCTTGTAGAATCAGCATTACTCCCCATTTTAAAGATGAGGGAACAGGTGTGAAGTGGTTACCGAACTAAGCTCTGGAGCACAGAGAGCTTGACTGTCACATCCCTTACCTCACCAGGATGTATTTCAGAGGTTTTAAAAATAGGACAGTACAGTGCCATGTGTTTTGATGTGTAGACAAGTTCAGGTTCTGGTTTTCCAGCTGTTTTCCTTGCTTTAGAGTGGATACCCTAGTAGCTGTAAGACAAAAGAAAAGCTTAAGAAAATAAGGTTTAAAGGGATAGCAGTTCTTGTTTTGTAGATTGAGATTCCCTAATAAGATTTTGCCTGAAAAGGGATTCTTGTGCTTTAAAACCAAAAATAGAAATGATTCTTATAGAATAACAAATGTTTTGTAAGCTTTCCACAATTCATATCTTAACTGATTAGTAGAATGGTATCTGTAGACCTCACGGATAAACTGTCTTATAGTTTATAGTATTGTCTTACAGTTTTGTATAACTATACATAACTTAAAAGTTATATACATAAGTTATACATATATACACATAATATATATTTATATACACATATATACATATATACAAACTTATATACATCAGTTATATGTATAACTGTATGTCTTATAGTGATGTCTTATAGTATTAATATGGCTATGTATTTATATGTAAACCAGGACAATCGCTTCTTGGCCTTTTGGCTAAGATCAAGTGTAAACCAGGACAATTTACTAAATGCTCGTGTATATTGTATCATATTTTACCTTAGGTAGCTGTGTGTGTGTTAACCAGATGGAGATTATTTTCATTTTACAAATGAGTTAATTTAAGGTTCAGAGACATGAACTGTATACTGTATTCTGACTCTTTAATATCTGTCAATAAATTGTAATTTGAGCATTATAAGCCTATTATTATAATAAGAATTTAGGTTTAATCAGATTAAAGTCACAAATCATTAAATATAGCAACATTGTTTTATCTCTATCAATATTTCATTAATTTAGTCAATTTTTTTTTTATATTTAGGCCCTCATATGGGACAAGACAAAAATTTTTTGTACTTAGGCTTTCATGTATGAAAATAGGGGGGGAAAAAAAGAAAATAGGGGGAAAATCCTATGATAAATTATTTATATCTCTGCAAAAATAAGTCCATAAGAAGAGCTACTTTAAATGTAAAAATCTTCCATTGACCTTGATTCAAGATAATAATCATGTTAATGAGAAAAATAATTACTTCTAATGCTGTATGCTAATAATACTGTATTATTCTAAACAACATCATTTAATCCTCATTGTGAAAATTGCTACTCTGATCTCCATTTTAAGAAACAAAAGGCAGTCATATTACAACCAATAAGGGTCAGAGCTATGGTATGAATCCAGGCATTCTCTCTTTAGCCTATGCCCTTAAATTCTTCACTCTCTCTCAAAATCTTTACAACATAACCTGGGGAAGGGAATTAACATTTATTTTGTATATTTAATGTGTCAGTGTTTATTCTGATACATGGCTTACATATATTATTTATTCCTCATAAAGTGTTTAAAATATTTCTGTTTGAAAGATATAGAAATGGAGAGATTAAATGCAGTTGCTCAAGTTCACAAAACTTGTAAAAAGCAGAATTAAAATTAAGGCAGAGGTCTGTAACCAAACCCAGTATTCTTTCTGCTATACTGTGTTGCCTACCTATAGTACCTGTTGACAGGAAATTTATTAACTAGTATTTATGTATGTCTTATTATATGTAAAACATCTGCTTCCTAGTCAACAACCTAATCAAAAAGGTATATGCATATGTATTCGGTGTAGAATGTTTTTTCTTTTTTTTTCTTTTTTTTCTTTTTTAAAGATTTTATTTATTTATCTGACAGAAAGATAGAGATCACAAGTAGGCAGAATGGTGGGTTAGAGGGAAAGGGAGAGAAGCAGGCTGTCCACTGAGCAGGGAGCCCAATGTGGGGCTCCATCCCAGCACCCTGGGATCATGACCCGAGCTGAAGGCAGACACTTAACTGACTGAACCTCCCAGGTGCCCCCTGGGCCTTGTCCTTTTAAAACCTATCTGTTGTAGGGGTAGCTGGTTTAAGAAGTGGACTCTTCACTTGGTCTTAGCCAAAAGGCCAAGAAGCGATAAGCGGTGGATTCTTAATTTCACCTCAGGTCACGATCCCTAGGTTGTGGGATCCAGCAGTGTAGGGCTACCTGCTCAGCGTGGGATCATTTTGTAGAATGTTTTTTCTTTATTCATTTGACTTCGTAGTTGAAAAGCATATTTATTGCATATGCAGGTTAGGAGGCATAATAATATGAGTTTCTATGATCCCACTACCCAACTTAAGAACTAGAGCATTATCAAAGTAGTCGTATCAGCCTGTATGTTCTTTCTCTGTGTCATTTCATGTTTTCCCCAAATTGGTAAACACCTCCCCAAATTTTGTGTTTATCCTTCCCCTGATTTTTTCTAAGTAATAGATTTTATTTTTGTAGCAATTTTAGGTTTACAGAAAAATTGAGTGCAAAGTACAGAGTTCCCGTATACCCCTCCCCCCACCAACACACACACAGTACTCCTGTTATTCACATCTTGTATTGGTGTGGTATACTTGTTATAATTTGTGAACTAATATTATACGTTATTATCACCTAAAGTCCATAGTTTACCTTAAGGTCTTTTCTTTCTGTTGCACATTCTGTAGAATGATATATACCATTATAGGATGATACAGGATTGTTTCACTACCTTGTAAGTTCCCTGTGATGCCTCTATTTATCCCTCTTTACCTGAAGACCTCATAACCACTAATCTTTTTCTTGTTTCTATGGTTTTGCCTTTTCCAGAGTATCATACAGTTGCCATCACACAATATGTAGACTTTTTAGAATGGTTTCTGTCACTTAGTAAGATTCTTATAAAGTTCCTCACTGTCTTTTAATGGCTTGATTGCTCATTTATTTTTAGTACTGACTTAACATTCTTGTCTGGATGTATCCTTTCAACTATCCTTTCACCTTAGTTACTTCCAAGTTTTGACACTCCAAATAAAAAGCTGTTTTACATGAAGATTTTGTGTGAACATAAGTTTTCAAATCATTTGGGTAAATACAAAGGAGCATGATTGCCAGATTATGTAAGAGTATGTTTAGTTTTGTAACAGTCTAGCAGACTATTCCAAAGCAGCAGTACCATTTTCCAGTGTACCATCAGTAAATGAGAATTCCTGTTGCTCCACATACTCACCAACATTGATGATGTGCTTTCGATTTTAGCCATTCTAAATAGATATGTAGTGGTATCCCATTATTTTAATTTGTATATATGATATATGATATTGAACATCTTTTCATATTCGTCTTTGCCATCTGTTTGTTATATCTTCTTTGGTGAGGTGTCTATTCAGATGTTTAGTTCATGAGATGGGAAATATTTCATCTACCTCTATTTTCTGGAAGAAACTGTAGAGAATTAGCCTAATTTCTTCCTTAAATGTTTGATAGAATTTATCAGTGAATCCAGATGCTCCAGAGCTAGAGATGATAATTTTCTTTGTAAGTACAGTCAGCTACCATAGTACATCCATTGTTGCTTTGCAAATGTCAATATAATAATAATGGCACAAATGAAAATCTGTCCAATTTATGTTTTTTTATTCTTATGTCTTTCATAGCTTCCAACAAGTTTGCATAGCTTTTTATAGAATATCTTGATGTTTCCTGGTAACTAATTCATTTTAGTTGGGTAGAATTGGGCCTCATACTTTCTGTTTTGGAAGATTAGCCATTATTAAATTTCTTAATCAATATAGGCCTACTCAGTTGATCTATTTTTTTTTCCTTGTGTAAGTTTTGGTGGTTTGTCTCTCTCAAGGAGTTGGTCCATTTCATCTAGGTTATCAAAGTTGTGGGTACTGAGTCATTTATAATACTCCCTTGTTCTTTTACTGTCTGTGGGACCAATAGTGATGGCCCCTCTTCATTTCTGACATAATTCATTTCTTTTTTCTCTTCTTTTAATTCGCTTGGCTAGAGGTTTATCAGTTTATTGACCTTTTCAAAGAATTGGCTCTTTGTTTCATTGATTTTTCTCTATTGATTGTCTGTTTTCAGTCTCATTGATTTCTGCTCTAATTTTTTTATTAGTTATTTTCTTCTACTTCAGATTTAATTTGTTCTTTTTCTGGTTTCCTAAGATGGAAGTTTAGATTATTGATTTTAGATTTTCTTTTCTTGTATGTGCATTCTATGCTATAAAATTTCCTCTAATTCCTGTCCTCACTGCATCCCAAAATTTCAGTACTTTGGAATTTTTTTCATCAAGTTCAAAACATTTAAAATTTCTCCCAGGACTTTTTTGACTGTACATTAGTTAGAAATGTGTTGTTGAAAAGTATTTGGGGATTTTCCCACTGTTTCTCTGTTATAATTTCTAGTTAATTCTGTTGTGGTCTTAGAGCATACTTTTTATAATACCTATTTGTTAAAGTATGTTTTATGGACCAGAATGTGGTCTATCTTAATGAATGTTCCATGTGAGTTTGAGAAGAATGTGTGTTCTGTCGTTGGATGAGTAGTCTATACATGTCCATTAGATCCAGTTAATTGAGGTGTTTCTCAGTTCAACTATGTTCTTACTGATTTTCTGCCTGCTGGATTTGTAAATTACTGATAGAGGAGCTTTGAAGCGTCCAACGGTAATAGTGGATTTATATATTTCAAGATTTTGTAATGAGTATTCTTTTCCTCTGACATACTGTGGGGAAAATGAGATTATTCCCTTTTTGAGATTCACTTCTTTATTGTTCCAGAAAGCTTAAGCAGCATACACATAGTGTGACTGAATGGTTTTGAGTGGTTAACAGGTTTTTTTTTGACTAAAAGAACAAGGAATATATCTGCCTTCTCATGAAAATCTGAGTCACCTCCAAATATACTTAAGAGGAAGTAATTTTAAATATAGAGTTATTCAAATCAAAACTTTGATAATATGTTCTGTTTTTGATTCACTGCAGATTACATCTCCTTTATTTCCCTCTATTACTATTTTTTGGCTAATTTATGATTCTCTAAGTGCTTCTTTTATACCTTATTTATTACAGTCTCATGAAGTGTTATTTTGAAAGCAGTTGTTTAGGGCAAAAAAGAAGCAAAGTTTTAACATAATCCACATCTTATTTTATAATACGTTGGTGTGTATGTATAGAACAGAAGTTTATGTGATTTCAAGGATGCTGTTGTATGCCTTTTTGTTAGCTACTGCAACTTAGATTTCCTCCGTGTTAAGCATATTTTGTGGGTACTAAACTAATTATAAATGGCATTGATTAGTTTAATATTTGTCTTTCTACTCCATTTCCCTTTACTAAGGAACAAAAATAAGGAATAAAAATGGCACATTCACAGCTATCTACCATACTTTTGTTAGTTTGCTGGGAAGTTGGGGGAAGGGAGATTTTGTTTTGTTTGTGGGGAAATACCAAACATCCTAGAAGGAGGACTCTTAGACCATAGCATTGGTCTTTATGTCTAGGAGAACATGTTCTTACTCATGGGACTGGCAGAAACTGTATGTTTTCTCTAGCTTTAGCTTTTGTTCTGTACTGGGTGTTGTTAGTCCCTTTGTAATAGAGATGGGTGGATTTAATCCTGCCCCTACATTTGTATTCTGTGAAAATAAATGCTTAGGGAAACATTTTCTCTGTGTGAGAGTCCTTTGTCAGACTGAAAAGACTGGAGAGTAGCACTTAATTCTGTAGAGAGTGGGTCATGGTACTTAGTTCCTACAGCAGGGAATTTGGCAGTATATGCAAACCACTTTATTCCTCAAGAAATGACTCTAGTGAGACAGTGAATATACTTTTAATTGAGGTTAGTTTCTTCAAACTCTGCATCCTTAATAATTAGGAGTATGGTATAGGACATTTTGTAGAGATGTGTCCATTTTCTACTTAGGTTTAATCTTTTGAGTAAATAAATTCTGTACAAGGAGTATGATTTACCAAAGGGATAAAAATGAATTTAAGACTAATTCAGTTCCATCATATATACTAGGAATCTGTATCTCTTTATTCATTTATTTTGAGAAGATGTGTGTTTCTATACTCATTTGACTTCATACCCTTTTTCTTTATTAATTCACAGACTCTTTGACAGTTTTTTGTATCTTCATTCATCACAACCTGAGTAAATATTAGGATTGAGGAAGTGATGAGTTTATAAGTACCAACACTTAGGATGGCAGTTCATGATTCCCTCAGTGATACCTCTTACTCAGTGATACTGATATGGTTAGCTTATAAGTGATTTGTTTTGTGAGCATAATCTAACTTCCAGCAAAGAAATATGTTTAATATGGTAAAAGAAGGAGCTTTAAAATTAATGTTAACAAGAAGGATAGAAGGAATGCAGAGGAGTAGACAAGTCATATAATTTGAAAACTCTTGATTAGGAGACTTGATCAGATTGAACACCCTAGGAAAAAGAAAGAAAAATATAGGTGGCCATTTAATATTTTGTGGAGATTTCTTTTGCTGATCATAGAAAAACTAGGCTGTGATTTTTTTAAATTTTTAGTATCTAATTTCGCTTTCATCTTTATTGAAAATTTTTTTGTTCTTAATTGAAAGGTCTTTAATATTTTTATCTAATCCTGAAATTTAAAATTAATTTCAGAAGAGTCATGGGGCGCCTGGTTGGCTCAGTGGGTTAAAGCCTCTACCTTAGGCTCAGGTCATGATCTCAGGGTCCTGGGATCGAGCCCCGCATTGGGGGGGGGGGGGTCTCTGCTCAGCAGGGAGCCTGCTTCCTCTATCTCTCTGCCTGCCTCTCTGCCTACTTGTGATCTCTCTCTGTCAAATAAATAAAATCTAAAAAAAAAAAAAGTCATGGTATACAAGATAGTTGAGCTCTCAAAACTGAAATATTTTGCTATGAATAAAGAAGGGAGGGAGGGAGGGAGGGAAGAAGGAAGGAAGGAAGGAAACAAGCTCTTCAGACATACCCTTTAGTCCTTAGGGTAATTTGTGAAAAATAATTAAGCAAAATTAATGTTAACAATAGTAGCTATCATTTACTATGTGCAGGACACTAAATCCTGTATGTGTACATTTTATTTGCTCATTTTATTTCATAAAAAAATGTATTTTATATGTAGTCTTCTTAATTCCATTGTTTTATGGAGAAATAAAGAAGGGCCCAAACTCAGATCCATCTGATCCTCTAGACCTCTAGAGATCATAACCATTTTGGGTTTCTTTATAAGTAGAATCAGCCATCACATTGCATGCATTGTTGATTTATAAAAGTCAATATTATGACAAAACAGAAATCTATTCAGTTTCTTTTCCTTTTTACTATTCTCATGTCTTTCATAGCTTTCAGCAGGTTTATATAACTCGTCAGAGTTACCACAATGTTTATGGGTGGTTAATATTTTAGTTAGCTAGAGAAGCTTTTTAAAACCTAGGTTAGAAGTCAACTCCTTCCAAGCCAGTGGTTCAACTGTGTTGATCACAGGAGCCATCTGTCATAGCTCAGGAGAGTCAGCATGTATTTATGACACAACCAGAGCTCACTATGTTATGGTTTCTGTTTTAGGAATTAGGTCAGGATCTGAGAAAGTTGTAGCTGTTGTATCAACCTGAGGAAACTTGTCTGTTTTTGTGGACTTTTTATAATAATGTTCTTCTTCTTATATGGCTTTCAGCTACATTATGCAAGAGACTAGTCTAGGCACTTCACTTAAGAAGCTGAAGAATTTTTCTTAGGAATCAGAATGTAGGAAAGTCATTAAGTTTTAGTCACAAATAGCTGTTGCAGTACCAACCATAAATTAATAATATAAAGACAAAAACTGAAAAGAGTCGTGTAGAAAGACTGAAGTAAACATGCCTGAGAAGGTACTATTGATTAGATACACTTTTGAAAATCTAATTTGTATTTTCCAGAGCTTATTTTTCTTACTACCTTAGGTTTTTTAATGTACTTCATTTCTTATTCTTGCTCCCTCCCTTTTTTTCTGATACAGATCATATGGCATGGGTATGTTTCTCATCTTTGCCTAGAAGAAATTCTTCCAGCATTGCCTTTAAGAAATAATGTTTGAGCTAAACTGATTTGGAGGGAAGAGTTGAAACTACCTTTTCTTCGTAAAATGCTTGCCATTATGATTTTAGATGTTATCTTCAATGTTGTCCTTGATGTTAGCAAAGCATGTTGTTTTCTGTAGTGTTTCCTTTATAAATAGCAATTATAATTCTATTTATTCAATCAAATTCTGTCTATATGAAGCAGTTCATAAACCTTATATTGTGAACCAGTTGGATGTAGCACTTTTAAACTCACTCATTTGTATTTCATTGTAGCTTGATATCGATATCTCCTAGATTTTCAGCATGGAGTGGGGAAAGAAACCCTGATTACAGTTCTCTTTCTCCATTTAAATTTCTCCATTTTTTTTCTTTTGTTTTGTTCTGGCTCTTTTTCTCAACTGTCAGTGGAATTATTGTCTTCCTGTCTCCATATTCAGGTAGTGTCAGTGGCTGAGTATCACCGCAGGATCGATGCTCTAAATACTGAAGAACTACGCACACTCTGCAGACGTCTCCAGGTGCCCCATTCAGTAGTTTAAACCCCTCCAGAGATTGAATACTCCCTGTTTTTAGTGTCTTCCGTCAGGACAAATCTCATTTTTAAAGGATTTGTTTTGACTGCAGCACTAAAATAACCCATCAGAAAATTCCTTTTTGTTTTAAAGAGTACAGTTTTGCCTTGAAGAGCTCTAGAATTATCTTTTCTATCATCTTTTCATTTTAAAAATATTCAGAGGAATTTTCTGCCACTGTAGAACTGTTCTCAGTACTGTGTTTCTTAGAGCAATGAGGAGTGTTCATTTAATTTTAAATTTGGAAGAATATTTTGGGTTTGAGGTTGAATCTTTACTAACTAGAATCTGAAAGATGAAGCACTATCAGACAGTTGAAAACCTTTTAATAAATGGCGGGACTTAAATATTTTCTCTTCTTTAAGGTCATTTCATTTGTATCAACCTCACATTAAATATTTTGATGAGATAAATTGTTTTTGCTTTTGAGGTATTCCTGGTTGGTATTAGAAATACTTTAGAATAATATCCTAGATATCAGAACTAGATAAATTATTTAAAATTCTATGAAATAATCTTTGTGATTTTTTTTTTTTTAGAAACAGTGATACAGTTGAACTCATTTTTCAGTTTTGTGTATTATCGTGTGTTTTTCTCTTCTTAATGAGATATGCTTTCATGGCTGTGCTAGAACTACTGAATTTTTTCTTTTCTTTTAATGCTTCTCATGCTGCCTTGGATTTTTTTTAACCTTTCACATCATCAGAATAAGGATAAAATATGCTGATGATGTGAAGGAATTAATATAGTTTAACTTCTCATCAAAAAGCAATACAGTTCTAGAACATGTATTGGTTGAAAATATATGCTATTTAGGTTTGGTAAGAAATCTGTTAAAAGAACAAAATAATTTAGCAAGATTTCATTCTTAACGGAATCAGTTGCTGTGCATTGCTGCATTTTAGTTATCTGCTCCAATAGAGTTCTGTACTCCAACTTAAAAGTTTCATCAATAGTAGTTATGTTTTATATCTTTTATTTCCTAATGTTACTGCATTTTATATATTAAAATAAAATTAATAATTGTACTTTATAAAATAATTTATTAATAATAAAATATGAAAAAGGATCAATAGAATAGATTGTATCCGAGGGTTTTTTTTTTTTGAGTTAATTGACCTTTTTATCATTTTAAGAATATCATTTTAGGATCATGTCCATTGTGCAAAAGCATATATTCTTTTTTAATGCATCACATTTATCTAATTTTTAAAATACAGTTGTGAAAAAATTGACTTTTAAATTTATTGTGTGGTCCAACTCTATTTTAAAAAAGTGTTTTGAAAGTAATAATAAGGAAGCCATATTCTAATAATAAATGGTAATTTTTCAGTGAAGCAAATAAATTTATATATGTACACATACTGATGAAAAGTTATACTTTCTTTGGATCATTCTTTAAAATTTTGGCACCCAGAAAGTTTTCTTACTTATTTTTGGCAAATTTTATGTTTACCATGAAAAAAAAAAATCCCACATATTTTAAATAGCACTGATAAATAACAAGCTAGCTGGCTCACTTTTGCCCTTCAACAGAAAAATTAAAGTTTGCATGTGACTTTTCCTTTCACACAGAAATACAGGTGTTAATCATTATCTTTCCATTACATAGTGGTTGAGAAAAATCTCTGTTTATATTTTAAAAATCTTTTCCTACCTTGGATATACTACTGTTATTAGATGGAGCATCTTTTGCCTTCTAAAATCCTAAATTAAAGCTTTAAGGTACAAAGTTTTATTTGTCTCAAAAGGCAGAAATTGTTTAATGCATGTTGCAATTTTATATTAACATGCTGCTGCTGTTTACTTCTTTAGATTACTACAAGAGAAGACCTAAATTCAAAGCAGATTGCTCCATTGAAAGCAGACCTGGAGTCTGAATCTTTTCGACCAAACCTCAGTGATCCCAGTGAACTCTTACTGCCAGATCAAATTGAAAAGGTATGACATACCCACATATGTGCATTTCTGAGTGTGTGCCCATATGAGTAAAACAGCCTCTTTTCAGTTGTTTTCAAAGCTAAAGAAGCAGGGTTACTGCTATTAGTCTTCCTTTCCTGGGAATAAAAGTAAACAAAATATAGCAACTAGCGTAACAGGAGATGTTAGGAGCAGACATTAAAATAAACAATAGCAGTTTAGATGAGGCGTTGTAATAGCCAAAATTTTAATTTCTTACTGTGTAGTAGTTACTTGCTTTATGTGATTATCTCATTTAGTTTTTTACAGGAACTATTGGAGTTGGATACTCTTATTATGTGTATTTTATGAATGAAAAAATTTAGGCATAGAGAAATTTAGTCACACAAAGTCACACAACTATAAAATATTGGAGCTTGATTTCTAGGGCCCATTATTTGAAAGATTGTTAATAATTAATCTAACAGTCCATTCAGTATTTTTGCTAATTCAATACGGAGGGTGAAAACAATAAGTAATCCCTGTTTCTTGTCTCTCTTCTAATCCATGTCTGTTTGGCATGTTCCTTTCTTTTCCTGGTGGACAATTACTGTTTCATGCTGAGAAGTGTACAGTTATTCTTCAAGCATCTCTCTATCTTTGAGAATAATTTGTACTGTTATTTTTATAGCCTACATTTTATAAAGTACCATTACATTTCAGCTGACATTACTGTCTTACACATTGACAATAAGCTGTCAAATAAAATGTTGACATTTTATTTTTCAAAGCTTACCAAGTATCTTCCACCAAGAACAATTGGCTATCCATGGACTCTTGTTTATGGCACTGGGAAGCACGGCACAAGCTTGAAGACCCTTTATCGAACAATGACAGGTTTAGACACCCCAGTGCTGATGGTGATTAAAGACAGTGATGGGCAGGTATGAAAAATAACTATATAGACACCTTACCCTTTAAGAGTTTACAGTTAAAGTAACATTTAATATATTTTTCATAAAAATTATTTTCATTAGTACATTTTTATTAAGTTTGTCTGATAATTTTATTGAGTACTTCTAATATACAAGGCATTTTTGAGTGCTTACAGAGGATAGATATGAGCACGAATCATTTAAGGGATTATAGTCTGGTAAAAAAGAACATTTAAGTATACCAATATCTCCTAGAATCAGCAAAATATGCCAAATGTCGTGAGACCCTAGAGAAAGCAAAAGGGGTGTTCATATCTATTTGGACAGGGTAAGAATGAAGTTTGTGGAAAGGGTGAATATTGATAGAGCCTTGAAGCATAGGCGAAGTTTTGAAAGTTAAAGATAATTGTGTAAGGATGATACCAAGAACAAAACCATAGGTAAGCAAGAGAAGTATTGGTTTGTTCCTGAAACATCAAGTTCAGGTCAATTAGTTCATATTGGAGAGTAATGAGAGGATGAAAGAGCAATATTAATTTAAAAAACAGAACACTACTACTACTGACGTCTTTTTTGTGCTGTTTCTACACATTTGACTAATCATTGATATGCATTATCTTATTTAATCATATAAGCCCTATGAGATTGATAGTTTTATCATCACTGTTCTAAAGAAGAGTTAACTATGACTAAAAGAACTTCATCAACTTCCCCAAAGTTATACACCCAGTAAAAGGTAATTGCAGCACGAAAATGAAGGAACTTCTTACTACATGCCATAGCATAGTTTCGGGTCACAAATGTAATATTGAGTTGAAAATCAGACACTAAGGAGTAACTATCTTATGAATGCATTTAAGGAAATTTCATAAATGGGCAAAATAAATCTCTGGTATTCTGGCTTTTTAACTTCCCTGGGGAAATGGAAGTGGGGACGCTGAGGAGGCACAGGGACAGCTTCTGAAGTGCTGATGGCGTTCTGTCTCTTGTTCCAAATGAAGGTCAAATGGGACTTTGCTTTGTGATAATTCCACATTGAGCTATGTATTTATATAAAATATGTATTTATGTAACATATGCCTTTCAGTAAGAAAGTCTATTTTAAAAATTAAGACTGTAAAAGTAGATTATCAGATTATCAAAAATTAAGACTGTAAAATTGACTCTAGAAATCATCTATAAAATTCTGTACATTCCCATTTTATGATATGGAAACTTAGACCCAGAGCTTTGAAATAACTTGTCTCAGTTCCTTATTCTCATTCTTTTTTTAAGGTTATTTATGTTGTTTATCTTGTTCTGCATAAAAGCATAGCATTACAGGTCCAAATAATTCAGACCAAAAGCCATCCCTCATAGAATTTTTTGTCTAATGAAGACAAAAAGAACATATACCTTTTTGGTAGTAGAATGTTTACCCATGCGGAAGGGTTTTTGCTTTCCTAAATCCTGTAATCCCACTGTAACATGGTTTTCTTATTGTACGTGCATTGTGCATGTAAGTTCTCCTGAAATGTGATAATCACTTATTAAGATTGTTTGTTATAATAAGCATCCTTTTTAAATTTTTTTTATTTTTTTTAACTAAAGATTTTTATTTATTGATTTGACAGAGAGAGAAACACACAGTGAGAGAGAGAACACAAGCAGGGGGAGCGGGAGAGGGAGAAGCAGGCTTCCTGCTGAGCAGAGAGCCCGATGCAGGGCTCCATCCCAGGACCCTGGGATCATGACCTGAGCTGAAGGCAGCCGCTTAATAACTGAGCCACCCTGGCGCCCCAATAAGCATCCTTTTATATTTCAAAACTAGGGAAAATTTCCCATTGAGAAATTAATAGGCCTTGTACATGACAATAATGCAAATTTATAACCTCTTGATTATGTTTTCCTTTTTAAGTAGAAGTAGATAAAATTATTTTACATTTCTGGTTTTTGTTTTTGTTTTTTTACATCTTAACTTAAACCTAAATAATGAGGTAATGCTTTAATGAAGCAAATTAATAGTCATGTCAATGAACATTCCTTTTTTTAATCCTTAGGTTTTTGGTGCATTAGCATCTGAGCCATTTAAAGTGAGTGATGGCTTTTATGGTACTGGAGAGACCTTTGTTTTTACGTTCTGTCCAGAGTTTGAGGTAAGGATAATTATTCCAATATCCAGTTTATAAAGAGATGGCATAATGAAAAGAACATGCACTGTGGAGTCATATATACTTGCATTTGACTCTCATCTCTGTCTTTTACTAACTGTAACTTAGCACTTTTGATCATTTTGAGGCTTTTCTGTGGATAGAATGGGAACCATAAAATATAACAGGATTGTTTAAAAATTAAATGAGAATCATATATATAACACTTGGCATAGTGCCAGACATACATCATGGTCTCAGTAAGGAGTATACATCATTATTACTATTCTGAATTGCTGTTGTGAAATTCTTAGAAACTTTTCAGTGACTAAATTGCATGATTTTTAAGTATTGGAAACTTAAAAAAGAAATCATTTGGGTTTAAATTAATTAATTACCTGACTTCTTTCTCTTTATTATGGCTTGATTAACTTAAATCGACTACATTCCAGTGCCAGTAAGATCTAAAATGTAGAGATGTATGTGAATTTTAGTCAATATGTTGACTGTGTAAAACATTGCATGCCATCGCAGCATCTTAGGTACATTAAAGTTCAGTGTGTCAAACCTTTCCTAAGAATTGACATTATAATCGTGAAAAGAAGTCAACATAGTTGGTTTAAAAAGTAGTCT
>CM052798.1:140901697-141055970 GCA_028533885.1 Nasua narica
TTTCTCCCCAAATTTGTTTATTTTAATTTTTCAGTGTTACAAGATTGATTGTTCATGCACCACACCCAGTGCTCCATGCAGTACGTGCCCCTCTCGATACCCACCACCAGGCTCACCCCCCCCACCCCCTCCCCTCCAAAACCCTCAGTTTGTTGCTCAGAGTCCACAGTCTCTCCTGGTTCAACACCCCCTCCGATTTTCCCCCATTCGCCCTTCCCTTCCTTCTCACGATGCCCTCCATGATTTTCTTTATACTCCACACGTAAGTGAGACCATAAGATAATTGCCTCTCTCTGCTTGACTTATTTCACTCCGCATAATCTCTTCTAGTCCTGTCCATGTTGATGCAAAAGTTGGATATTCATCCTTTCTGATGGAGGCATAATATTCCATTGTATAGATGTACCACATCTTCCTTATCCACTCATCTGTTGAAAAAGTAGTCTTTAAAACCAGTTTCTATAATGAGCAGAATAGGAAGGGTTTGATAACACACTAAAAGATGTCTTGTGCTTTACTGGCTCACCAGTTTAACTAGTGCTTTCTATTTCCTCATAAGACATAACCGATACCTGCCCCTAATTGGAAGTTTATAATTGTTACAGATTTTTTTAAAGATTTATTTACTCATTTTAGAGAGAAAGTGTGAGTGGAGTCGGGGTGAGGGCAGAGGGAGAGAGAGGCAGAGCAGCAGACTCCACACTGAGTGTGGAGCCTGATGTGGGGCTGGATCTCACCGCTCATGAGATCATGACCTCAGCCAAAACCAGGAGCCAGAGGCCCAAGCGACCAAGTTCCTCTGTTACAGACTTTTTAACCAACAGTTGTGCTTATACTTAAATGTTTCTATGCTATTTCTACCAGATAATGTAATTTATTAGATGTTTTATAAATATGAAAAAGTGAATTTAGTGAAAACTATAATGAATACTTAGGAAAAAGTTGATAAAGGTGAGGTGCAGTGCCAGAAATTGCTGTTTATTAGGTTTAAGTAAAACTCCCATGGAAGGTTAGTAAAAAAAAAATATTTAAGAATATGAACATCTAGAAATTCTGCTCTTGGACTTCTTAAGTGTTTTTATGTTCTCATTGCTCTTTAAAAAAATTGAAACTAGAAGTCATAAATACATTAGTAGGCTTATAGATATATAAGTAGGCTTATAGAAGAATGATAGGCAAATCTGTAACCAAAGAAAAGACCTTGGCCTTGCCTTATATCAAAATATTATCAAATTAGTGAACATTTATATTTAATATTAAAATAAAAGTTAATGGCATCTGTATTAATTTTTTAACTGATTTACTGCCTCCTCAACTTTTTTCATTAACCACCCAATTCTTGACACATACATAGAAAAGAGAAGTATGTATGAAGAGGTAATAAGATTTGAGAAATTAGAAATGAAAGTTGTGTGATTTTTTTTTTTTTAAAGATTTATTTTATTTAATTGAGACAGAGAGAGAGAGAATGAAAGGGGAGAGGTCAGAGGGCGAAGCAGGCTCCTCTCAGAGCAGGGAGCCTGATGTGGGACTCGATGCCAGGACTCCAGGATCATGACCTGAGCCGTAGGCAGTCGCTCAACCAACTGAGCCACCCAGGCGCCCCAAGTTGTGTGATTTTAAACTTAGTTATACGAATACTGAAGCCCAAACCACCAGACTCTTCTGCCCAATCTTTTATTCTTACCATTCCTCTTACTGTCAGTCAAGGCTTTGTTAAGTACTTAGGGTTTAGGAGAACTAACTCTGTATAGTGACTATTTTCATCCACATATTTAAAGCTTTCTTTTTATTTATGTAGGTCTTTAAGTGGACAGGAGATAATATGTTTTTTATCAAAGGAGACATGGATTCACTAGCTTTTGGTGGTGGAGGGTAAGTCTCTTGAACATTTTACCATGAGGTTTTTAAAGAAACTATTCATCTGTGTTATTTATAAAGTCAGCTATCTTTGGAAAGTTTGGACATTAGAATTTTATTTTTTATATTATGATTAAGAAAATATATTTTCAAGAAGGTGCTTATGTGTAGTATGTGAAACTCTTGTTAAAATACTTATTCATTTTAAAATGCTATTGATTCCCTTTTGATTAAAACCCATCTTTTAGAGTAGAGTGACTCCGAGGTGTTTGAAAGTAAAATACACTAATACCCTTAGACCTTCTCAAATGTTTTAAAAAACCCGATGGTATGTTGTTTCTCCAAATGTATTAAAAAAATCCAATTGTTAAAAAAAAAAAAATCCAATTGTTTTCTTTTTATTCTGTCCTGGAGACTATATGGATTGATAAGTCAGAGAATAATAGGGTTTGTTTTGTTTTTAACAGCATGCTTCAATCATTAATTTTATTTCTTTTGCATAGCAAGCACGATGAGAACTTTTGTTTATCCTGGTATTCCAACTTTATTCAGTCTTTAGTGTTTGGCAGTAGTTTGCTCTACTTCCTCCTAGCCTAGACTTTCAAGTAGTGCTTCTTAGCAAACGTTGACTCCTTCTTTTGGTATTTCTCTCTGTCCTTCAGGATCAGATATAAAGTATGCTAAATAATTCTCAAACTTATAAAAGTATTATTTCTTTCCCACAGCTGAGGGTATATAATAATTGATTTAGGCTGCAGAATCTTGTTAGCATGCAAGAATATTCATTATCCTGAGTGATTCTAACAAATTTCTCTTACAGCTTCTCTATAGATAGGTGTTTGGAAGACATGATCACAGTGATAAAAAATTAGCATGGTTATTATAGCCTTCTCTGAAGGACATAACAAGATAACTAAAACCCATGTTAGTTTTGGTTGCTGGAATCAGCATATGTTTATATGTTCCAGTTGCACCTTTTTTTTATTGGTGGGTTGCAGGCAGTCATTCAGCCCTACTCCCAACTGGTAGTTGTAATGTGATTCAGTTAGCTCTCCAGGAAGGCCTCACAAGCAAATGGCTGATAATTTGAAGCTGTTAAAGATGGCTTGAATCTTTGAAAATAACATACATAATGTTATTAGATGTCTGCTGGAACTTGATTTTGAGTATACATGATTGCAGCTAACTAAACTAAACATTGGTTCTTTGATAACAAAGTAAGACTAGTTTTTGGTCTTTGGAGAAGGAGAGTACAGGCTCAGAAACCTAGAGCTACATGGACTTGATCGCCCAGAATTCCAACATGGAGCCCAAAAATGTGAATTGTGATGTGATGGACTAAATATAGGCTTAGGAGATTCTGGTTTCAACATATATTACATAGGGGACCTTGAGCAAACTGAAGTCTAAAGTTTCCTTAGCTGTGAATTGGAGATTGAACTCTTAACATTAACCACACATGTTAATGTTAGATGAGAAGGAGTTTTCATGTTAAATATATTAAATATTTAACTCATATCAAATATATTAAAACCATTTACTAAAGAGAAACCCATAAAACCAGGCAAAGAATAAGAGAGTGGCGCCTGTCTCAAAGAATTCTATGTGAAGTTAATTTTAGAGGATTCATTTTGTTACTTAATCTGTGCAATAAGTGATTTTATAATGGGATATGAACAAAACAAAATTGCCTTGTACCAGCGTGGAAAGGAATAGGAAAGGGTTTGAAAAAATGAATGATTTTAGAGTTTTAAATATTGAAATGTCTCATTAAAATTATTATTTAACAACCCCTGCAATACTTATCTTACAACTTAGGGCATTAAGTATTAAGAGATTATTGTTAAAGCTATTTTCTTTTATATATTGCAGGGGAGAATTTGCCCTTTGGCTTGATGGAGATCTCTACCATGGAAGAAGCCATTCTTGTAAAACATTTGGGAATCATACACTTTCTAAGAAGGAAGATTTCTTTATTCAAGACATTGAAATCTGGGCTTTTGAATAAATGTAATGCTCTCTGTCTTAGCAGGATAATGGCCCAAACCTGACATGGACAAGCATTGTTTGGAAAGTTCAAGAAGCAATACAATGTAACATGTCACTCGTGCTTTAAAATTAATAGTATCACCATTTTTTACAGCTATAATTTTGGAATTTATTTTTAAAATCATGTTTCTGTCCCAGGGTTTTTAGGTTTAGACCATGGTGTGGGTCCATGCAGTATAACAGCTTGGGTTTTGTCAGAATTTTGGCAGCATTTTAATCATAGTAACCACCTCATCTACAATCCATGTTATCTGAGTCTCCTAATAGGATGGTGCTCTTTTTTTGAACCTCTTTTGGTTTATTATTTTTAAAACTCTATTGATTGTTTTACTAGAGCAGTCTGATTGGGACATTAAGAGAATGAAGACTAGATAATGCTGTGAGGTTGCAACAGGTGACTTTTGGACAGGCTCAACTTAGTCATTCTCGTGAAGGAAAATACACATGCCAAAATAATGAATATTTCATAAACCACTGAGTTCTAATTTTAATTCACACTTCAACATTCTCTTTATTAATTTTGCAGGTATTCTCAATTTCATTTTAATGGAAATGAAATTTGAAGAGAATTCTGGTTGTAATAGACCACAGTGCACATGATCTGCAGGTTTGGGCATATGTTTTCACGATTGGATTATCTGTAAAGTTATAAAATACAAAGGAGAATGAGAACTTGATTCTACTGGACTTAATATATCAAGCGAGAAAATATACTATTTACATATTTGTAGCTTAGCAGGGCATTATAAGTACAAAAACTATGAAACAGATGCATATTTCTTCAACATATTGTGTCAGATATACTGTTTTATAGTTCTGTTGTTTTAGCCTTGTTGCACACCAACTCCCAAAATATAGGTTCCTGTTCAAAAGGAAAAAAAAAGTGTGTTTTTTTTGAGTGGTATATGTTATTAACTACCATTAGCATTTGCTGTTATAAAAGGGCAATGATTATAGTAGACAATATTGTAACTCAGTAGACTTGTTGAATATGCAAACTTACTGTCAAGTGACCTCAAAAAAAAAAAAACAAAGACAAGATAGAATATACTAGTAGTTCTTACCCTCTTTTGTAGGAAACCAATAATATGCCATTGTGGCGGTCATTCATCAGTTAATTTCAAAGCTTCATGTTATGCAAAAAAAAAAAAAATCCTGCTGTTATACATGTGACAGTGACCTTGTGCTGAAATTCCAGCTATTCCAGATAAACGTTGTATATTATCTTGTAAATTAATGTTTAAAGGTAGTTTGTTCTTATAGAAAGTGTTGATTGCCAGGTTGCTTATAGCACTTTAAATTATTCTAAAAAGGAAATTATAAGCCAAATATGTTGGCTTTAGTAGTTTTAATTGTATAGGACTTGAATATATTTAGATCTTTTGAAAGTTTAGATAATTATCTAAAGAAAGCATAATGCTAATGGAAAACAAAATCTGATCTATTTAATATGCTATTGCTGAATGTGAATAGAAATGTGGACACCATTTCCTTGTCTATGTAAAGCTCTCTCATTATAAGTTAGTATATAGATTAAATGTTTACAATATAGAGAACTGTAAATAAATATATCATTTTCCCCCCTTTGGTCTTCCACAGCAGTATTATTGTCTTTGTGGAGTTGACTAATAATTTAAAAAAAAAATCCTGTATTGGATTTCAATTACAATAAGGTCATAGTGGTGTATACCAAATAAAATTAAATACTTAAATACAAATTTGAGTTTGGATTTATTGAATAGTCAAGTTACTTTCATATCTAAGAAGTCTTTGATCAAACCTACTACTATAGTTTATGTGTAAAAAATGCTTTTAGTAGTTGTGGGTAGTGTGGTGGTAATGGCGGTGGTGATAGTAATGATAGAAGGATGCATTCAAGTAGAGAGAACATCAGAGTTTAAAAATGAGAAAGTGAGAAAGTACTTGACCTGTGAAGAAGTACAAGTCATTTGATATTTTTAGATTATGTTGTTTTCTTTTTTGATGAGGAGTGCATAGCTAGGTAGGACTGATGCCATAAAGAATTTCATTATGTGCAATGCCAAGAAATTTAGATTTTTTTTATCTCATAGGAGCAGTTAAGAAAATTTGAGTGGAGGAATGACACAATCACGTTTACACTTTAGAAAGATCTCTGAAAATTAGATTGGTAGAGAAAAAAACTAGAGACCAGGAGACAAATAAGCCTTTACACAGTCCAGAGGAAAAATGATGAGGCCTGAATAAGAATTGTAGCAATAGTGATCAAGAAGGAAGCATAGGGGAGTGGAGAGCATGGATTTGAAAGAGATTTTAGGAATTAGTATTAACACAATTTCAAGACTACTTGTCAGAAAGAGGTAAATATAATTCTTAGGTATTTTACTTAGGAACTGGGTAAATTATCCATTGATATGAGTGATGTACAAAAAAGAGATGCAGCAGATAGGGAAATTTGGTTATGAGAAATTAGCTGATGGGGAAGGGTGTTAATATTTCATTCTGTTAAAAATTAGATTTTAAAATCAACAACATCTGGTAGATGTTGCAGCCTTAACCATGAATGAAATGCCCTTGGAGATTATAGACTGAGACAAGAGAGAATTCTTGAGATAAATTTTGGGGATATAGTAATATTAAGTGATAGGCAGAAGAAAAGACTCTTAAGCCTCCATTTCTAGAAGCTAGAACAACAACAAATTAAACCTAATGAAAATAAAAGGGCAAAATGAACATAGGAACAGAAGTCAGTAAAATTTAAGCAAGGATACAAGACAAAATCTGAGAATGATAAAACCGTAAACCTCTAGGATGATGAAGAAAAAGTACCATTGATAAATGAGAGGAGTCATTACTACAGAGCCTTCTAGACTTTAAAAAGGAGAGCATATTGTGAACAACTTTACATCAATAAACTTGACAATGTAGGTAAAGTGGAAAAAACATTTTGGAAAACAGAATTTGCTAAACCTGACCCAAGAAGAAATACGATTTTTGTATTGCAGAGTTTGAATTTGTTAATGAAAGAAACAGTCCACAAAAAAACCAGGCCCAAATGGTTCCACTAGGTAATTCTTTTACGTATTTAAGGAAAAAAAGTCGATCTTAATTAGATGAACTTTTCCCAGGGTATTAAAAGAGAACTTTGGATATTGCTTTTTGAGGCCAACGTGATCTTGATAACCAAAATTTTACAATCCTTACAAGAAAGTAAAGTTCTGAAACAGTCTTATAGGAATATAGATATAAACTCCTACATAAAATAGCCACAAATCAAATCAGCCATATATAAAAGTTTATTCCAGGCAAGCAAGAGCAGTTAACATTTTAAAACATATGATATACCACATTTATAGAAAAAAAAGTTTCATGATCATCTCTGTAGAAGCAAAAGAAGCTTTTGGTTAATTTTACTGCCAGTCTTATGATAAAAACTCAGCAAACTAGGAAAGAAGGGTTCTTCCTTAATCATTAATGACTAAAAAAATTATTCTTGAAAGATGTACAGGAAGCATTATCTTTAATAGTGATTTATTGAAAGTTTCTTCCCAGAGATAGGAAGCCTGACAATGATAACTGCTATGAGCACTTCTATTCAACATTGTTCTGGAAGTTTCAACCGGTAAAAAAGCAACAAAGAAGGCAAAAGGATTGGGAAGGAAGAACTAAATGTCATTTGTATATGACATGATTGTGGACCTAGAAAATTCCAAAAAGATCAAACTATTTGAATTAGTTGATTAAGCAAGATTACCAAATATAAGTTCAATATAAAAACTTCATTTTTCATGTACAACCAACAATTAGAAAATGAAGCTTAGAATATTGCCATTTGTAATACCATTGAAAATATCACATACACAGCAAAAAAGACCTCAGTAAGAAGGATATGCCATATTCATGATTGGAAGACAATACCGAAAGATGTCCGTTCCCCAAATCAATCTCTATTGGTAGTGAAAATCTCAGCCAGGTTTATTTTTGGAAATTAACTTGATTCTATAATTTATGTGGAAATTTAAAGACAAAGAATAGCCAAGGGAACACCGAAGAGTGAGGCTGTAGTCTTGAACACCAGATATTATGTTCAAAAAGCTAAGTATGACAATGTGATACTGGTCAAAGCATTTACAGAGGAAAGAATCAAAAGGGTCCAGAGAAGAATTAACTTTTTTGAAAAGATGGCACTTGCTCAGCAGAGAGGATGATCTTCTCAATTAATGGTGCTGGATTAATTGGAAATGTTTAATGAATAAATAATCTTGATCCATCTCACACCACATACAAAAATTACAGATTGTAGATCTAAATGGAAAAGGTAAAATAGTAAAGCTATTGGTTTTAAAAATACAGAATATCTTCGTGAACTTAGAATATGAATACTCTTGTTAAATGGGACACAAAAGCACTCAACAAAGGAAAGAAATGAACTCTCTACTACATTAAAATTTTAAGAACTTTTCATCAAAAATCATTAAAAGTGAAAAGGCAAGCAACAGAGCAGAAAGTTTGTATAATCGAATGAATGTCTCAAGCACACAATATATAATCCACTACAAATCAAAAAAGTTCAACGAAAAAGACAAGACTTTGGCAATTCCTAGGAGTATTAGAATAAATACCCAATAAAGGCTATTTTAAAAGGATATGTGAAGTGGAACAACTTTGGAAATTTTTCTTGGCAATATCTACTAAAGCTGAGCCTTTGACCAGCAATTTAATTCCTTGGTATTTACCCAACAGTATGTATATTTGTTAACCAAGAGGTAAGTATTAGAACGTTGACAGAACCATTTTGCTTTATCCTCTCTCCACTATCCCTTCCTCCACACACCCATCCACTCACCCGTTATGCTGAATCCAATTCTATTACACTTTACATAGTTATTTGTGTGCATCTCCTAAGAACTGGAGTATCCTTTTATATAGCCCCAGTACAGTGTTTGAATTCAGGACATTTAACATAATACAGTATTTTGATTTAATATACCATCCACTTTTTAATTTCACCAAAGGTCCTAATCATGTCCTTTAAAGCATTATTTTTCCTGATCCATTATCCAATCCAGGAGCCTGCGTTGCAGTTAGTTGTTCTTTTTGATCTCTTTTAATTTGAAAGAGTTCATTAGTCATTCTTCGTGTTTTATGAGTGATATGTTTGAAGAGCTCAGGATTATAGAATGTCCGTCAGTGTGGATTTAAATTTTTAAATGTGTGTCTAAATTTTTAAAAGTGTGTCTAAATTTTTCCTATATTTAGATTATGCATTTTTGGCAAGAAAACCACAGAAGTGATATTGTGTTCTCTGCATATTAGGATGCACATATATGTTTATCCCCTTATTGGTGATAATAGTTTAGACTAGTTGATTAATATAGTGCCCACTGTGCTTTTCCGTTACTATCATTTTCCCTTTGTAATTAATAAGGTATGTGTGGGGATACTTCAATACCATATTCTGTTCTCCAAATTTTCAGTGTTTTTGGTATCCATTGAGGATTCTTGCCTGAATTACAGAAATTGTTGCAAAATGATGATTTTTCTAACTTTCATTCCCAGCACATTTATTAGTTGGCATTTACTGTAAGAGCTTTCTTTTATCACTTAAGAATATGTATTATTGGTATGAACTAATGGGTTCTTTTTTTAGTTCAAAGTGTTATAATCCATTCTGTCGTATATTTAACCAGTGAGTGCCCTGTCAAACTGACCTCTGTACATTTCTACATTTTCTTGTGTGCTTGCCCCTGTTCCAGATTTACCTGTACTTTCTGTAACCCGATCCTAGAATCAGCCATTTCTCCAAGTAGACGTGTTTCTTTTCAAGGAGAATGATATTTGGAAATCTGAATGTTATTTTTTTTTTAAGATTTTATTTATTTGAGAGGGCACAGAGGAAGAGGGAGAGGGGGAAGCAGACTTCCCACTGAGCAGAGAGCCGAGAACAGGCTGGATCCCAGGCCCCCGAGATCATGACCTGAGCCAAAGGCAGATGCTTAACCAACTGAAACCCAGAAATCTGAATGTTAGATGTGCTTGTTGCTGCAGGGGTGGCTTTGCTTCTAGGGCCATTTGGGAGTCAGGGATAGGAAGTAAATTCACACATCATGAATGCACCCTAATACCTCTAATAGCAATCTAACATTACGAACTTCTTCCTTGTCTTCCCTCACTCCATGTTTGTATCTCTCTTCTCCCACAGTGAGGATATCAATATATTACTCATTTGCTTAATCTGACAATACATACATTATAGTTTCAGAATTGCTACACCCATACTCTCACAACAAAATTAGAATATTCCTTTGGAGTTTTTTGTCTTTAGACTGAAGATATTTAATCAAAATACTATATTCAAGAGTTATGTACATTTTTTATCCTGTGTGGTTAGTAATTTGAAATAGAAGTTGGTTTATTACTTTTGTTTATATTCAATTCTATTTTTTCTGTCTTCATTGATTTTACTTTTTGTATATGTAAGGATTTAACAGGTTCCAAAGTCAAACTCTGCAGAATTTTTTATATTTCAGCCCATTTTCCCTATCCCTACAGGGATAGTCAATTTCATTGGGAAGTCAATTTCATTGGAAAGTCAATTTCATTATTTCTGGTTATCCTCTATTGTATATATATATATGTGTGTGTGTATACATACACATATATACACACACATATGCACATATATAATCTAGTGTGTGTGTATGTGTGCATGCATATGTATTCACACTAAAAATAATTCCAGTTCTTAAAGATTTGGGGTTTTTTTTTAGAACTGCATCCATTGTGTGGATATTCCATACTTTATTCAGCCATGTTCCCATATGTTTAAGGTTTTTCCAGTATTTTACAATTTAAATAATGCACAATGCATTATGCATATGCGTTTTCATGTTGTTTAAGTTTTCAAGGAAAACTTTGGGAGTGGAATTTCTTGGTCAAAAAATAAATGCAATGTAATTTTGTTAAATACCAACATGCCCACAAAATCTGGGCACACAATGTATCAGAGAACCCTTGTTGGGATGATGGTGATTGAACCATAGTTCTCTGAAAACCTCTAGCCTGAGAGATTAGATCGTATAGTGCATTTATAAAGGAAATAATTCAACAGACATTAGCTGTGTCCTTACTGTGTACTAAGAAATGTTATAGGTATTGGGGATGAGAAGGAACATTCTAGGAATCCGAAGGGAGCATCTTCACTAAGAGGCTACTTTAGCATGGGCCAGATGAACTTCTGCTCCTCTTACCTCTGAACAGAGTGACTTAAAGGCTGCAATACTTCCCTGAGCATGAGTTCCCATTGACTCAAAATTTGGGCTTACACAGAATTATCCCCACATGTGAGAATCAGCACCCAATATACCTGTTGATAGTATCAAGAAAAGGAACTTGAGTTTGGGAAGTTCAAAGTGGAAGACAAATGAATATAGGTGCAGCCCTACCTCGCATGGGAAACGAAAACTCAAACGCAGAACCTTCCTCCTGTTAGGGATCGGTGAGAAGAATGGTAAGTAGGTGAACTTGGGAATGAGGAAGTCCTAAAGCTTCAAGTTATAACAGTTGAAAGGCATGTGGTGGTCCAGACAAAATGGGTTTTTAAAAAGTACATTTCAACCCCCCACACTCTTTAAACTTCTTATTGAAAGTTTGGAAAAGAAAAATTCTGAAGGTTTGGAAACCAATTGTATACTGCTGCTTATTGAGGATTTAGAATTACCACTGGTCAAATGCTACTGATGGTGTAAATTTATTTCATGTGTAATTTTCATTATTTTGACAACTATAGAAAATATCTATGAGGATGTTTGCCTCTTGAGTTCTACTTACCTTTTGTTGTCTAAAAGCTGTTTTTCAACTATAGATTTTCTTATCATGGGGTTTTTAGGATAAAATTCTGTCACAAAGCCGTCATTTTCCTCTAAGAGACCTAGCTTTCCAATGTCACAGCCATACCTTATTCAGAAGAGTGTTAATGTAGGCTCTCTGAGAAGACTTTCTAACTCCATCCTCAAATTCCAAAAAAATGAAGTGTAGACTAAGCTGCTCCAGTGCCTGCATAAATGGTTATTGTTCAGAGTTGAATATGAGGAAATTCTTTTGAAGCCTTGGTCTAAATTTTCCACCAATACTAGAAGTAACCCAACTTGCACTCTATAATTTTGTTGTATTTCAAACACAATAAAGTGGTATTGTGGAATATAATATTAAAACAGTAATATATAAACAAGAACAGAAAATATAGAAAATATCTTTTATTCTTGTATATGACTTTAAATGTTGACATAGGTTTCACTGTGATAAACGTGTACATCTTATATGAAATTCTGTTTAGAAATATTGGTCATTAATTTGTAATTAAACAAATCTATTAGGGAAACAAAAATGTACATTCTTCTTTAAGAAGATATTGGAACTTTCAGTTTGAAAGAGAATCATACATGAAAACAAAGATAATTCCTATAGGTGTTTATCCATACTTTATATATTAAACCTAACATCTAATAATTATGAGTGCCTATTACCTTGAAGTATTATAATTTGACATTAACTTCTGTATTTAACACCAAAGTACTATAATATTTACCAACTTTCAGTGAAATTAGAATTACAACCTCACATCACATCAGTTTGTTTTTAGAATTTTATAAAACACATTAAATCTGAGAAAAAATAAGTAACAAATTAATGGCCACTAAACTCCTCTATCATTATATTAAACAGCTTTTTTACTTTGGCAAAACTAATAATGCCATTTCATGACTTTCCGGTATTTCATAAAATTTGTTAGAGCATCAAAAAAATTAAAATGGCTCAAATCTGTTTCTAATTTACCAATGATTCTATCAGATTCTTCTACACTGAATATTCCACCTCATTGTAGAATTTTCTGTATTCCTACTTCATTGTATAAACTGACATAAATGTAAGCAGCATGATGCATTAAGGTTTTGAGAAAAAATAAACTTCCCCCAGAAGTCCTACGAAGACAGGTAATTCTGAATCTCTCACCTGTGTCCTACTCTCACAGTGAAGGTAAACATACCACCCTCTCCTTTAGCTTTAAGAGCACCAGCAATGTTTGTTTTTATGTGGTTGGTGCAAATCATACAAAAATGATGACTAACTCCTATTGGAAATCTTTTAAATTACAAGCTCACAAAGAAATTTCATAAATTTCCACATCTTATTTGGATACTTTTTAGTTGTTTATCTTCTAAGTGATGCTTTGATAGAAATAATAATACAAAGTCTAGCTTCTCAGAATATTTTTAGTTTTGCCAAGTTTAACGGATCTTTCCTCAAAAATGAGACATCTTAATATGTTCTGCTGATGTTTACCTAAAATCAGCATTTTTCTTAGATGTGATAATTATTTATTTGAAGATCTATAAGAATTTTTGCAATTCATAGCCAAATATTTTTGCCTAAAGGGCAAGTAGAATTTCAAATGCTTGTGCTATCGTTGTATACTGACAACACTCTGCTTGCCTTCTGATATGCTGCATGTACTTCCTCAAAATCTTCCAACTTCCTCAGAAATAGAGTGCCAAAAAGTCATTTATGTAAAAATTGTTTAATATTTACTAACTTATTACAGAGTGGTCTGCATTTTAATTTTTACTACATTAACATTTGGCATTAAGACAGCAGTGGGTCAAGTCTGGCTTTCGATGTGGAGGACTCACTGGAGTAGCGTAATCACGACATCATCATCTCGGCCTTGCCATAGCATCTCTCCTTCGAAGTCAACCAGCCCGTGCTTCCTGGCCCGCATGAGAATGCCCACTACTTTGTCGGAGATACGAACGTATCTGTCGAAGAGATCTCCAAAAGTAACCTGGATCTTGCCATCTCGTCTGTGGTGGGCCATCGTGCGGATGATGAAGCACATGTCCATGATCTCTCTGTAGATGTGCTCCTCAGCTCGCTTCGCCCTTTCTGCCGTTCTGGTTCCCTCCTTAGGACGCCCGTAGCCTTCATCTCCTTTGTGTAGGCGAGTGGACATGGCCAGCTGATAATCAAATTCCTCACTGAAAGGATTGAGCTTCTGGGATTGTATGTGTTCATCAGCCCATTGTTGCCATCTCCCTTTCAGGTTGTCTACCTGGCTGTATTTCCGTTGGGCCTTGCAGCTGAGTTTTTCTGTAAACCTATTTGCCCTAAAAGGGGGAGAGGGTGAAGAATCAAGATCCTGATACTTAACATCCAAGTGCTGCTTTCCCTTTGTGCTTCCTGCACATAGGCATCTTAATGTAAGTGTAATTTTTTTCATTATAAACAATATAATCGTAATACAATAAATTAGAAAGGAAAGAAGAAAAATTATAACAGTCACACCATTGTTCTTTATTTTTACTTGAGGAGAGTTGACAACTACCATTGTTCTCATTTTGGTGCACCATAAAAATATTAAACTCTATTTCAAGAAAAAAATCTTTTCACAAATATAATGTAAATATGTATGTCTTAAAATTGCATGTTGATGATATTTTAGAATTGGAATCATATAAATGTATTAAGGGAAACCACTTTGTATAGGACTTCAGAAACCAGTTATTTCCCCAAAATAAGGCTCATTATAGTAGCAATATACACTGTATTTATTCACTTATGTATCTATGTTCATATATAGGTTTTTGACAAGAGCATATTTATAGTAGTATCAGTGATGTGCCACAAATTTTGGAATACCAAGTTGTATAGATAGAAGACAGTTGCTAGCAATAGTAACATTTATCGAATACTTTGTGCTGACATTCTTCTAAATACTTCTTATTATCTCCACAACCATTTTAGGAGATAGGTACGACTATTCTCACTTCCTAGATGAGAAAGCTGAGGACGGGGTGGTTAAGTAACTTGCTTAAAGTCACTAACCTGGTTAGTGATAGTGCTACAATTTGAACCAGGCCTGTGTGTAACTACTGCAAAATACTGCCCTAAACCAGTGGCAAAGGTAGTATTCAAACATCCATAGTTGGAGGCTGAAGTCAGTACCCTTCCCACTGTGCAGGCATTTCTGTCACTCCCAACGGTACAGTGTCCAGTAAGTAGATGAGTTGTGTTTCAGAGGTGTGCGTGTCTTTGCAATGTGGAATGCATTTTCTTATTAAAAAAACAAACAAACAAACAAACCCAAGAGCCTTGAAAGTATAGTGTCATGAAGGTACAGGCCTAATTTTAAAATGGGTAAAATTTGTCTTTAAAAGATTTCTCTGTCTTTTTTATATCTCCAGTCTCCTAGACTCTTTCCTGGGTCTCTTTGCCTTCAGGAGTAAAACATGGACTCTTGGACTATCGAAACATCAGAGATTTGTACTCCTCATTGTCACAAGCAACCCACCCTTCCTTCTCCCCAGCACCAAGTGGCCTCAGGTCTGGAAGCACTGGGACTGGAGATGCAGAGCCTCACTGAAGTTGCTGAGTGAGCAGTATGCCTGAGCTAAGTAGCCCTTTCTATCCAAATTCTCACAATTCTCTATGCAAAACCCAGTCACGGGTCCGATGTGGGGATTCCTCGCTACCCAGTCTCACTTCCTAAAATCTGGTTATCCAAATGCAGGAAGCTCACAGACGTGGATAGGGAGACACATGTACTTGTATTAACATTTTCAAAAGAGGAATTAACAGCCACTAGATGGCAAACTTTCACTAATTCCCATGTTCCGTGTGTTCCAACCTACGCTTGCTGCATTCTCTTTCATGATCACGCCAGAGTTCAAACTAGGGGTACGCTGATACATATAATACTGCTATTCTTTGTAGCTACTTGGACAAAAATATATGACAAAGTTAATTGGGAAATAGCACATAAAAACTGTATACACCGTTATTGCAATTTTTAAAAGTCACGCATGTATGGAAAAGTGCTAGGAATTATACCATACTGAAATGGAATGTCTCTCTCTCAGCCCTGCTCGTCCTCACTATCACCTGCCTCTCCATAAGCTGCCCCTGTTCAGCTTCCTCGAGTAGGGGCTGCTTGCTCTCATTATCAGATGAGAGCAAACACCTTCTCCCCTTAGAACTGTAGCAATACATCACAAGCATAGTCTTGAAAAACGAGCTCAACGCCATCCCAGCATAACCCAAAGCTCATACCTGATTTGAGGCAGGGACATCCTGCTAGAGAAGAGACTCGAAACATCTCAGAAGAAAATGAAGAGAATGGCATAATTTCTTAACTCGTACTCGTGTCTCCCAAATACTGACTGCAGTTCTGTCCTATATTACAAAATGTAATACAGTAGTCCCCCCTTATTCATGGTTTCAGTTACCCATGGGCAACCACAGTCTGGAAGCAAATGAACCTCCTTCTAATGAGTCATTAGGTTAATAATAACGCTACATCACGGTGCCTACATCATTCACCTCACCTCATCTCATTGCATATGCATTTTGTTCTTTTTTTCCTCCCTCCCTTCCTTCCTTCCTTCCCTCCTTTCCTTTCCTTTCCTTTCCTTTCCTTTCCTTTCCTTTCCTTTCCTTTCCTTTCCTTTCCTTTCCTTTCCTCTCCTCTCCTCTCCTCTCCTCTCCTCTCCTCTCCTCTCTCCTCTCTCCTCTCCTCTTCTTTCTTTCTTTCTTTCTTTCTTTCTTTCTTTCTTCTCTCTCTTTTTCTTCTTTTAAGAGAGAGAGAGAGAGCACATGAGTGGAGAGGGAGAGAGAGAATCCCAAGCAAGCTCCATGCCTAGTGTGGAACCTGACACAGAGCTTGAACTCACAACCCTGAGATCATGACCCAAGCAGAAATCAGGAGTCAGACACTTACCTCACTGAGTCATACAGGAACTCCTCATCACATAGGTATTTTATCATCTCATACCATCATAGGAAGAGTGAGTATAGAACAATAAGATATTTTGAGAGAACACATTCACATAACTTTTATTATAGTATATTGTTATAATTGTTCTATTATTATTGTGGTTAATTTCTTACTGTGCCTAATTTATAAATTAAGCTTTTTCATAGATATGTATATATAGGAAAAAACATAGGATATAGAGTTTGGTATTTCCTGCAGTTTTAAGCATTCATGGAGGTCTTAGAACATATCCCCCACAGGTCAGGGGGAGCTACTGTACATCTTTCCTTTAAGGAAACTTTAGGGATGCCTGGGTGGCTCAGTCATTAAGCGCCTGCCTTCGGCTCAGGTCATGATCCCAGGGCCCTGGGATGGAGCCCTGGGTAGGGTTTCCCGCTCTGAGGGGAGCCTGCTTCTCTCTCTCCTTCTCCCCCTGCTTGTGTTCCCTCTCTTGCTGTATCTCTCTTTGTCAAATAAATAAATAAAATCTTTAAAAAAAATAAGGAACTTCTGGCCAAGTTGGCATAATTTCCATCTTTTTATTAAGGTATTTATGACACTGACTATGTGTCAGACACTGTTTTGGAATCTTATTGAATATTCAATAATAAAAAAAGTAGCCATTAAAATACATTTGTGAAGAAAATCAGAATAATACCAATTTGAGTATATGGTAAAATTCTAACTATATAAAATGCATACACATCAAGATGAAGAAATCAGTGGCATGTGCACAACTGAAAATAATTGCTAGTATCCAGATGGCAGTTGATTTTTTCTTTTTTAAAAAATTATCTTTCCTATTGGTATCATATTGATTTCATGACTTAAAGCAAAAAAAAAAAAAAGAAAAAAGAAAATATTCAAATTAGCCTCCCAACATGGCTTGTCTAAACTGTATGTTATATGGGCCTCTAATACCTTGATGTAGGGTTTTTTCCCCCTCTAATTTGCATTAGGAACTTAGAGTCCCTGAATCTTGAAACGCTATGTCATTAGGGATAGGGCCGAGGTTGGTGAGTTAATAAATCTCTGAGGAAGTGAAGCATTCATCTTCTAAAAAATCACCTCCTAAATCTTAATGTCCATTTGTTATATTGTCAAACTGTAATTCCCAAAAATAGGAGAGAAGGAAAGCAAAGGAGTTGGTCTAATAAGCAAGAATTAGAACGTAGTTTATAAAAAATGAAGTATCAGGAGGAACTACCTTAATAAGTATTTGTCTCTATCTTTTAAACGTTCTGTATTGTTTTTGTATTTCTAATTTCTAAAAAAACCTGAAAGTTCATGCTTAAATCAGGATTAGAAACTCTTTTATTTAAATGAAAGAGAAATGGTTTTAAAAAAATCTTTTATTTGACAGAGAGAGATACAGAGAGACGGGGAACACAAGCAGGGGCAGAGGGAAAGGGAGAAGCAGACTCCCTGCTGAACAGGGAGCCCAATGCAGGGCTCTATGAAGGGCTGGACCCTGAGATTGTGACCTGAGCCAAAGGCAGACACTTAATGATTGAGCCACCCAGGTGCCCCAGCATTAGAAAGTCTTCTACCTTGAATATCTTCTTGGTCAATGAACATAAGAAACAATATACCAGCTAATCCTTTTTTTATCTTTAAATAAAAACGTGAATTTTAGATTGAGCTTTAGGAAGATACTCTAGTATAAATTTATAGAAAGCAAAGCAATATTCAAAGACTGACATCACACCCATATTTTAAGATAGTAGTATTTCATCCAAATTTGGCTTCTTAGTTTCTTTGTTATTAATAAACAAATTTTCCTATACTCAACCAACAAATATTTCCCCTGTCCAATTACATGCAAAGTATCTAACTCTACTAGACATTATAAGCATTCTAATTGGAAAGTGTACATTCATTCACTGAAACAAATTCAGAAGCATTTATCTGTTATCTTTAAAAATGACATCCATTTGAGTATTATTTTCTCATGAATGGGCTTTTCAGCCCATTTTGCATCATAGTTTTATCATTTTGGAGTAATAATTATGTGGGTACTTTATTAAATATGAATAAACCCCACAGGAAATAAAAATTCTGGAAGGTATATTTCAAACCTAATCAAGTTCACTGGCACTGGAAACACTGGTAGGTGGCCTTCACCTGTATCACCAAATGATGTTTCAAAATGTCATGTGGCCTGGAGGTGACTTTTTCTGGTCTAAGTCTTGAATCTGCATGAAGAAAGCAGAGACCTGCTTTCATGGCCCCATCCCATAGACTCTCCGGTAGAGGGAGCATTTCTCCTCTCTGCCCAGGAACATTTCTCTGTCTATAAAGCAAATAATTTCTGCCACCCTTTCCAACTTCCTAGGGAAGTGCCGGGGAGAATCTGCTCCTCTGGTTTGCTTGCTCCTCTCCATAGGAAGTCTAGCCAGTTTGATGAACGGAAGCATGCCATTCACAGGGTCACACTTATCTCTGTCTGTTATCAGTCAGGTTTGAGAGCCAGGCCTGTGATTCTTCTTGCCCATTGGGTAACTGTCTTCAGACTCCATAGAAAAGGTTCCACACTCTAGAACTGGGGTCAAATAGCAGAAAGCCATACTTTGGCTCTATTTCTAGCAAAATCCTTCAATATAGTACCTTAAACTTAGGGTGTAATTAGGATTCTGTTAATTAAGCTGACACTTTGACCTCCATTTTCATTTTCTTGAGCCCATTCTCCACTGAGAGAATCCGTCTAACAGAGTGGTTAAGAACATAAGCTCTGTCATTAGCCTTCCCAACTCAACCACTTCCTAACTCTATGACTTGGATACATTTCTTAATGTCTCTGTGTCAATCCCTTATCTGTAAAATGGCATTTTTATTCTCAACTATTACTGTTTGCTGAGTATAACTTGGGGAGGATGAATGGATGATTGGCACTTTAACCTTGCCCCATTACTATATGGCAGAGAGAGGCAGTTTCTTTTGTCTAAAGGAGCTAGACCAAACAAGTCATATAACTCTACAATCAAAACACTCGACATTTTTTAAATAAAGCATTAAATAGAAACCATTTTCATAGTAAACCAGCTAGCAAAACTCTTTTAGTAAAGAATATCTCTACTTTTTACCAAACCTGACTTGTTTTTGTTACCCATTGAACATCTTAACCACCGAAAACCTCTCCTTCTACTTCAACATTTGTGATACATAATTTTCTCCCTATTGGTGGATATGTATAAAGAATGGTGCTTAGAATGAAAAATAAATGAACAGAATCTCCTTTCACGGAGGCTTACTCAGTCATGTCATGCTCATTTCTCAAGCAGTTCTTGAGAGTCCTATCAGGCTTGTGCTGAAGCTTCCTGGGCACAGCTAGGATTACCGCTGACACTAAGCAATGCTGTTTCTGTGTACGAAATTCTGGTACCCTGTGTTCTCCAAGACTGAGAGAAAGGAACTAAAGGAGGGAAGAGGAGATTTAATCCCAGTCCTCTTCCCCAACCCTGAGGACCAATCTCCGAGTGTCCTGTAGGGTTGGGATCACCAGAAATGGTCTCCTGTATTATAATGCATACAACTTATTAAGGAGTTCCTCTGGATCCATTGATTAATATCAAAATAACTTATGGGGTACATCTATTTTTTAGGTGAGGACAAAGAGACAGGATATGCCAAAGATTCAAACCTAATTGTCTCTCATCCAAAACTTATACACTTCTCCATCACACAACGAAGGTGTCCATGTACATGTCTGATTTTAGGAACCTGAGAAGGATCCTGTGAGTCCCCACTTCCAGTTTAGAGTATGGTGAAAAGAGTGGGGTCAAGAGCCAGAATGCCTGGGTTCAAATCCCATAGGCCCACAGGCTATACAATCTTTTTATTTTCCCATAGGCTATACAATCTTATCCAAATTTTCTACTATGTCTTTGTCTTATGCCCCCATCTATCAAATGTGGAGAATACTTATACCCGCCCATGAGAACATTGTGAGGATTAAGTGAATAAACATATAATAAACATAGACAAGTGCCCCAAAAGACTGCATGCATTAGAGATTGTCTCCATTTGTCCACTTCCTACCTCTAGCCAATCCTGAACCATGCTGACAGAAGATCTTTGCGACATCCTCAATCTTTATTCTGTTGGGTTCTATTATTCCATTTCTTGCAAGAGCGCGCACACACTCACACACACACACACACACACACACCCCTCTCAAATCCACAAGGCCAGAATTAGACTACAGTTCCATATTTCCTGGTAGAATAATTATTTCTGATTATGAATTTCTGTGTTACTATAAGTAGAGCACAAATCCAGATCTCTCCACAACACCCTCAAGGCACCACATGGGAGTTAACACCGTGTCTGTTTTCAAAACATCGCATTTGGAGACAGGCACATCTCAGCTTTGTCACTAACTTGCTGGGTAAACTTCCCCTCTGAGCTTTAGTGCTCTTGTCCCTAAACTGGGATAATAATACCTGCTTCATCAGATCGTGAGAGTTAAAAGGACAGAGTATGTTAGCTCTCCATGGTGTGCACTGAATGTGTGAGCGTCATTAGAATTATCTAGATTTGCCATTTCATTTTTCTTGAAAGCATGCAATGTCATAGTTCTAATTCTTTCAAATACCTTTAAAGTCACCAACTGTACAACAGCTTTTTGTCAAATTAGGTAATCAGTTTTGATCTTTACTTCCTGGTTGTTTCATAAAGCTTAAGAAACACACCTACGCGTCTAATGTTTCCAAAGGGAGGCAGTTTGCAAGCATTCATCATATCAGAGGCTTTTCACATATTTTGAAAGTCTATAGTAGCGGAGTGAGATATGTGGAGGTGGAGTTACTGTCTTAAAAGAAAATATGTAATTTTTTTGTGTGAATAAATGTATCAGTTTGACTCAGTGTGGGGGGTGGGTATGCATAGTTGACATCTAAATGTCTTAGGATTGTGGTATTTTAATGACCTAGCTTTAATAGCATTTCTGTCTTTGTTTACCAAAAGAACAAACCTCCTCTGAAAGTTTGAAAAATTTCTGAATAACAGCATCTATGTGAATAATAATAGCTTTTATATGTGGAACATATGGAGCAGGTACTGTGCTAAATGTTTGGCAGCCTTAATCTCATTTACTTCTCCCAATACAATAGAATTTATCCCCAAAGTTTACTCTTGCTATCATTTTACAAAGGAGGAAATGGGCTTAGGGAAAAAAAAAACAGTTTGAGTATGTGTGTATGAGATGAGAAATTTTAAGATCTACTCTCTTAGCCACTTATGAGTATATAATACGATATTATCGACTATTGTTGGGGCAGAGCTGAAATTTGAACTTGGGTTGGTCTAACTTAAGCGCCTACTCTCAAGTTAGATGGCAGCCTCCCACCTGTTTCCAGGGTCCTAGAGACCTGTGTCCCACAGGCACCATGTGGGTACACGTGTTCCCCGATAATGCTATAGACTGGTTCGAGACAAGGGAAAGGTTTGCCCAGTCCTAGTCTACCAGCAAGCACATTTTCTGCAGAGAAATAAGCCAGTTTGCTACTCATCCTAGACTTTATTTTAAAAATGTACCCAATGCAGACATCCTTTTCTGGTGGCTTCATCTTTGTTGAGGCTAAAACCTGAGTCTTCAGTGCAAAACATAAAGAAGAAACAGAAGAGTACAGGCCCTTGACCCAGAGGTGCATGTCTAGCTTGGCACTGCCCCTTTGGCCCGGGGGCAGAGCCTTCCCCACAGGACCTTGCTGTCTACCCACTTTTTAAGATTCTCATTCTAACTTTGGGAGCACTTCCCTGCCCTCTTGGTCCCCATGGCTGGTTGGGGCTCAAAGGCAGTATAAGCAGCTGAAGGGGAGGCATTCACTTACTGGGAAGGCAAGGGGCGTTTGATTCTGGTGGCGACCACCTGCTCTCCATCCTGCTCGGACCTCTCCTCGGTTTCCCCTCCGTAGCCGCTGTCCTCTGTGTCGATGCTATCACTCCTCCACTTGGGCTCATCCTGTTCTATCTCTTTCCAGCCTTTGGTCAGCTCAGATACCAGGTTGGCACATTTCCTCCTCCGTGTCGGAGAGCCATGGCTGTGGAGGATTCTGTCAATGTCATTTTCTAGCTGCCCGGCTCCAGGCACATCACCCTCCTCGTATCGGTGGCTCAGGTGGCCCACATCCCCTCCTCTCTCATAAGCTTTGCTGACAATTGTTTTGGTCACCTCTTTCCTTTTGATAGGAGAGACTTCCGTGGCTTCCTCTGAACTTTGTCCATCTCCACGTCCCTCTGACTTTTGGGAGGGAGACTTTGGGGTGCTCTGAGCTTTCCGTTGGAGAGTGGGGTTGACCACTGACTTAGGGGCTTGGGGTGCATCCTGGGTGCCTCCCGGCTGCCAGCCTGTGGGCTCTTGGGCCTGCCTGGTGCTATTCTCATTTGCCCACTGCTGCCAACCTCGGGCCAAGTTGATCACCAGGGTAGCTGTGCGTACCTTCCGGAGGGCACGCTTGGCTGGGGCCTCCTCTCTTTCCTTTTCTTCTGGGGCCATGCCACCCTTCTCTTCTCTGCCGGTAGCCTGGGCACTGGCTAAAATGAGTATGGACCTGGGGAGTGCCTGAGATTTAAATAGAAGCAGGGTGTGGGGGTGGGTGGGGAAGAGTTCGGTGACGGTGGAAACTATGTTAAACATTTCTTGCCAAGATGTGGTGCCGTCCCCTGATGGTGTGCTTTTTTTAAACCCTGATGTCTCCAGTTTCATCACAGCAGAGGGACGTCTCTGCTGGTAAAGGACAGTGATATGCATTCCCTTTCTTCTCAAGTGCCAGAGTGGAAATTACTAGATCTGATCATGTGCTCAGCGTTATGTTCTTCCTGACCTTAAAATATGGTCCTACCATTTATAGGAGCATAAAATATGGGCACAAATTGTGCTAGGAATATTATAGGCTTGTTCTCATTTAAATCTCAATATAGCTCTTAATTAAGTCCCATTTTATAGCAGAGTACAATGAAATCTAACTTCCTACAGCTAATAATATCTGCGATTCAAACCCAGATCTATCTGATTCAAAACTCGTGCTGTTAATTCTAGTTATCAAAGATCCTAAGTTCCCTTTTTCTTTTGTTGTCACCTCTTTTCAATACAGACCTTAGAATCACCTCATCCAACCTTCATTTTCCAGATGGGAAAACTGAGGCCCAGATAAGGGGGAGATGTGCCAGGTTTTCTGGTCCCAAGAGTGAATTGTTATACAGACAGGTCATTTTGATAGACAAGATAATGGTCAAAATTTTGGTCCAATTTAAAGTCTTTGAGACCTACACACATGTTGAATTAATAGATGATTATTAGTATAAATCTTTTCAAATGTTTTGAAAAATTATTTTGTTTTTAAAAAAACACCATTTAAACACAAAATAAGTGAATGCTATCAGAAGCAATCCCACTCGACCTTTTGTCTTTAATTACATACCCTTCTGCCATAGGTCTTTGGGTTCATGCAAAAAAAGCCATTCATTCAATTCTCAGAATAAAGATTGAAATATAGTTTTTAAAAAGGACTGGACAGGCCATTTGGAGAGAAAATGAACCACATAGGAAGTGTGCTAAACTAGATAAAAATCTCAGGACTCAGCACTGAATAATTGCTTAAAGTAAGACAAATAGAATTTCTTTTCACACAACAATTCTATGACTATAGAACTGTATCCTTTCCTCTAATCAATATTGATGGAGAGCTTCTGTCTAAGAGCAAAGAAAAAAACCACTAAAGTTAGTTAATTCCGATGATGAAACAACTTTATTTTAAAAATATGCTGATGTCAATTTTTCATCATGTAGGTCATTTACCTCCTAAGATTAAAACAATTTGGGAGATGATTTAATACTATATCTAGAAATCTGTCAGATGTGTACTCTGAGTTCAACAGCATCTGATAATGTTAACTGAAAAAAAAAATCCTTCTTGATTAGAAGGAAGTTGGATCACAAGAAAAGAAAACTATTACAAATAAAGATTTAAATCTGAGTCTGAAACTTCTGGCATACTTTCTTGGAATTTAGATACGCTGCAGACTGTTTGGTTCCTCTTAGATTCCCTTCATCTCACATGGAATGCCTTGGGAAGGAATAGGGTTCTTTAGAGATGCCCATGAACTTAGTCCAGGACAATTTACAACTGTCCAAGGAATTTTTCTGCTTTCCTGTGCACACTTGCTCCATATTCAATTCTGATAGAGGGAGATGAAATGGAGACAGCAAAATGTTATTGATGTTTCAATATTAACAGGCATTGCAGTTCACTGCCTGGGGCTTGGGACTGTCAGCAGATGGTCTTGGCAAAAAATTGAGGCAGTTCCTAACACTCTGGTCATTCCTTCTGAGATTTCACTTCCATGGCAACTGTAGTTCTTCATTCCTACTTCTCCAGAAGAGTGTAAAATTTGTTTTCGCCTCATGTCTACTTTGGGCATTCCTTCCCTAAAGCAAGGTCTATATATTACCTACTGACCATTTTATTAAATTTTTTGACTTTTTTTTAGATTTATTTTTTTAAGTGAGAGCACACCTGTGAGAGAGAGAGAGAGAAAGCAGGAGAGGGGGAGAGGCAGTAGGAGGGGAAGAAGCAGGTTTGCTGCTCAGGCAGGGGTTGGGGGGCTCAATCACAGGACGCTGGGATCATGACCTGAACTGAAGGCAGATGATTAACTGACTGAACCGCTGGGCACCCCACTACTGTACATTTAAAAGAAATGTGCTATCTTATTTCTCAACCTAGATCTAGATTCTTAGGAGTTCAATATTCTTCTATTTTAATAGAAGGTGCAAATGAAATAAAAATGGAGTCTCGAAAATAAAGATATAGTGAAATAGTAGTTTACAATGTGAGTTTCTTAGGAAAACATGAGATTAGAAACTGTAAGTGAAGGGGCAGAGCTGATTAATGAAGTAATTACCACCCAAGAAATTTGTCATAAGTGTGAAAGTGGCTTGAAAAAATATTAGTTTTGGAGTGCCTGGGTGGCTCAGTTAAGCTTCTGCCTTCAGCTCAGGTTGTGACCCCAGGGTCCTGGGATTGAGGCCCGCATTAGGCTCCTTGTTTGGTGGGGACCCTCTTCTCCTTCCCCCTCTGCCTGCCACTCCCCCGCTTGTGCTTTCTCTCTGTTAAATGAATAGATGAAATCTATTTAAAAATATTAGTTTTTACTTGATTGATATGGGCAGTACTAAGGAGGGGAGGGGGCTGTATCTATAGACTTCTTTGCATAGTGCACTGAGAAGTCAAGTAGGGCCAACCCTCATCATCATCTATTAACTCTTACTAAAAAGATTTCCAAAGCCTACATTTTCTCAAAGCTCATCTGAAACAATAATTCCATTGATCTTTTCTACATAGAGTAATAAATCCTATACTAGTTCACGTTCACAAAGTGGGAATAAAAAGAATAAAATAAAAGAATAAAAATAAAAAAACTTTATTAAGAACAAAAAGAGCTTCTGACTTCAATTGAATTTACTCAATGCTCATGGAAGGTATGCGATGGGTGAAACATGATGGTAGGTAATTGAGAGAGGGTAGAAAGCTGAGCAAAACAGAACCTACTTTCAAGGTTTTCCCAATCTAACGAGAAGAAGACACACATAACAGCTTTAAGAGTTTGGGGAGATCTACATTAGAAATAGAAATAAACTTTAATGAGATCATTAAGCAAAGGGTGGCTGATGTTATTGGAAGGACGTCACAAAAATGGTGATCCTTTATCTGTTGTTGTTTTTTTTTTTAAGTTAAAAAGAACCTTAGCAGGTAGAAGAAGGGTTCTCTGATCTGAAGAAACAAAGTTACAGAGGCACGAAGATACGTAATACACTTAGAGACCCTCCAACAGCCTGGAGTAGAGATCACAAACTCAAATGCCTGCCGGTCATATAGGTCACTCAAATGTGTGAGGTGAGTTGGGTTGGGGGTACAAGACGGGTGGTGAGGATGATGAGCAACTTGTGAAATGATGTTTCAAGAGACATAAGAAATGTGGATTTTTGCAAAAACTCTCCCAATTCTTTAAATGGTGACAGTTAGTACACAGAAACACAGACATTAACACGTTCACACACAGTAGTACTGGGCGAGCCAATGATGCAGCATGTCTTTTGATGACATTGTTTGTGGGCTCCAGTTTGTGAATTTTGGAGAAGAACGTACAGTGTCCATGGGGTAAGGACAAGAGGCTAGGGAGCAATAGAACAGGCCTCAGAGGAATTAAGTTGGAGATACATTGTGAACAACACCTTGCTCTGGAATCAGTGTTTCATCATTTGGGGCTCCTTGTATCACTGAAGTATTTTAAACCCAAAGCAATCTCAAATTTGCATTACCAAATGATCAGATCTAGAACCAGTAAAGTGGGGTTTGAATTGAAGAAGATAAAACTAAGATAGGGAGATTGTTTACAGGGGTTACTAAAATGATCTTGGGAAGAACCAAAGGAGGATCTGAAAGATTTGAGAGCTACTGAGGAGGAACATCAAGAGGAGAGGGGGACCAACTAGTTCTGTGGGTAATGGGTGTCAAGAATGCTCTAGAGATTTCAGTTTAACTGATGGGTGTAAGGAAGTGCCATTAGCTGGGAAAGAACAGGAAAAGAGGAGGATTTGTACTGAGAAGGAAAGGCTTCCATCTTGAAGTGAGGAAGCTCTGCGGCATGCCTGTGGAGATGTTGAGTAGTGAGTAACCAGAAACATGGACTCCGTGGTCAAGTAGAGGCCAGTGGAAATGTGAGCTCTGCTGCTTAGCAGGGTCACCTGGACTACGTTAATTTCTCTCAGATTCAGTTTCTCCAACTGTAAAATGATTATCAGAGCTTCTACCTCATAGGGTCAGAGAGAGGATTAAATGAGTTAACACTTGTGAAGCCCTAACACCATGCCCAGCATGTATAGGTGCTTGATACATGGCTATTGTTATTCATACCTCGACGTTGAGTCATGGGGTTAGATAGTTAAAGCTCCTTAAATAATTCTGTTTGATGAAGAACAGAATTAATACCGCACACATGGCAGGGGTGAGTTTTCAGAGAGGAGGGTCAACTGGGGTCATTTGTAAGGACTAGAGGCCGCAAGAGAAAGCTTATTTATAGTGTTTTATTTTAAGGTAATTTATAGTGAGGCTTTTAAGGCAGTGTCTGAAAGCTTTCCCTCAACATGATGAGGGTCAGATGAGGTCTCAGTTATGTGCTAGTGATAACTCCGTTGAGTGCAGACTCTTTACTGAAATCTCCTGGAATACATAGCTCAGTAGTTTATGATCACTGAAAATCACATTAGAATCTTAAATCACATTGGGATCACCTGCGGGGCTTTAAAAACTACAGACAGTAAAGTGATATATCTGAAGACAGGTCTTGGGTGGAGTCCTGGCACTGCCTTAATCTAACACAGCTTCAAGGTTGAGAACCATGATCCTGGTGTCTGGTCTACTGTGGGTCCAGTAGAGACTCACCATGTAGGTTTTAAGAGTGTAGTGACCAGTAGCCCACGTACTGGGTTCAAGCAGATTGGTTTTGTTTTAAGCAGATTGGTTTTTGCATTCTCGGTCTTCTTTCAGAATCTCTGTACCTTTGCAGAGTTAGTTAATTTCTCTGAGACTCAATTGCCTAGTCTGAAAATGACAATCTTTCCTTCCCATGTGTTGTTATTGTGTTTATATAAGATGAGGTCTGTCAGGCAGTTAGCCTACTGCCCAATACACTAAGAGCACCACATGGAAGATATTTGTATTGTTATTTATACTGTTATTGAGGATCATGATGCCATCTTCTAAATAATAACCTAGATTCATAGACTACATTTCAAACATCCATATGAATAATGAAGTGTAAACTTTTACATTTTAGACAATAACAATTGACATATATTCCAGAGATTAAGAAAATTTCAAAAACAAATGTCACAAAACCCATTACCAAACTGTAGTCATATAACTTAATTCAGAAAAAAACACATAAATTCTTATTATATCTATTTAAATCTGAATAATATTGGTATTTATTCCACCCTTAAAAAAATGTACTCTCTTGACCCCATATCCACTCCATTCCTCCACCTCCCCTTAATAGTAAAACTCTTTAGAAGAATTGTGTATATTTCCTGTCTCCAATTCTGTCTCCTGTTTTCTCTTGAACCCAATCCAAACATATCTTACCTTCACAATTTATTAAAACTACCATTGTTCTGTCACCAATAACTTAAAAATTATGCAATATAATAATTATTGGTTCTAAATATACTTGTCCTAGCTCAATATTTGACACATTAGAATAGTCACTTCTCTTTCAAATATTTTCTTCACTTGATGCCTGAAACAAAACTCTCTAGGTTTTCCTCCTACATCACTGACTGCTTCCTCTTAATTTCCTTTGCTGGTACTTTGTCTCCTGCCTAGCTTCATAACATTGGACTGTACAAAACTGGGTCCTTGTCACTGCTCAATTTATACTCACTTCCTTGGTGATCTCAAGGTTTTGAATGCCATCTCTATGATGACAATTCTGAAACATCTATGTCCATCCTGACCTATCCCTTGTACTCTATGCATATATACTCAGCAACCTGGTAGTCATGTCTACCAGATGTCTGCCTTATGGTTAGCTCAATCTTAATGTGTACAAAACTGAATAAGTATCTCCAACTTGAGCTTTTCATAGTATTCATCTTTTTAGCTCAAAATTAACTTTGTTCTACCAGTTGCTCAGGCCAAGAGAACTGAAGTAATCTTTGACTCCTTCTCTTTTCTCATATCTCACATCCAGTTCTTTAGTATATCTTGTTGGATATACCTTGAAAAGTATCCAGAATATCCACTTCTCCTCATCTTTATCATTTGAAGCTAGAGAGGTAAATAGGACCAGACTGTGGAGGTGCTTTAAAGCCCTGATGAAAAATGTAGGTTCAATCCTAATATTATAAAGTTTTGGCCCGCAGAATGGCATGATTAAAATTTTTAACAAATTCATTTTGTTGGTGGTACGAAGGATAGACTCAAGGGTGGTGTGTGGGCAAGAATAGAGGCTCAGGAACTTTTTTTTCTTTTATCTAAAGGAAGTTCCCTACCACAAGAGCAGGATATTGGGCGCTGGGGTGGAGGGATGGGTCTATGGCCTTTTCCCCACACCATTTAAGTCCTTCTAACTCAGAAATTTCAGTTAGTCTTGTTAATTCCAATTAGGCAGACCAGGATGGTTTCTACCATTAGAAGTGGGAGAGGGGAGAGGTGACCCCCTCCCCCCAATCTGGTTACGTTGGTGACTCTGCCAAATTCCAGCCAATGGGAAGCTACTCCTACTTTCTCTTTCACCAACTACCTGCCCTCTCCCTTCCCTAGGATCCTGATTCACAAATCTGAACTGGGGATTTCTGGCTCAAGGCCAAGTGCAAGGGAGTTGGGTGGAAGCCATGGGAGAGTAGTATAGGTAACAGATTATTGAAACCTACTCCAAGATGGCAGCAGTAAAGTTGGACAGGAGGGCTTAAGTTCTTCAGGTGAAATGAGGAGATAGAATTGATATAAACTGGTCACAGGGAGAAGCTACATGTGAAAGAAATGAAGGCATTTAGTTAAACATGGGCATTCTAGCTTGGGTTCCTACATAGGTGGTTTCATTCACTAAGAATGGAAATACAGGGGACATAAGCTTAGGAACTGGAAAAATATTAAATTGAATTTTGGTCATATTGGAGATTCCTGTAGGACGTCCAGGCTGTGATTCAGAAGGTAGGGATTGGAGCTCAGGAGAAAAATCTGGAATCATACCGAATAGGGCATCATTTTGGCTCATGGAGACTACATTCTGCCAAGTCACAGAGCTAACAAGAATCTTAACAGGATCAAATTCAGGCCCTCTGACTTAAGAGTCAGTGCTGTTAATGACTATGTTCTAACACAAATTATTTTCCTACTCCTTGCTTTCCACCCCCACCTTGAAGGACAACACTTCACAATGTTGTCACTTCTTGTGACACCACCCTCTAAACAATCTTCTTAAGAAGGTCTAAATATAGTTTCTTAGCCCTGACTATCTATGTGATCCTGTAAAACTTTCCTTTCATTAATAGCCAAGTGTCTTTATGTGACCTGGTGGGGTGTTAGCTAACCCTACAGTGGTAATAATTTTACAAAAAAAAAAAAAGTGTATCAAACCAATATGTTGTACACCTTAAACTTACACAGTGTTATGTGTTAATTATATTTCAAAAAAGAAGGAAAAATAGTGTATTTATAAAGTGGTCTCTCCTCCTTAATCTGTGACCTTTTTCATCTCAACTCATTCAACTCACAATTCTGGTTTCTTTCCACAAACTCAGTTTATTCAAAGTCACAGATGAATTCCTCATTACCAAACCCAAGGGAGAGCTTGGGTTCTCACTTATTTAAGCTTTCTATAGAACACTGATAATCTTATATACATCCTCTTCTGTGTGTGTGTGTGGGGGGGTGTGCGTGTGTGTGTGTGTGTGTAAATATGTGTATGTATTGAGGGAAAAGACAGAAATCCAGAAAGGAAAAATAAAGTTTAGAAAAACAAAAGGAAATAAGTAACCATAATTATACCACACACACAGGGGTGCCTGGTTAGCTCAGTGGGTTAAAGCCTCTGCCTTCAGCTCAGGTCATGATCTCAGGGTCCTGAGATCGAGCCCCGCATCGGGCTCCCTGCTCAGTAGGGAGCCTGCTTCCCCCCTCTCTCTCTGCTTGCCTCTCTGCCTACTTGTGATCTCTCTCTCTCTGTCAAATAAATAAATAAAATCTTTAAAAAAAATTATACCATACACACAAAGCTCATCCATAGATATACATTTTTCATACAATCTACTCCCAATCCTGAAATTTTGTGCCTTTGGCAAACCAAAGTTTTAGAGAAGAGCTGTTATTTTGAGGAAAAGAAAATTGCTGAGATAGCTTTTTGAACATGGCTTTGTATGCAAGGCTACGCCCTCTCTGGTAGCCAACTAAAACTGAAAGGGAAAAAACAAAAAACAAAAAACAAAAACAAAAACAAAACTCTCAAACTCCATCTTCAGTTAAATAGGAAACAGATAATCTGCAGACTCTGACATATGTATAATTACTGCTAAAATAGGTGAGATCGGTTAGAGTCCACCTAGCAGGAAGTCAAGATGGATACTTAGAAAGTAGGTTGCAGAAAGATTTTGTGAAAATAGATTTTCTGAAAGGAAGGGCTTTTACCTTCTAGTAGAAAACTGCATGATTTGTTTACTATAGTGAGTGGGAAAATCTGGTGTCAGAAATGGCAATGAAAACCCTCCTGAACAATTTTGAAAAGCAATGGATTTAAAGTGGCAGAGGTAAAGTTACATAGAGAATTGCATGGATGTACTGTATTTGCAGGAAATGGTTAATCTTTGTGGTAGCAACAGAGATTTGAACACTGGGAAGCTACTCTGGTCTCTCTTCTCTCCTCACAGGAGCTTTCTTAAATGCCTAGTCCAGAACACTTCAACTCACTGATGTAAAAAGAGTTTTAAATAAGCACAATATAAACATAAACACACTTTAAGAGAAACATGTGGAAAAGTACAGAAAACCTATCAACAAAGAATATTCAACAGAAAAAAGTTGCCACAAAACAGATGAAAAATGCAAACATTTAGCCATAAATTTAAAGACAAAGAAACCTCTTTGAAGAAGAAGGGAAAGTACAAAGTAGATACAAAAATTTATGGGTGAAGTGGAAATACACTGATCAATGATCAAAAAAGAGTTTTGAAAAAGATGCTAGAGGTAGAAAAATGGGAGTGGAAGACATAAATCTGTTTTTATGTATAAAGACTATGAAAGTGTACTTGGAAAGCACGAGATCAACTAAATATATTTTTAAATGAATAAGAATTCAGTTGGATGGTGGAATAGATAATTATTAAACAGAAATGAACATTATGTGTGTATTTAACAATCGTTTAGAAGGCGTAATAAAAGAAATTAGCCATGTATAATAACAAAAAAGATAAAATATGTATGCATAAACTTACAAATAAATAAGGAAAAACTATGCACCTTAAAGTACTTCTGAAAGGCACAAAATACAACTGAATAAAGAAAAGAAAATCATAATTGGATATGCCATTTATAGAAATAGCCCAGGTGTCCATAGACTGATGGACGGATGAGTAGATAAAGAAGACATGATGTGGAGATATTACTCAGCCATAAAAAAGAATGAAATCTTGCCATTTGCAAGACAAGGATGAAGCTAGAGAGTATTATACTAAGTAAAATAAGTCAGAGAAAGACAAGTACCATATGATTCCACCCATATGAGGAATTAAGAAACAAAACAAATGAACACGGGGGGGGGAAAAGAAAGAGAGAGGCAAACCAAAAAACAGACTCTTAACTATAGAGAGCAAGCTGATGGTTACCAAAAGGGAGGTGGGTAGGAGATTTAATTAGGTGATGGGGATTAAGGAGTGCACTAGCTGTGATGAACACAGGTGATATAAACAAGTGTTGAATCACTACACTGTACATCTAAAACTAATATACTGTATGTTGAGTAACTGGTATTTAAATAAAACTTGAAAAAAATAAAAACTCCACAATATTAGATAGGAGGATTTAAATAATTTTTCTCTGTGGTAAATTTAATTCTATTCCAGTAATTTTTTTTCTCTTCTTAGAAGGAGACAAACTGATTCTACAGATCATATGGAAATTAAACAATCAAGATTTGGGGTGCCTGGGTGGTACAGTCAACTGAGTGTCCAACTCTTGGTTTCAGCGAGGAGGCTGCTTAAGACTCTCTCTCCCTCTTCCCCTCTCTTCCCTTCTCTCTCAAAAATAAATAAATCTTAAAAAAAAAAAAAAGAATAGACAGGAGAACACTAAAAAAAAAGAAAGAAAAAAGAGAGAGACTTCAATTATTAAATACAATTGTATAGACATGAACTGACAAACAGAACCCCTGGAGCAAGATAGAAAATAAACCCAACTATACATAGGAAATTAATGCATGATACAGCTGTTAGATCAGGAGGGGAAAAACAGACTATTCAAAAGATGGTGATGGAAAAGTAAGGGAGGGGGACATCTGGAGAAAAAGTTGGATTCATCCTTCACACCGTGCATCTGAATACATTCTAAATAGATCATAGACTTAAGTGTAAAAAAAATGAAACCATACTAGAAGAAAATGAGAATATTCTTTTATGAATTTGTGGTGAGATGATCTTTTGAAATAGCGCTCAAAATCCAGAGGCTATAAAGAAAAATATCAATAAATGTTTCTACACTGAAAAAATTATGCAAGAAAAAATATAAATAAAAGGGAAACAACTATAGATGAAATCAAAAGACAACATACAGGAAGAAATATTTGCAACTCTTAAAACAGAATAATCTCCCTAGTAAATAAAAAACACATAGAAATCGATGAGAAAAAGACCGATTTCCCAGTAGAAAATTGGACAAAAATATGAAGAAAGAGCTAATTGGAAAAGAAATGCAAATGGCTCCTAAACACACAGTTATTCATAAGACACAAATTAAAATTTAAAATTACATGGGATTATTACTTTTCTGCCAATTGAAATGGCCAGAACACTTAAATGTAAAGAAACATTTCATGTCACACTCTGTTGGTCACGTGTGGGAAACCAGCACTCTCCTTCACTGTTGTTGGGAGATATACATCAGGAGGGCAGTTGGCAATATTTGTTAAAACCACTCATTCATATAGCTTTGACCCAGAAATTCCTCTTCTGGGAAATTACCCAAGAGAGTCAATGATATTTGTACAAATTTATGCATTACCACATTTTTCAAAACAGTGAAGGTTCAAAAACAACCTAAATGTTCATCATAAGGAAACAATTAAATTCATTAGTGTAGCCACCCAAATAAGGATGTTCTAGTCAGTAGTACAAAAATCAATGAACAGGGAAACTTTCCGGTCAAGAAAATAATCTCATAAAAATCTCCAAGATACATTAAACAAAAAAGCAAGATACAGTAGACTATGTTGTTTTTGTTTTCAAGATAAGGAGAAAATAAGTGTGTATGTTCAAGTGTGTTCTCATATCCACAAAGAAACTCTAGAAGCTTTCAGAAAACTCCAAGTACAAACGTGGTTTGGAGAAAGATAATTGCTTGGCTGATGTCCCTTCAAGTCTTGGGACAAGTCTGGCCTTCTCAAGAAGGTGTGCCTCAACTTCTCAGTGCAGCCGAGTGTGAAGGCCATGGCCTGTTTTGCCTGCTTTATTTACTGATGCACCCCAAGCACTGAGAACATGGCACAGAATAGGCACCAACAAATATTTGGTCAGTGAATGAATGGGTAACAGGGCAGGGACACTTGGCTGCATACCTTTGTGTTTTTTTAATAATAAATTTACTTAAAAATTAAATTAAAAATAAAACAAAACGGTGAATAGTAAGAGGGCCTCGAATTTATTTGTTTTGTCCATTTCAGATTGTATAGGAATCAGTGTTCATTTCCATGACTACGTTTTCATTAGACAAGGCTGAAACTATTTGGTAGCTCTGAATTTCCCCAGGGTCACAGCTACGTCCCCCCAGACGATGGCAGGACTTCTGATCCTTCTCCTCCTCAGTCCTGGGGAGAGCCGCACGCGCACGCAGGGACGCACGCACGCAAACGTGACTGTAGTTCCCTGTGGCCCCTTTACAAGGGCCGGGACTTGCCAGCGCCACCCTTGCACGCTCTCAGAGGGTTTCAGGCTTACAGCTTATACCATACCTACTTGCTAGACTTCCAGCTCTTTCTGTGGTTCCATTCAATGAAGAGTCATTAAGCTGCATGTAAATATTACGGATGTTGGAGGTTCAGAGACAAACGAGGTAGTGGCTGTGCCCTCCCAGCGTGTCAGATCCAGTCAGAGATTCAGGCACATGGGACTCCACGACTTAATTCACCTTTTCTAAGCGTTTTGCCAGGGCTGCTGTAACAAGTTGCCTCAAATTTGTCAGGGAGAGATTCTTTCTTGCCTCTTCCAGCTTCTGGTGGTTCCAAGCTTCCTCAGCTTGTGGCAACGCTACTCCAGTCTCTGCCTCTGTCTTTATATGGTTATGTCCTTCGTGTGTGTGTCTTTTCCTCTTCTCTGTGAGTCAAAATCTCCTCTGCCTTCTTCTTATGTAAGGGCAGTTGTCATTGAGTTTAGTTAGGGCCCTCCCAGATAATCCAGGAGGATCCTGAGATCCTCAAATTGATTACATCTGCAAAGACCCTTTTAAAAATGACATCATATTCACAAATTCCAAGGGTTAGGATGTGGACCACCAATGCTGGGTGGCCACCATTCAATCCACTAAGTCTTCTCACATGATAATCTCTTCCTTTCCTTGAGCATCCTATAGTGCTTTTAGTGTTCTCTGTCTGCATTAGTAGGCTGACTGGTTCAAGTTCAATGGAGCCACCAGCTGGCTGTGTGACCTTGGGTGTGTTACTTAACTTCTCTCTGCTTGAGCTGCCTAACCAAGTGGGAAGTGAAAATATGCATTTGAGAGGTTTGTTGTGAAGATTAAATGGGGCCTCCAATGCAAAGCTATTAGCGCAGCTCAAAAGATGTGGGAGGAGATGATCTCATTGTGGTTAGCATCTGTGGTGAGATTTCAGCCTTTCAGTGTGTGCTTTTACAAGGAAGCATTTATCTTGGTCCTTCTGCCTTCCTTTTTCCAGTGCCAAGGTAAGCGTTGGAGGCATGCTCCCATCTTGGAGCACTGGCTTTGCTTTGGAAGCCTTGCAGCTAACTGGCAGACAATTGGTAATTCACTATTTTAAGTTTTAGGAGACTGGCAGGAGGTCTGAGTTATGTTAATTTCAAGGCCCTCTGACAGGCTTATCTTCAGATTTTTTTTTTTTTTGTAAGTAGAGTTTGGCACTTACTCAAAGAGTCAAAAGAAACCGTGTAGGGAGATATCTTGCTTAACATCTTTCTGTCATTTAATACCACTTGTACCCCACAGGGAGAAAGGAGAGGGTGCCTGAGAGCTAAATTTAAGTTGTAAGGATCTAAGCAGCATTTTTAAAAGAAGGTAGATAACGGTTTCCTGTCTGGGAGAGATTACTAGAAGAGAAAGTTTCGTTCAGGCTTTCTTTATTATCTTCAAGAGAAAGACCTCCCCCTACAAAGTCCAAGGAGAGTTATTTGCAGTTAAGAAGATGTTTTAAACCTTGTCTTCTTTAAAATAAACATTCTCTTCAAAAGCGAGGAATATTGAAAACCTGTACTTCCTTTCCTTTTCCTTAGAAGGAAAAGGTTACTCTGAAACACTGCAGTTAGATGAGAATGTCTATGTAGGTCCAATTTATAAAACAAAAAGGATCTTCTCTTATTTAGAGAGAGGATGTGATGGTCGAGAATCTACAGTAATATTCATCCAATACTCCTCAACAGGCAAAAATGATGCCAGATGATTTGTATGTGCGTTCAAACTTGAGAAGCACTTATCTAGTGTGGCACATAGACCCTAGGGGGACCCCCCCAGTAATTTCCACCTCCTGTTGTTCACACCTTTGTGGGATCCCTTCCCCTTAAGTGTGAGTGGGGCTTGTGACTGACTGACTGCTGATCAAATAGGACAAAGATGGAGAGATTTTGTGGATTTAATGTCTCGCATTGTTGATTTTGAGTTAAATGGAAGAATACCTTATAGTGGGGCCCAACTTTATTAAGTGAACAGCCCTTAAGGAAGGGACTGATTCTTCCCTGAGGTGAGAGGCTCTCCTTGTAGGTTGGATGATATAGGTAGCCAATTTGGAGAAGCAGCACAGCAAGGAACATCAGGTGGCCTGTGGGACCCAAGGATGGCCTCCAGCCAACAGCCAGCAAAAGGGAGGGTCTCTGGCCTGCAGCTGCAAAGAGATGATTTCTGCCAACCACTGCATGAGCTGGGAAGCAGATTCTTCCCCAGCTGAGCCTGCAGATGGGAGAGCAGCCCAGCTGCCATCTCCATTGCAGCCTTGCAAGGAGACCGTGAGTGAAGGAACCGTAAGACATGCCTGGACTCTTGACTGACAAAAACCGTGAGTGAATAAATGTGTATTATCTCAAGCTGTTGAGTTCGTGCTGATTTGTTACACAGCAAGAGGAAACCATCTAGGGCAAGTTATTTATCTCCTTATTTAGCTACTTTGTCTTACTTACCTAAATATAAAGAGGGGATAAAGACAGTATTAACCAGGGGGTTATCGGGCAGATGAACGAGTAATATGTGTAAAGTACTTAAAACTGGGTGTGGTAAAACATGGAAAGTGCTAAAAAAGTGTATTGTCATAGTATATACCTGATACAGAGAATTACATGATGATAATTCTGCTTTTTGAAAACTGCTTTTGACCAGGGCTGAAGCAGGATGTGCAAATGAATGATGGTCAAGGAATGTTTATGTCGTGTCTGTCTGGGCTTCCCGGACGTCCCAAGTGTGTCTTTTGAATTTGCTTCGGTGAAATGTAGCTCAATGCCGCTAGAGAGCATGGTGCTTACTTACTTCCCCGTTCCCTACCGAGAAGACTCTGTCTAAGCATCTCCCAGTCACAACTTCAAGTGGAAAAATGTGTACCTTATCTTCCTTTTACAGACAGGTGAGTGGAGCCGTGGAAGACATTATTTGTCCATGTCGTGGGGGAAATGCGTGATGTCAGCGGAACTGACATCTAGCATCTTAAGTCAAACTCAGATTCTCAAAACCCCAGAGGCTCTTTGCCGTGTGGCACAAGACAGGCTCAGGGGGAGGAAGGGCTGTACAAAAAGGATATTTCTCAATGCAAATTTCAACACTTGCTTCCTTCTTCTGCATCTGCCCCTCCTCACCTGCCCATTACTAAACTGTCCATTGCTTCCTCTGCGGCAGAAGCTTTGTGTTGGGACTTACTGTGTAAAATGTTTCTTCTGATTCCACCCCGTCTCGCAGGTAGGAGCGATGCAGAAAGCAGGAGCACGATGATAAAATCAGAATGAGACATGAATTCTACCCTTCACTTACTTTTTTTTTTTAGCCTCTAGGTAAAACATATGCACTGCAATTCCAAGCCCTTACTTGCGGAGTATCCCTGTCATTCTTTGTCAATGGCTCTGTTACCTTTCTGAAATGACAGGGTACATTGTATTTAAAATACTCTTCAGGGCGCCTGGGTGGCTCAATTGGTTGAGCAACTGCCTTCGGCTCAGGTCATGATCCCGGAGTCCCGGGATCGAGTCCCACATCGGGCTCCCAGCTCCACGGGGAGTCTGCTTCTTCCTCTAACCTTCTCTCCTCTCATGCTCTCTCTCACTATCTCTGTCTCTCAAATAAATAAATAAAATCTTTAAAAAATATATATATAAAAAATATAAAATACTCTTCAGCCATTTTTAATTACAATGTCCTTTCAGGAGACTTGTATCTAGCAGCCACTGGTTATATTGCTCTTTGTTTTGAAGCTTGATATGCATTCAGGAGGGCTTTTTGTCCAATTCTGAAAGTCACTGGTGCTTGGTTTGTGGCAATACAGCAGATGAGATTATAACTGAACTTCCATAAATCATCCTCTATATGCAACCCAAGCCCCACGATTTTGTCTTCTCTCAGAAACCTTTTCTAAGCCACTAAGTGATGAGATAAAGAAATAGGTTTATCTCCTTCAGAACATGTTTTATTTTTCATTTGTTTATCAACTTATGGTTTAGGTTTGGAGACTAATGCAAATGTGTTATTCTCACCTTATCCTGCTGAGGAAATAGCCTCACTGTGAAAATTGTACTATGTCCTCAGATATTCAGGTTAATATGATAGAGTATATATTTTTTCTTATCCATTAGTCAATTTAATATGATAGTTTGATGTTTACAAGTCACATCTCAGTTAATATACAGGTATCTGTATGTATACAAATATTTACTTATGTCCTTATATTGAAAGTCCCTGGATTTCTAATATACTCTAACCCTAAACTGCTTTAACATCATTAACAATTTTTTTTTACTGTGGTAAAAAAAAACCAAACAAACATAAGTCAAGAGTATATTTTTGGCCCATTCAAAAATATTTGACTTAGGGACAGCAAAAAGAGTAAGCCTCAACTTTCCTTTAGAATGTTATCTAAATGACACCAACACACTACACTAATAATAACGAGGAGGATGGCAGTAGTTATAATCCTCAAATCTGAATCGCACTACGTTAGTATGTGCATTTTTAATGACTACATCAGGAAAATTATGTGACAGATATTCTTTAAGACTCTTTCAAAGACAAAACTAGAGAGTAGTGACGATATTTTTAATGACAGATTTTCCTTCAGAAAGCTCTCACAGTCACTGCGTTTTCATGATGTCTTGACCGAAGGTGGGGGAAAATTATTTCACACAAGGGAAACTTAAGACAATGCAATTAACTACACAACTGCCTAAGAAACACAGCAAAGATGCAAAATCAAGATCACCTCGTGTTTGTTTTCTGCTGTGTCTTAGACCATTTGGAGAGAGGCACAGGCTATAAGCAGGAAAGATGGGACACAGGTGAACACAGACGCAGCTGGCACAGCTGCTGGGACGTCGAAATACTCATGCAGACCGCACTTGTGCCCACCCCGCCTCTGCCCTAAGAACCTCTAGATACCCTGAATCCAGCACCTCAAGGGTTAACACCTGGCATAGTGGGACCTTCCAGACCCAGCTATTATTCAGGACTCAGGCCATCCTAGCGGTTTGTGTTTTGAGTGTTGCCCATGGGTAAAGATGTTTCAAAGGCAATCGTGCTGCTCAGGGAAGTTTCAGTGACTCAGGTGGCCGGAAGGTGTCTGAAAAGGGAGCGTGGTCGGTCTTTGTGCTGCAGGTGCACTTCATTTCATTTCCCCGCAGACCCAGAAGTGTCACTAATCCACCTGGAGAGCCACTTCACAGGGGCTGGCCTTTGGAGATCTGAACACTGAACACCGTAGGGGGGCTGCTGAACCAGGCTGTGGAGGAAGGAAAGGCAGACGGAAAAGAAGGGATATGCCTCCGTCTGCCTCCGAGCGGTCATCTGAGGAGGGCAGAAGGGCTCCAGGCATGACCACTGAGAGGATGCCGGGCCGGCTACCAAGTGGCAAACCCACTGGTTACGATAAGCCGGCCTCGGACACATAGGCATGAAGAGTTTTTGATCTTCCCTGGAAGCTAAACAAAGACACTGTCTGAAGTGAGTTAGGTAAACCTCTAGGAGTTGTTTTGCTTTAAGTGAGGGAGGACGAGTAACTGATGTTTGAAATATCTACAAAGGAACCACCCTCGTCCTTCTGGCACAAGGATGATATATGACAAGGTTAGGGCAACAATTCATGTAGCAAACATCCGCTGTAAATTTCCAACATCATCTAATGTCTCCAATGTCCAGAGTAGTTCTTAGAGAAGGAGACCGAAGACTAGCTATTCAGGTATGATTATCTGCCTCCAAGGCTGTTTAGAAATGCTATGTTAGGATAGGTAAATCTCAACCTTTATGGCCTGTAGAGTCAAACTGATTATTCCCCCTTTATCCCTTAACTCATTTGCATTCCCAAGCCCCATTTTCCAAATAAAACTTTCTTCTAGTTGCTCATGGCTAGGCCACATCAACAAAAGGCATGTATCGCTGACTGATGACTACCAGTCTTTTTTTTCCCAAGGCCATATATATACTCTGATTTAGCATGAAATGTGCACCCCGTTACTTTTCCCTCCCTGTTCAATGGCTTTCCAGGTCCTGTTACTGAATGCTTCCCATTTTCTGATATGAGGACAGACCCAGAGATGATAGCCTGATTTTTCAGTCACTGGCTGGACAATAGGGTCTCATTTCTCCCTCTTGTTATAGTCTCCCCCTGGGCTTGCCTTTCAGCAACAACTCAGTTGCATGTTAAACCAAATCTACAACTCAGTTGCTTGACTTTTCTATTCTGCGGTGTCTCAGGGCAAGTCGAGCTATCAGCGACCTCCTTTCACGTTTCATAGCAGCAGGCGGAACATATTCTTACTCAGCCACCAACTGTTCTGCTCAGCAGGAAGCTGTGTTATTGTTGGGAAAGGTAGCCTTCGCACAGACCTAATATTTATTAACCAAAAGCAGCCTTTGGGGCTAACCTACAATCACAGGGAGCCTCAATCAAACATTGTCTGTACACCCAGTGTATCTTACGCATGTCAAGAACTTGTGATTAGAAACTTTGATAGAGTGAAATTAGACTCACTCAAGCTCCTAAATGCCTTTGGGGCTCTCAGCTTATACTTGGGACGTTCATGAAATATGGAAGGGGAACAGCAGTGCAGTGAATATTGTAATTCAAGATATAACCCAAGATCTGTGTTAGAGGCAAGTTCCTGTGGTTCGATTAACATATTTAGTGCATTTAAGTGAAAGTAGCCTTTTATTTTAAAGTAATTAGGCATAGACTTAATAGAAATGGGGAAAAAGTGTAAATAAAGTCAAACAAAATTTTACTTTCTTTCAGAAAGGATAAACCACAAACCTACTATATTTTAGTCCCTTATAGGGTCTAAAGTATAAAGAGATTTTTTTTAAACTGTATTTTAGGTTCTCCGGTTTTCTTCCTCAGATGTCAACTTATTTCTTAATTAAACCAGCTCTCCTTTTCCTTAGACTTACCCTAGATAATCCATATACCAATCCAGTGCGATCCATAGCTCTCCCACTCTATCTGGTACCCCATCCACTACTCCTGGCCACCACTGCTCTGTTTATAACTTGCCTGCACACCTGTTCCTCTGCCCCTTTGTTCAATCCTCATTTCACCTACTACTCTTTGACCTCTTCTCTATGTCTTTCTACTCATAGTTATTGAAGTAAATGTGTTTGTAGAGGGCAGAAGCCATGCAACTTCTCCTGTAATATTAAACATCTCTAAAACATGAGTGTTGGTCGTATCAACAATATCACTGAGTTTGCTTTCTTTGAAGGCAAAAACAGAAGACTTAGCTCTTGATACACTCATTCTTGGGATGTTCTTTTGGAACAGCCATCATGCCAGGAGCAACCTAAGCCATGAGGATTGGCCATAATGTAGAGCCTTTAATCAATAGGGTCAACTAAGCTCCTACTCAATAGCCAGTTATGTGAGTGAGGTCTCTTGGGTCTTAGGTCTCTAGCTCAGTTGAGTTTTTAGATCAGTCTAGCCCCAGAAGTCATATAATTGCACCTATATGAGAGATACTAAAAGAGAACATCCCAGATAACCCTGGTCAACCCACAGAATCCTTTTCTAGATGGCAAAAGTATCTCACTTTTGGATAAAGATCACCTGAAGGTTACTGTTTTGTTAAGGCTACTTATGGTCCTTTTCAAGTAAATAAGGAGTCTTTTAAGAATCTTTTTTTTTAAATTTTTTTTTTGACAGAGAGAGAGATCACAAGTAGGCAGAGAGGCAGGCAGAGAGAGAGAGAGGGGGAAGCAGGTTCCCTTCCGAGCAGAGAGCCCGACGTGGGGTTCGATTCCGGGACCCCAAGATCATGACCCAAGCAGTAGGCAGAGGCTTTAACCCACTGAGCCACCCAGGCACCCTTCTTTTAAGAATCTTAAAAGCAACGTCTTACCTACAGTTACCAGTTAAGTACAGGACATAACATTTGGCAATACTGACACTAAAAATATATTCATGTTCGTACAAAAATCAAATTTAATCGATCTTTTATTCTATTTGCTAAACTTGGCAATCAGGCATACCTTGAATCTCTACCCAATAAAGAAAGGGCTGGTCTCAAAGAGACCTCCTAATATTCCCTACTCTTACTTCATTCCTTGGTTCTTTATTAGATTGATATAGGAAGTAGATTCCTTAGATCAGTCAAATCCACTTATTAAAATGCTATAAACCAGGGCGCCTGGGTGGCTCAGTTGGTTAAAGCCCCTGCCTTCGGCTCAGGTCATGATCTCAGGGACCTGGGATTGAGCCCCGCATCAGACTCTCTGCTCAGTGGGGAGCCTGCTTCCCCCTGACTCTCTGCCTCCTTGTGATCTCTCTCTGTCAAATAAATAAATAAAATCTATTTTTTTAATAAATAAAATCTTTAAATAAAAAAAAATGTTGTGAACCTGTCCCCAAGATCCTCTGAGAAAATACTCATTCCTGACACTCCCAAAATTTTCTAAAATGTGTGACTCACTCCCACAAAACAAATCCAAAAACAAACTCAAACTTGGACTTTGGAAAAATCAAATGCACATGAAAACATGATTGAATAAAACAAAGCATTACTTGTTTTGATTTATCTCTGAAGGATATATGAAGGAAAAAGAAACCAAAGAATTTGGATAGTTTTCAGCAACAAGTAAACCTTCAAGTTCATGGAAAAATAATACCAACAGCATTTACTTTTTGGATATTGTTTCATAACTTACAAAAGACTTTCAGATTGTTTAATTTGAATTTCACAAGTAAAGTGAAGTGAAAAAGTGATGATTTTTGAAATCTTTGCATCTTAACACTGACTGCCACTGAAACTCTTATACCTTGCCTGCTGCAAAACTCCTTAAATTATCACACGGAATCTACGTACTCTTATTTTAGATAAATTCTAACAAGCTATTTGTTACTCCTTCTAGCACAGGTCAGAAACTGCAATGAGGAAGATATACTTATAGCATCAAGAAGCTAGTTGACCATCTGGCAGTGGAGGAGGACACAGCAGACGCAACTCCAATTCCATGTGAGTCTGAAGACATCTAAAGTATTGCCTGAAGAGCCATACAAACCCCAGTAAGTTATTAGACCTGAAACTGCCAATTTTTGATGTTAAGTTGATATTTTTATCTATGGCTCCAAAATGTATGTTAAGCTCCCAAATAAAATAATGCACTTTAGAAAAATGTGTCAAAGTAACACATAATTTAAACAAGTAGCTGGAAAAATTTCCTGTATCAGCTTCCTTATTCTATGACAATATTAAATAAGATAGAATTATGTTGGGGCACTAAAAGGCAATTGCATGAATAATGCAATGAAAGTCATTCATTTCTATCCTTATTTTGAAGCATGGATCTTTCTGCAAATTAATTGTTGATATCAATAACATCCTTGGCAATTCCTACATTATATGCTAGTATTGGTCAGAAATCTGAGAAAAAAAATTCCAAAATAAACCCAAACAACATAAATTAAGCAACCAGAATTTTCTAGTGGGTTAGAGGTTCTCCTCCTATAGAGATGGGCCACCATAGGTTCCTTCTTCAGAGGTCTTGGAGCAGGTCTCATATCTTTATCTGTTTTCACACATATGATAGATGGCACTTAAAAAAAAATCTGGATGTAAATTTAAGCAAAATTTACCATAATGGCATTAGAGTCAATATGCATGTGGATATAGTACTTACTCTCTCTGCATTTTCCCGTGCTCTCTTCCTTTTTCAAAATTTATCTATCAATAAAATGGGAAAATAAATTGTTAGGATTTACAAGATTCTAACCCACATTACCGCCATAGTGTAATCGCCGGTGTTGTCCTGTAAGAGCAGAAACACGAGATAGGTTTGTGTGTTAGATGCAGTGGGCAAATGCTTTCGCTACCATTCTACATTGCTGTGTGGAATTGACTACTCTTGGTTTGGTCTGCTTGGCTTTCAGTTTTCTTTCTAGAACCAGCATCTTATTTTGTCTTTTTTTTTTTTTTTAATTTTGTCTTTTATGATCCTCTTGCTCTCTGCCCGTGTAATTGAGTGAGACCCACTACCTTGCCTAGTTCCCCCTCTCCAGGGGAGTGACTGACTGCACAAATCAGCCTATTTTATCCCCTGTGGAGGCAGAAATGGACAAGTGACCCCAGTGATAGAGACTCAATCCCAGAGTTTTTCTAGAATAATGGGAAGGAAAGGTCTGATTTCTATTGGTGTTACTAATTGGTAAGGTAAGCTGTTTTGCTATTTCATGGGGAGAGCCTACACGAGAATGAAATCAGCATCAAGAAAAGCAAAGAAAGAAGGTCAAGAAAGTAAAAGTCTACATGATTCTGTTTTAGCATCTTGGTCAAGCCATATCTGAAGATGTTACTCCTCTTAGACTCTTCAGTTATGCTAACTAATAAATTCCTTTTCTTATTTAGGTTACCTTGAACTGGAATTTTATCATGTAAAATCAATCAAAATCCAGAATTAAACAAGATACAAACTAACAAGAGTGATATTATTGGGGAAAACCCAGTGATTCTGTTTTTATTTAAGAAAAAATGCATAAACTTCAATTCCTTAATTGAAATTATATATCACTCATCTGTGCCACTCACCTCTTAATACTGTGAAAAAGATTTGTGAGGGAGAACATGAGTGTAGGCCACTAATTGTCCTGCCCACATGTTTAATTAAATGAAGAAATTTTTTGTAAATCACCCATAAGTGTCAAAAACCAGAAAACATGATGCCTTATTTTACCTTTAAATGCTTCTGATCAGCTAGCTCAAAATTTATATCATGGAGAAGATGCCTTTGAATTAGTGACCCTACTAGCCAAGCTCTATGGTAAGTCTTTGCACAGAACATATTATTAGCTACAAGATTGTTCTTCCAATGGGGTTAGGGAGATAAATATTTACACCTCTCAAAGGGGAGGATTGTGTCCAGTTTTCTGCCAAATAACTTGTTCTTCAGAGTTAACAAGGACATTGTAACTGGACCCACTTAAATATTATACAGTAAATTTTAGTGATCACATATGAGGCTAGCAACACAGAGCTAATGAGCTTGAGCTTGCTGGGGAAAGATTGGTCTTACCTCTTATTCCTAAGAAAGACCCTGTCTGAAAAGAGCTCCTTCTTTCTTACCTCTTTCTCAAGTCATGTGTGGCCATCTTACACACATACCTGCAGGTCTGGATTTATTTCCTTCCTTGACAGGAAATGAATAGTTTCTCTGGCAAATTAACAAGTCAGCTTTGCCTTAGATTGGGCTCTCTTCTGATTTCTAATCAGAAGTTAATTTTGATTATCACAGGCATCCTATTCAAGGATTCTTTTCCTTTAGTGTCTGGCTTTTAAACTGCCAAAATCAACTGTGTGTGTGTGTGTGTGTGTGTGTGTGTGTGAGAGAGAGAGAGAGAGAGAGAGAGAGAGAGAGAGAGAAACAAGTAGTTACTTTTAAATATAAGAGTGGCTCTTTGCCATATTCCAGGTTGGAGTCTTGATGAGCCTCTGGAAGGAAAGGAATTTCATAGTACTAGAGGTTAATTGTAGTGAAGGATAAAGGACATAATTGGATGACTTGCTTGATGGATCAACAAAAGAGTATGCACTTATTTGGTCAGTACTAGAGAGAACACAGTCTCTGGTATATTTTATAGTCTCCATTGTATTTAATAAAATGCGCTCATGTGGTGGCAACGGACATGGATTCTGTAGTCAGATCAGATCTAAAATCCATTTTAAATCCATAACTAGTTATATGATTTTAGTTATATGATTATTTCTATTTTAATTATATGATTTTTTCTGAAACTCTCTGTGCCTTGGTTTCCTTATTTGTAAAATGGAAAGAAAATAAGAGTGCCAAAAAGTTTATATTCAGTAATATTGGTGACATGCTTAGCACCCAGGGGGCACCCAATAGTTCACTGTTAGGCTCTGATCCTACCTGAAGTGGCCAGGGCACTAGCTCAAGTGGTCAGTACCTGTTTGTGTCCTGATTCCGTTCCTCGCGGCAGATGAAGTGTAACATGAAAACCTGGGCAGTTTTGACTGAACTGAGAATTTGGATTGTGATAGACATCTAAATTCTAAGTCAGAATGTAATGACCAGCTCCCTGTATTCTCTCCCTTTCTCTTACATTTTATGGGTGAGCTCTACCTGAGGGTTAGGATCCACTTCCTGAATCTCACCACATTGCTACACCATTGATTGAGAACTGAGTATTTCTAGTCCTTTTGATAATAAACTTATGTCCGCTTTTTTTGAGCCAAACCTGCCAGCAGGATAATAAAAAGAATAATTCTGAGAGGTTTCATATTCTCTCTCATTTACACAGAAACCAATCTGGGAGACCTGGAGGTTACTTGGAACTCTGTTTCTGCCCTCTAGCAGCACTGGACTCAAAACTTTTCAGAAAATGAATAAATGTTTTTTTGTTGTTGTTGTTCAATCTTGATTATCTGGTGAATCTAATAGTATTGTTGCCAAGAAAGAATATATATTACTTAAGATTTTTCTGTTGATTTTCCCTTCTTTGTATGTGATCTAATTTTAATTTTCAAGCCTAAATTTTCCATGCCTATAATTCACAGCAGAAGGTCTTCCAAAAGCTATCTTCGGTTTGCCCGATTCCACGTGTGTTGTGGAGACTTTGTTCTGCCTTTATTCACCTAGTAAAATACCATTTATCAGTACCTTTTTAAAGGATTTCTGTTATCTTAAATCTTTCTGGTAGTTTGCATATTTACTAAATATACTCTTTAAAACTGCATAGTAGAGAAAATGTGAAACACAGACAAAAGTAGAGATTATGCTATCGTAAGTCTTATATACCCTGAGTCTCTGTTAACCAGGCTCAAGAATCATGAGCTAATGGCTAAGCTTGTCTAACCTCAAACATCCCCACTCTCCTTCTATTGTAGATTATGTTGAGATAAATTACTAGATAGCTTATGATTATATTAATATTTCAGCCCGGCCTGTCTTTCTAAAAGATTCTTTTTAATATATCCCACTGTGATCACACCTGGACAATAAACCATCACTTGTTAACTTCATGATCAATTAGTTAGGGCTCAAATTCTACCAAACAAGTCCTACTTTTAGCTGCATAAAACTGCAGGGTTTTTTCCCAGGAGTTGTTTCCAGAGCTAATGGTCATTATCTGTGATCACCGCTGGATGGCCACCTTGTGCCCACCAAGATTCTTGGGCAACCGAGTTGATCCCTTTTATTCAGAACTGGAGGTGTTCCCTGGGGCACGTGTGCCCAGGCCCAGGAGAGCCACTTGCTCTGAGAAACAGGGGAGGGGCAGAAACCCACTTGCCTCCATGAGACTCAGAACTTGTGGTAGTGGCTAAAAGGGGGAATCAGAGAAAGCGTTCTCTTCGCTCCTCAGAAAGCTGCATGATGCAGTGGGGTGCAGGGGCCCTAATTAGAGATGGGGGAGCCGGCATTACTTACAGCTGCATCCACACAATCTCCCCACCTTTCCACGTCTTGCAACCTGGGGTAGAGTGTGCGGGAGAGAGGCTGGAATTGGTATCTGTCATTCCAGAATATCGTTCCAAATCAATCCCAAAGGGGAAAGTGAGCATAAAGCAAACTGGACGGGACAGGCCCAGCTCACTAATATTCCCCTCTCCGAACTCCCTCTCCAGGTGCTGCTGTGCCCTGAGAAGAACGCTGACGGATGGGCATGTCCCACTGAAGTCCCTGCTCGAGTCGATGTATTGGGAGCCTTCCAGCAGGGCGCTACCAGGGCCGGGAGGAGGTGGACCCGGAGACAGGGGTGCACACACGATACCTCAGCGGTAGGCCCTCTCGGGGAAAGGGTAGCCGCTTCCTGGCAACCTTTGGTGAGACTGCAGAGAGATGGGAGGAGAGACAGTCACTGGCTCTACTCTCAGTGTCACCTCTAGGCTGTGTGGCCAGACAGATCAGCTCCTGGGCTGTCAGGCACAGGACTTTGCTCGAGGAAGAGATGCACACTGGGGTAGGTGGTTTTATAGCCCTTCGGGCTGTGCTTTCCTTGTTCCCAGTGTAATAGGTTTAATGTGATCACACCACACAATCATCAAGAAGGAGAAGGCCCTCAACCCCTCTCTCCCGCCTGAGTGTTCGGGACTCCCCACCTCTCTGTATCCCAACCATGAGCCGCTTCTGCTGCTTCTGAAAAAGCAGAGAGCTCTGCTGACTTCTGGACTTCAGGCTTCCACCTCTGTTTGGAACACTTATTCTTTTCCTTGCCCTATCCCCACTGCTTCCCCAGGTCTCAGCTTAAAGGCCCCTGGCTCTGGCAAGCCCTCCTTCACCTCCATAGGTGAGAGGCTGCCACCAGACCCTACTGTAGCCTTGCTCATTTCCTATCTCCTTTGACTGGTAGCACCTTCAAAGGCAGGGACCACCCTGATTTGCTCATCCCTTTATTCTCAGTGCCTGCTACAAGCAGGTTCCTAATACATATTTGTTGAATGACTGATTTCAGCTTATAAGATACTTAGGGAACAGCCAAAATTTTGAGCTGGCTCACAATGATTGATAGAGGACCTTACTCATTAGGAATGAGACCTTAATTGGGTTATAAAAACTTTTGCTTCTGGAAGGGGAGTAAGGAGCAGAAGAGCGGACCATGGCCTGGTCCTCATGCCATGCTACCCTGTGCTATTGACAGAGCCTATGCTCCATTATGACCAGTGGCCCCAGCACAGAAAACACGACAAGCTTCCTCCCACCCCTCTCTGCTGTGGGAGGCCATGTCAGGTCCCTCTGGGGCTGGGAGAGTCCTCTGATGTCTTAGAACCCGGAGCCGCAGCTGACAGCCACCTCCAGATGCTGGAGTGTAGACCCCGGCAGCGTGAAGAGGCTCTCATTGAAACCGGGGCTCCTGCATACCCTGCTGGAGAGAAATGACGCCGCAGCCCCTACTGGAGCTGAGTCACAATAGAACTCAGCCTCTGGTTAGACCAGTCTCATTACACAACCACAGCAGAGGGTTTTTGATTTTGTTCCGAAACCTGATTCCTTGAAACTTCCATCCAAGGGTTCTCATTCTGGAGAAACACCTAGGCACTTAATTTCGCTCCGGTCTAACAGACCTTGAACTAGTTGAAGAGACCTGTAAATTGTGACCATCGTGCCTCTGTGATGAAATTGAGAAGCCACCTTGAATTAATCTAAAGGGAGAGTGGGAATTGTTAATTATTTTAAAGGAGAAAAGGAGATGTTTTTCCCTAATTGTGTCATGATTATTAATTACAAGGAGTGTATTTATAAAAATCATCTAAAATAGAACTCTGCTAAGAATAACTCATTTGTCTATCACTTTTAACTCACTTTTCCCATTCCCAAAATGCTGCTCCCGTAGACTATTACTACCTGTGGCAACTGGACATTACAAATGTACTTTAAAGAAAATCCCAGTTTTAAAATCTCTGTCTCACAAAAGAGACCCAGCCAACTTAATTGATGGTGAGAAAGCAATGTCACCCAAATTCTTAGCCATTTGTTCTATTTATTAGTTTGGGTTGATATGATCATTAAGTTTTGCCCCAGGCTGAATTCTTCACTTTCAAATTGTTATCAGCTGAATTCATGCACTGCCTTATTCACAGGTCATAAACAACCAACTCAGTTGCTTTGTTTAGTTCTTAAATCACTTCCCTATTTTTAGATCATTACCATATTTGAGAAGAATAGGTAACCTCCGATGTCTTGTGCACGCGGGAGCCTGAGGGGCCAGCACGGAGGGCTGAGTAGCTGAATCTCCCGTGTGGAATGAAAGTCCGGGCCTGGTTGTGTGTGACATGTCACTGAATGGATTATTTTTCCCCCTGAGAACGCATCCCATTTAATAGCTTCGGCCCAGAGGAGTCGAGCTGCGTTGGAAGCCCCAGCCCTTCTCAGTAAGTGACTCTACGGCGCCGGCCCCTTGCTCCCCGCTGGCCTGTGCTCTGTAACTCAAAGCCGCCTGCAGCTGGTTGTGTGAGTGTATGATCTCCTCAGAAGTCATGTCATGTCCTTGCAAGTCAAGCCACAGTGCCCAGCCCTTCCAAGTCAGCTTGCCAGAAAAAAAAAATCACTGACTCATGGGAAGAGACCTTGTATTAAAAGCGAAAGACCGTACTGATAATTTATCCACAACGGTCCTCGTATATAAATTACTTTGAAATGAATATTTGTACCCCTGACACTGTGTGTTCCATGTATTGAAACGGTAAAGGCCTCTGGGATGGACAGATATCCTCCCGGTGTATACTTCCTCATGGAACATTTTCATATCCTAGAATAGTAAGGTTACCCTTACAGGACAGCTCTTTGTCCTTCAAGGTATCACTGGAGTAGAACGTTGGTTCTCAGCCAGGAATGATTTTGTCTCCTAGGGGACTGTTGCTAGCATCTGCTTGTCACAGGAGAAGGCTTGCTACTGGCACCTAGTGGGTGGAGGCGAGGCTGCTGCTAAAAATCCTACAGTGAATAGGAGAGCCCTACCCAACGGACAGTTCCCTGGCCCCAAAGGTCAATAATGCCAAAGTCGAGAATCCTTGGATTAGAGAATTTATCTCTAATTGATTTAAATTTTTTCTCTACAGACTTCAACCTTATTTACTGTTTTAGATCATTTTCTTCTTTTTTAGATCGTTTTCTTGAGTCCAAGAACGACTAAATTTAGTACAGAATGCAGCTTATCAAAATTCCTTACACCACATCCAAGATGAACTGACATTGCCAGTGTGACTACACGTGACTAGCATGTTCCTAGGTGAGAATGGGTCTCCATGTCTTCTGCAGCCTTAACGAGGAAAGACTGAAAAGGAATAAGGTACTAGTTTTCTATTGCTGCCATAACATATTAACACAAATTTAGTAGCTTAACAGAAAACAGATTTATTATCTTATAGGCTGTAGATTAGAAGTCTGACATAGGTCTGACTGGGGTCAAATCTTCCAACTTCTGTAGGCTGCCCACATACCTTTGCTTGTGGCCCCTTTCTTTCCAACAAAGTGAGTAATGTTGTGTCTCTCTGACCCCTCTTCCATAGTCATATCTACCTCTGCAGCCAGGAAAGTTTCTCTGGGTTAAGGATCTTTGTGATTACATTGAGCCCACCCACAAATTCCAGGATGCTTTGCTCATTTCAAGGTCTTTAACTTAATCACATCTGCAAAGTCCTTTTTGCCATGTAAGGGAATGAACACATTCTAAGGCTCCAGGGATTAGGAGTAGACATCCTTGGAAGACATTATTCCCCCATCACAAAATAATACTAGTTTTGGCAACACCTAACATCCGTTGGGCTATTGATGTCCTACAGTTTGAGGGCAAGCTAGAGAATGTGGGCTTTGGGAAACATGCTATTACTCACCATAGAATTGTCTTGTAAGTAGCTCAGCCACAACCTTGTAGATAGGAATGGGTTTGCACCTGAAGAAAATGGACATTTCAATTGTCAGTCATTCTGGAAAGAAGCCATTCCTGCGTGAGTTTTAGAACAAGGTGAGGGAAATAGTTTCTTCTCTCTCTGAAGCCTGGGCTGCCTTTGGTCTAAACCTGGACTTAGGAGGTACCTGGAGCATGAACAGTAGTTGGGTGTAGTATAAACCCATAGCTCTGAGCAAAAGGCCCGAGATCGAGGACATGATATGAACCTGTATTGCAAGGGACCTATAAGGTGTTGAGGACTGTGCAGTATCTTTGGGTTATTCTTAAAATAGTCTTCTTATTAGGATTTTTAAAATACTAGCTCATTTCTACAATGTTGTGACAAGCAAAGGGGAAGGGCTTCTGGGATAAAAAGAAGCCTTTATAGGGTCAGGAATCAGATGGGTGGCGAAGAGAGGATTTAGGGAGCACAGAAAATGCTGAGATATTCAGAAATGAAAACATGTGCCGGAGACTGAATGTTTGTACCCCCAGAAACCATTATGTTGAAATCCTGACCCCTACAGTCATACTGGTCTTCCTCGACTTATGATGAGGTTGTATCCTAATTACCCCTTCACAAGTTGAAAATATCATGAGCTGAAAATGCATTTAACACAGCTAGCCTACCAAACATCACAGCTTAACCTAACAAAACTTAGATGTACTCAGAACCCTTACATTAGTTTGCAGTTGGGCAAAATCATCTAAAATAAGTCTATTTCATAATAAAGTGTTGACTATTTCACATAATTTAACTAAATCCCATTCATTTCATATAATTAATAACAGAAATAAGCTTCTGTTATTAACCATTCTATCTGTGGTTTTCTGTTATAGCAGCTAAGACAACCTGGAAAAGTTACACATCAAAAAGATGAGAGGATTCCAACTGTAGCAGTTTGAATATAAAAGGGAAATGTGACCTCTCTGGGGCTGAGGCCTGGCATATTTGGATCGTGTACCAAAATCGGCTTTATAGTAGCCAGTACAAGTATGAGATTTGAGAGCATTTTGGTATAAATACATTTTTAAGTCACATAAAATTCTCTTACATCACAAGATTGAACAATACAATCCTGTGGAGCTTATATTAACTTGTTTTTCTTTTGTAGGTATTGATTAAGATAAGCCTTGTAGAAAGAACCTTGGAATTTTCATGCGGAAACTGGCTTTTGTATCTCCTGTTTTTGCTCTGAACATTGTACCTGAAGGAACTCATCCACTCCTGGGTTTATCCGCTATCGCACATGTGTGGTGCTGGGTGGGATCTTTTAGCACCATCATCCCTGTGAGAAACCACAGCCCCCGCCTCAAGGAACTGAGCAGAACGTGTTTATTTCCCCTTTGGAGTCACAGGTACCCAGCACCACACCCTGGAAAAATGACTTTTTTGTTTGATAGACATCAAAGTTACTATTCTCACTAACCAGCTAAGACCTTGGTCAACTCACTTTATTGAGCCTCAGTTTCTTTACCCAAAATGAGGGGTATGGAAATTTAAGTCTAAGGTAATTTCTGACTTTAATATTTTATATTTCTTTCAGTGTATAAAGTGTTGCTTCAACCCAGTGATGGTTTTACCTACTCTTTTACGTTTGAAAAGTGCTTTTTCTTCTTTCTGAACTAGTTGTCTTCCATTAAAGTGTCAGATATTTCAATTGGCAGCTAACTAAGCCAGTAGGACGGGTCTTGAGATACATGCACCTGCACACACACATATGTGTATGTATATATGTGTGTATATATATAAACTCTATACATGCATAATATATGTGTGTAACACACACACACACACACACACACACACACACAAACATTTGATTCCTTCAATTCCAATCAGTTCATGCTATGTTTATACGACATAAAATGCTTTGGCAATTAATTCCATCCCTGTGCTTTGTCAGGCAGAATCAAAAGAAGCAGTTTCTGGGTGCTATATCAAAGATTTGGGCAAAATGAGGCATGAAATGAGGCCCTGATCTTTTATCGTTCCCTCTTCCTTCTATCTCCTTAAGCTTCTTAGATTTGTGTAACTGGTTCTAGAGAGTCCATTGCCCTGGACTGAACCCCTGGATCTCCAAATCTCCCATTTATTCTCCACAAGAAATGCTGAGGTTATGTGCTACAAAGCTTAATTGCATTTCCCCCCAGGGACAAGAACAGCTGCCTTTGCTCCAACCCACGGGTGAGCTCTTTTGAGCTCTGACATGCAGGAGACAACAGAAATATACTGTCTTACAAATGCCAACGCCCAAGGCCACCACAGGGATGCCGAATTCACCTGCCAGAGCATTTGACACTTGCGTCAGGAAAAAGCAACAGCTGAGAAAAGCCCCGTGAGAAATACTTTGTCACGTCTGTGGGAACGGCTGTCCAGATTGTAAATTAGTAGGATGTCTGTTTTGTCCAGCTAATGCTCCCAAGGGTGGAAGAAATGGGATTTACTCGGCTCATTTAGTCCTTGTGTGGAAATGATAGCATACCAATGACGTGGGAGTAATTTTTCATCATGAGATAAAAAGGCCTTTGGTGTCTTGTCCTTAGAAGGTTGGCCAAGGCTGGGAGACCAGTTGTTTCTAGGTGTATATTTCTGTGTGCGGTCCCCTCACATTAGATAGTAAAGGTTACAAGCTTTGAGCATATCTAAAGGGATCAGCTCTTTCATTAGATCAATCATGACAACGGTATTCAGATGTCCTTCCCTTAGCTCTGACTCCTTGAAGCTCTTAGAGAACTTTTCCTTTCATTCCTGATGATGTTCAGGTTCCCTTAGATGCTAACAAGAAGTAAGTCACAGATACTGCTGATAAACAAAACCTTGTGGGTTTAAACAGTAATGAGCTAAAGGAAAGCAGGAGGGCAGAGCCATTTGCCAAGAATGTAGTTATTCACAGGTGAGTGTGTGTAGCAATGTGTTGTTGAGAGGAAAGTTCTCTGCTCAGGAAGTTAGTACAGCTAACTGGAGACCTGCCTCAGAACAACCCAAATGGACTTGAAATGCTGGATGAACCTGAAGACTCATGTAGCCCCACTTAAGTAGTAGTTTAACATTCAAAAAACAGAATTGAGACTCCCAAAAGGGAATCTAGGAAAAACTCAAACATTTCATTTATGCTGTTTAGAGAATATTCATAAGAATTTCACTTATGCTATTTAGAGAATATTATGCTGTTTAGAGAATATTCATAAGGGGATCAAAGAGTATACAGTAATATTTATTAAAATATCCATTTTTCTCACCGATTATCTAGCTTCTCCAATACCTACCCATAGTCTTACTTCCCAGGCTGGAATATTCTATGTCCTTGACAATCATCATTGTCATCAAGGCACAAAGGAGAAATCTGCTTTTTCTTTAGAAGGTGGATTCCACACTAAACTCACTATAAGACTTCTGATAAGAAATGGGAGGAGTAAATTGGAGTTGGAAGTTTGATTAGTCAATGCAAGCTAATGTATTAGGCTGATGGTTCTCAAATTTGTCCAGGAGATACCATAAAACCCCCAGATGTTATGATACTTTTCAGAACACCATGAAAAACAGACTAATCAATTCTGTAATGTGAACTGAGAACATACTTTATTTACATTTATAATGTGAAATCACAATCCTGAGCATACTGTCCATGAAATAAAAAGTCACCAAACTCACTTGGTTAGTTTCTTCCTAGGTTTCCTCATTTAAAATGTATTACTTTGATTCCCCCTTGTTTTTTTGGACATAAGCATTTGATAGCAGAAGTGCAGAATGGACACCAAAAGCGTAATACAAATACATGAAAGATGAACTTGCAGTTAAGAACATAATCATCTTTTAAATTAATTTTTGGGCAAATTGGGAAAGACTATCAGCATTTTATTTAATGGTACAATATATTTCTTGTCCTATTTATTTATTTTTAAAGATTTTATTTATCTGACAGAGAGAGATCACAAGAAGGCAGAGAGACAGGCAGAGAGAGAGGGGGGAAGCAGGCTTCCTGCTGAGCAGAGCACCCGATGCACGGCTCAATCCCAGGACCCCAAAATTATGACCTGAGCTGAAGGCAGAAGCTTTAACCCATTGAGCCACCCTGGCGCCCCTCTCTTGTCCAATTTAAAACATAGCTGAATTGCATGGGAAAATACTTTCTTTGCTAATTGTTGCCCTGGGTTTGGTGGAGAGATATGAAGGAAGCTTCTATCCAAGGGACAAAGGAAAGTCTTATTTCTCCAGCTTTATTTGTCCCTTTTCTAGGCTACTTCTTCTCTACATTTTGGCCTACTTTATTTTTTCTAATCCTTTTTATTAAATGGGAAGTTTTCAGTCTGTATCTTACATATGTACTCTGTAGCTTTTCTTATCTCTGGTAACACTCTTCTTGAAACTGTTGTGAAATGAATGTTTGTATCCCTCCAACATTCATCCATTGAAATCCAAAACCCCAAGGTGATATTATTAAAAGGTGGGGACTTGGGAGGTGATGAGGTCGTGAAGTCAGAGTCCTCATAAACATGATGAATGCTGTTGTAGAAGGGGCCTCAGATCTCCCTCAGTTCTACCACGATGTGAAGTTAAGGTGCTAGAAGGTGCCCTCTATGAACCACGAAGCTGGTCCTTACTGAGCACCAAATTTGCCAGGGCCTTCCTCTTGGACTTCCCAGGCTCTAGAACTGTGAAGAATAAATTTCTGTTGTTTATAAGCCCCCCAGCGTATGGTGTATTGCTGTAGCACCTCTCTTCACCTCCAGGACATCACTTTTTACAGATTCTCATCTTACATTTCTGTTTGTGTCTTGGTGGCTCCTTACCCCATATCTGTCCACTAGAGATTGGTTGCTTCAAAGCCAGCTACACTTTGTATATTTTTCCTGTCAGTCTCACTTATTTTTATATTTTCTCTAACATCTCTATGGTGACAACTCAAAAATTTCCATCCAAGTTTAGACTGTTCCTTCAACTTTCAGCACTATGTTTCTATTCTCTCTACTTAGCTTCCTCATATATATTGCAATTATTTTATTCATACAACAAATGTTTGTCAAGTGCTAACAACAGGACAACAGAGCAATTTCTTTGCCCTCAAGCTATTCATGGTTTCTTGTTGGAGGCAATTTTCTTGACTGCCCTCCTTAGAATGTGAAATCATTGGAAATAGAAATTGTCTTTGTTTTGTGTGTGTCCAGATTCTACCAGGAACTGGCATATTAAGATGCTCAAAATATGTTCACTGAATTAATCCATGAATCATAAACCCTTGAGGTCAAAAGAAATCTTCCATTCAACCGCTATCCCAATTAGATATTTGATTCTCCTCTAAAACATCCCAATAATGGATCACCCAGCTTCTGCCAGATTGGAGGGTTATTGTTTGTTATTGGTGTTGATAGACTCATGCAAAATGGCTTTCCTCAATTTCTTCTTTCATTATAAGAAAGGAAGAAATACTGAACCAGAAAGAGCCTGGGGAAAATCCTATGATATGTGAACAGAGGTAGAAAGAAATGACCATTATGCAATGAGGAAGTTGTACAAACAGGTTAGAAAAAGGGACCGAACTGTTCACCTCATGTGGCACCCATTCCAAACAGAGGGTCAATAACTACAGCTGTTTCGGTTTTGCCAATTTTGCCCTCCAAATTAGACACGTGCCTTCCATTTGCTTTAATAGGAGCCATATGTGTGCTGTTGATGGCGGTACTTATCGCTCAGGAAGCAAAGTGCTGAGTTCCTGCCACCCACCCACATCTGTGGCTTTATAAGCCACAGGCAAATGAAAAACAAACATGCTGCTGGCATAGCAGGAAACGTGGAGCTTTGACAAAACCAACCAGGAGGAAAAAGATTGGGGTGTGCTAGCAGGCTGCTTGAGCATCACAGAAGGTAAGATCCCAAATTCACTGTCCACGCGGCACTTTGCTAAGGTCTTTGGTTGAAGCCTTGTGGAGGATATTTTTGAGACTCCCCTATCTGAAAATGAAGCACAACACTCAAGGTTAATAAAGCTAGTTATCCATTCATTTATTGAACAAATGCTTGTTTGAGTTCCCAGAAGTTGTCTGCTAAAATATGATAACCCTTCCCGTAGTACTAGGCTGGAATTTTAAATAAAAAACTATAAGGACAAAGATATTCAGTGCAGCATTCTTAATTGTATCTCTAAACTGGATAGTAGTCTGTGGTCAGCAGTAGTGGTCTTGATCAATAAATTGTAAAACCTTTACACAAAGAAATGCCACTTGCAGAAGGTAGGATTAAGGCAGTAGGCACTGCTATAGGCTTCTTTCCAAGACCTATGGGTAACCAAAAAAAGAAAAGCTTTAACACAATATACATGTAGGCTTTTATTCAACGGACTATGGATTTTCCGAAAAAAACCCTGATTCCCTTAAAAGCTTAGTAGGTTTGGGACCTATTTGAGCCAATTTTAGTGAAGACAAAGCTAGTTACCTCATCGGGTCAGAGCCAGAATTTAGATTCTTGTCAGTGGACCCTAGAGCTCTGCACGTCCTTGTAGTAATTAGCTTAGTACTCTGCAGTTTGGCTTCTGTCTCAAGATAGTTCAAAAGTCCCATAGTATCTTTCCCTCATCCTCCGCCTGTAGTCCAATGACTGGCTCTTTTCATTGGAGCTGACGGTCTGCTTTTTAGATAGGGAGTTCACAGAACTCACAGTGTTTAAAAAAAGTCTAAGGGAGAAAATTGTTGATTGACCCTCCTATCTTATCTCCCACTCCACTTTTAGCCACCATCCCAATTTTACTGTGGGCCAGAGAATTTAGTATCGTGAACCCTGCAAGTAAAACATGAACAGAATCTCAAGCCCCTTCAAAGACTTGTATGATGAAAAGGTCTTTCTTAGCACGGTTCTATTTTCTTCCCTCTGTTTCCAGATAGGCTAGCATGCATAGAACTTCTACGTACAAGAAGTTTGTTTCTTTCTGGATCCGGGTGAAGGCTGTAATGGAGTAACCAATACTCCCCTACCTTCTAGAGTTTTCTGCACATGGCCCCAGTATTTCAGCCTTGTTAGGCATGTTCTCTATATCCCAGATACGATAGGTGGTGGGTCAACCAGCTAGTAACAAACATCTCGAACTTCTTTGTGATAGTAGAGGTATCCTTACTGCCAGCTGCCACATCAAAGCTCAGCCAATTCCACACTTACGGACTCCTGGAATATACTTACCCCCTGTATCTAAGTACTGGTCTCTGTATTAAACTTGACTCTTCCAGTTTCAAGCAACAGAAAACTAATTCAAAATATCTTAAAATAGCTTGTCTTCTATGTGTGGAGAAGGGTTGTTTTCTTGCAGGCCAGCTGAATTCCATCCAAAGCAGAGTAGGTTAGGGATGAACCTTTCTGAGGGATGTTGTCACACCCAGATGTTTTATATTCTCCCCGGAGTTTTCTACTCCTGCCACTGGGTTCATTCTCAAGAGCTCTTATACTCATTTTGAGCAACTCTAAACTTCTATTTCTGGAACTGCTGTCCTCCAAAGCAAGTCTTCTGCCCACTAGCCTAACCCGTCCTGGCTTTTCCATTGCCTCTGATTGGCCTGGCCGCACGTGTGCTCAACCGAAGCCAGGCCTTCCGGGTCGCCAGTGATTGGCTGGGGCTGGCGTTCCCTCCTGGAGGCGGGTTGGATCGGCTCCATGTGAAACACTGTCAGGAAGAGGCTGATTTCCCAAGGAAAAGTGTTTTTATCACTAGGATAAAAAATTTCAGATTCTGGACATGAGAAATAAGGTATCAATGACTAAATATTAAAGAGACAATAAGTTTTTTACAGAAAGAGGAATTGATTTTAAAAAAAAAGTGGAAAATTCCAAGTAGGCTGAAAATTTGAGAGGTGATGTTTTTGCAAGAGCAGGGAGACATTAGAAGCATTCGCTGTATTGCTATGTATGTAGGAGTTTGGGGGGACAGTATTTTTAAGCAAACTTTGATGTTTTATGCTATATAATTTTCTTTCTGCCACTTTTTAAGAGATGACCCCTTTTGTCAAGGCCTTTCGGACATATATTTGTACTGTTTTGTGTATACGATATGCTAATTGTGGTCTGGAGGGCACCTGGCATTTGGGGGTTACGTAAAACACCTAGACCCAATTGTCGAGTCTTTCGGGAGAATGACTACACTAAACATAGCATTGAGTGCAGAATCCACCTTCAAGCAACAGAGAATTTTTCTCCAGAGCTCCTTCTATTCTCAGAGTCTTCCGTATTTCTGACTCTCAAGTTTCCTTTTAACAAAGACTTAGGGTCATCTGTAGTGCTAACTAATGCAATAATGGAACAGTAGGAGTAGACAGCCCTAAAGTTTCAGAAGGCACTGCAAGTAGTCATTCCGAAAACCACGCAGGTTTATTGTCCTTGAATATAACACAAAGGAAAAACACACCGAGCTGCACTTTAGGATCATGAGGAAGCTTTAAGAATGACCAGTGCCTGGGGGCGCCTAGGTGGCTCGGTGGGTTAAAGCCTCTGCCTTCAGCTCAGGTCATGATCTCAGGGTCGTGGGATCGAGCCCCGCATCAGGCTCTCTGCTCATCAGGGAGCCTGCTTCCCCTTCTCTCTCTGCCTGCCTCTCTGCCTACCTCTCTGCCTACCTGTGATTTCTCTCCTCTCTGTCAAATAAGTAAATAAAATCTTAAAAAAAAATTAAAAAAAAATAAAAAATGACCAGTGCCTGGAACTTACCCCTAGTGATTTTCGTATAACTAGTCTGGGGCAGGCTTGGCACGAGCACGTGTGGAAAGCTCTCTAGGGGATTCTAATGTGGCTCCAAGCTGGGAACCACTGCTGTCCAGCTCATGCCCTCAAGCATGCCCCTGAAGGCCAGGGCCACGGGAACCACACTTGTTGAGAACCCCTGCATTTTCTCCACCCCCTTTTGTTACTTAACAAGCTTAATATGGGAATGCCCTACTGGAATGCTTTTATGAAGTACCCGTAGTGTCAAGTAAGCGGTCTGGGCTGGCGTGAAGGACGGCAACCGGAACCCAACAACGGCCTTCATGACCGCATTTCCATCCGGCATTTGTAACAGATGTCCAAGCCGGGCCAGAGTAGAAGGCCAGCACATAGATGTTAAAAGCCTGTAGCAAAGGCTTCTGAGAACTGCAGAGTAAAGGGAATATTCCAGCAATGATCTTAGAGCACAGCTGTTTTGACTTTCCATACTTGTAAAAGACAAAAGAGGACCCCGGTCACTTAGCTCACACTTGGGATGCTTGGCAGTAGGAGTTCCCAGGTAGGCCAGTGGAGAAATTGTCGAAGTTGTTTTGAGTTAGAAGCTTAGGTGTTTCACTTCCTTCCACCCCACCCATCCCTCCCAACCCCCTTGTTCTGCTTGCTGGTGGCCTCCGGCCCCTGGGGCCTCTCCTGCCCTGGGGGCCTGGGGGTGGGGTGGGGGGGCTCATTGGCAGAGGCCCAGCTGCTTCCACACCAGCATGGATGGCAGCTTGTAAATCAGATCTGGGAGCAAAAGTAATTGCCTGCATCTGACATCTTTCAGTAAGTAAAAACACCTCCTGCCGAGCTGATGAAAAGGAGCTGCCCCTGAAGGTTTTAGACATTGGTTTAAACAATAGCAACAAAAACCCAGTGAGATTTAAAATCTGCGTTGAAAAGGACCCTTCTGATGTTGTCCAGGAAAATATCATTTCCTCAGAATCATTTTGGCAGGTGTGTGGCCCCAGGGCTATTTCTTTCTTTTCTTTCTTTGTTTTTTAGACTTTATTTATTTGTCAGAACACTACGCGCACGTGTGTGCGTCCGCACGCACATAAGCCAGGGTCAGAGGGTGGGGTGAGGGAAGCAGCAGGCAGAGGGAGAAGCACGTTTCCTGATGAGCAAGGAGCCTGATGCTGGGTTGGATCCCAGGACTTGAGCGAAGGCAGACGGTTAACCAACTGAGCCACCCAGGCGCCCCACAGGCCATTTCTGAAGGTGAGCACCAGCAGGATTTCCGAACTAAGGGAGTAAAGAGTGAGGCTTCCCTTGTTTTGTAATGGAAAGGGTTGTCCAGGGCGGAGTTTCTGCACAGTCCTGAGGGCTGCGGGAAGCCTGCCTTGGAAACGGAGAGAGGAACCGGACAGGAGGACCTCCCAGCTTTCAGCGTGGAGAGACCCCATCCCCACTATAGGGGAAACCTTGTAGATACAAAGAACGCCTTCAAGTCCCCTTTTCTGTTTTGTTGAAGCCGAAGCAGCTTTGACTTTCATCAGCTCTGTTTCAGGTTGTCTGTTGGTCTGTGGGAAAGCACCCTGGGCTGGGGGGCTCGTGCCCTGGGCTGGGGGGCTCGTGCCCTGGGCTGGGGGGCTCGTGCCCTGGGCTGGGGGGCTCGTGCCCTGGGCTGGGGGGCTCGTGCCCTCGGATAGGGGCTTACAGCAATAATTACCACTGATTGTTCTCTCCTGAGTTCTGAGGCTTGGCCTGGGTTAGCCAAGTGGTTCTCATGTGGAGTCTTTTATGGCATTGCTGTCTGGCCAGAAAAAGTAGCTTGCTGGGGATTTCTTTTTGGTAACAAGAGTAACAAAAAATGAGCAAGGACATTCTAGGTAATTTTTCTAGGTACTTCCCACCCACTATAATTCTCACCCAGAATTGCCATTGTTGGAGAGTCTCTTTCCTGCCTCCCCTAGTACACTGCCGGTTCCCCTTGTCAGCGGCCTTACTCATCGGAGTTTGGGTGAGGAACGGGGCAGGCACCTGTCAGTCCCTTTCTCTCTCTGTGCTCAGGAAAGTCTAAGCCTGGCCCGCTTTTGGCCATGTGGTGGACTCCCAGCTGGGTGCCCTGCCCTGCTCGGGGAAGCCCGAGGTTGGCCAGGGCTGCCTGTGACTCGGGTGAAGCAAATGCTGCGCATGCCCCACCTCCCTCTACAGGCAGGAGGCTGCTGTTTCAGACACCTGTATGTTCTCTGTGTTTTTTCTTGGCCACGTGAGCTTGCTTGGCCCAGGCCCAGGATAAGCTGGAAGTGGCCGAGAGGGGATGTCTCTAAAGGTGGCCCTCCAGCCAGGATGGAATGGGAGTTTGATGAGTAAATATGCCAGCTTTCTGGATGAGCTTGAGATACTCTGAGGTGTTTTCTCTGCTTTCTTCCAGAACTCCCCAGCTGGGTGGAGCTCAGACTGCCCACAGCAGTGACGCTGTAGCGAGCATTCTGGGCAGCCAGCCTCACTCCCACACTCCCCTCCTTGGGTTAAGTCCTGAGTAAACCCCTCGTGGTCACACCCTCATCTTGGGTTCTGCTTCTGGGTGAATCTGTTCAGGGTACATTCCAAGGAACCCAGTGCTCGCTTACCTCAGTCACATTTCTCCCAGCTCCTGAGCAATAGAGAGGCCATTGCTAGTCCCATCTGCCTGACTACCCTGTTAGTCCCTTCAGAACTCAGGAGAGTAAACATTTATTTTATTGAGGCTCCTTCTCAAATTCTCATAACTTTTACTTTGCTACCTCTCCTAATTTCTGCACAATAAAAATTTAAAATATGGAATGAAAGCCTTATAAATAAACATTAAGTATGTTCTGCTCCTGCCAAAAACATGAAGGAAAAAAGTATATACGTTTTCCATTTTGTTTATAGTGATGTAGTCTCATGACAAATTTAATGTCTTTAGAATTGGGCAAAAACTGCTTTATTTTACCATATTAAATGGTTTTTATTTTTTCTGTTGGATAACCACATTCAGATTTGTCTCTTTATTCTACCTTTGGAGGTTTGCTCTGGAAACACAAAACCTTTTCTTTTTTCAAGATTTGTTGGTTTTAGAGAGACAGTGTGAGTGCAGGGGGAGGGGTTGAAGGAAAGAATCTCAGACAGAATATTCCTACTGAGCATGGAGCCTGAGGTAGGGCTGAATCTCAGGACCCGGTAGATCATGAGGTGAAACCAAGAGTCAGACACTTGGCAGACTGAGCCATGTAGGAGCCCGAATCAAAACCTTCTCAATAGCATCTGGCTTTTATTTTTATTTGCTCTTGGAATCGAGTCAGAAATTTATTTACAAATGGAGGGGCACCTGGGTGGCTTGGTTGGTTAAGCATCTGACTCTTGATCTCCACTCAGGTCTTGATCTTAGGGTTGAAGGCTCAAGCCCCATGTTGGGTGTGGAGCCCACTTTAAAAAATAAAAAAAATTACAAATGGGAAGGGAATGCTAAGAAGTGATCCCAGTATGCAAATTTTGGGTTAATCGTTTAGCCTCAATCTCTTCTATAAAATGGGCATGGAATTATTTTACCTATGTAATAGGATTGCTGTTAATATCAAATGTGGGTAGAAGTTTTGTCTGATAAGCCTAAAGTAGTATAAAAATATCAGTTTTTATTTTCTCAGGGATAATTTTGGTTTTGAGGCAAAGATGTCATTAATTTTCAAGAATGTGGCTAATTGGAAAGAGCCCATTAAGCTCTGAAGTAGAAAGATGTGAAATTATTTTCTGGGAGGTGCCCATCTATTCTAAGCATAGTAAACTTGGGTCTCCTATGGGAGTGGGGGTGTTCATTGTTTTCACTTCTTTGTGGCTAGAGGAAATTCCCTAAATAGGCAGAACTTTGTCTAATGTCGCCACTAAGAATATGAAGCCAGGTTAGTCACCCGGGGAATGTGGATACGTCTGCAAAATTCCCCAGAATTAATCAACAGCTGTGACTCCCAAATAACTGTCCATTTCACATGATGCTGTGTTGATCCCAGGTGGGAATGCATCTCAAAGTCAAGTTGATTAAAATAATTTTGCTATTTGCTGCATATCTGACTGGTAGAAACCATTGTTTCTTCCTCCAAAATGTCGCATTGGTTAACTAAAACGTTCCCCATATGAGAAGACTTGAAAGCTGATTGATCATGGGTTTCATTAACAAAATTTTTAATACTTCTTGTGAGTGTCTGTATTCAATATTCTCTTTAGTAATTTTTATGTCCAACATGTCCAGAATGTTCTCGTGTAAATTGAGGCAGGTCATAAAAACAAAAAAAAAACACATACACAGAAACCCCTCCCCCCCCCCCAACAGAGAATTATTTTTATTTTCCGGCTTACACTGACACCTGGTGGCCTCTCATGCTACTTGGGGAAAGAAAGCCATTCTTGGTTGTACTTTGGCTGGACAACTGCTTTGTATCTTACTGTGTTACGTATTTGGATCTCAGAGAAACTTTAATTTCTCATTCAAACTGTGTATCCCTTCCAGAGGCCCTTGCCATGAACATCCAGCTTCTGCATCGCATTTCCAGTGATAGGTTTTACTTCTTTGCTAAGGATTTTCATTATTAGAATCTTAATTTTTTGCTGAGGTTAAATTTACTCCCTTTCTATGGCTATTAATCTTTTATCTTCCCACATCCCTTCTGTTGGACATTCTAGACTGTGTTGAATCTGTCTTCTCAACTGCAGACTTTCTGTGTGTTTAGTGCAAAGAATTAGAAATAAATTCATGCTACACATTTTCCTTTGCCGATGTGGTCATAAAGAAACTGCCTTGGAAGGTGAAATTGAGCCATTGTAGAAATGGCCTACTTTAGGCCTATTAGCATTCTTGAGTACCAGTCACTCCTTCTCTTTAAGTGATAGTAGATCCAAAGCTGGTTCAGGGAAAACAAATAGTCTTTAAATCAAGAACTAATAAGTCTCAAAGCTCACCTCTGCCTGATTGTAAATTAAGGCAAAGTTCCTACTACCTCCATGTAAATCCAGACCTTGCACTGACCTTGGAGAGGATTGAGTGTGCAGGACAGACTGTGAACTGCCTTGGCCAGCTATGTGGAGGGTCTTGGGCTGCCTCCCAGCTTGTGGGAACAGGGAGAAGAGAGACATTCCCACATTGGGCTGCTTCAGTGGCAAGGCTTTAGTAAGCTTGGGTTAGTGATATATAAAACTGATAGAAGCCAAAAGGAAAACTCTGTCATTAATAGGTACCCCACAATGATTTTTGGCTACGTATGAAGTTCACAACTATCATGGCTTTTGTTTCCATCCCATATGGAGCATCTGACACATAGGGCACAAATAGTGGCTAGACAAGGAGCCGTATGCCTTAATGACTCATCCAGACACAGCAGATTGGTGTTATTTTGGAATGTTGGGGGCAATTGATGAAAATTTAGTAACTAATTATGTAAGATTCCTGTATGTAGACAGGATTGACTCAGTAGATATTGTAAAAACAGGTACTGTTTGGAAATTTTAAGATAATCTGAATAAAATGTATGTGTCTGTAGGGGGGAGATGACGTGTTTTCCATGGAAGCCCACGATAAGGACAGACCTTAGTGTCTCATCAAAAAAATATCCATATGCCCAGCACCATGCTGGATTGTTTGTAATGGGGAGGTCCTAAGTTAATTTTTCCTTTGAAGTATGTTTTAGGGTTCTCCAGAGAAACAATCAATAGGATGGATAGATATCTAGACAGACAGGTACCTAGACAGACAGATATCTAGATAGATAAGAGACTTATAGGAATTGGCTCATGTGGTTATGGAGGCTGACATGTTTTCCGACTTGCCATCTGCAAGCTGGAAATCCAGAAAAGCCAGTGTCGTAATTCCGTCCAAGTCTAAAGGCCTGAGAACCAGGGAAGCTGATGGTGTAACTGCTAATCTGAGGCTGAAGGTCTGAGGACCCAGAGTGGTGGGGTGCTGGTGTATGTCCTGGAGTCCAAAGGCCCCAGACCAGGCGTTCTGATGTTCAAGGGCGGGAGGAAGTGGATGTTCTAGCTCAAGAGAGAATTCATCCTTCTGTGCCTTTCTGTTCAGGCCAACAGATTGGGTGATGTCTAGTCACATTAGAGAGGACAGATGTTCTTCCCATTGTCAATGGATTCAAATGCTACTATCTTCTAGAAACATTCCCATGAATATAATCAGAAATAATATTTTACCAGACATTAGGGCATCCCTTAGCCTGGTCAAGCTGAAGCATAAAATTAATCATCACCAAGGGTCCCGATGCTTAGCATATAATTTTTTTTCTCATTTCATAAGAAACAAATAGAATTAACCTACTGTGCTCATTGTTTATTCTTTTTTTAAGGATTTATTTATTTGGATGGGGATGGGTAGAGGGAGAGAGAGAATTTCAGGCAGACTCCCTGCTGAGTACAGAGCCTGACAGCCCATCTCACACTCCAGAGATCATGACCTGAACCAGAATCGGGAGTCAGTCTGATGCTTAACTGACAGAGCCACCCAAGCACCCCCCATTGTTTATTCTTACGTAAGTCACTGTAAGATAATACATATTACACGAAAGAAGGCCTGTTGATCTTGTAAAGTTTCTAAGCTATAATTTTATTTGTTCAAAATGTTGCATGTTTAATGATTCTATGACACGTTAGAGACCTGCCCCTCATGATTCAAAAGAAGTAAGAGCATTGGGATTCAACAGCACAGTTTGAAGCCCAAGAGTTATAAAAAGGATGCCACCTCCTCTCCACTTGGTCAAGGCCATGAAGTTTGGCTGTAGAGAGTATGCAAGCCTCAGGGGTCCTGAACTGCTCAGGTGGGAAGACACATGATGTGATGCTCAAAACCGGGACAGAGTTGGTTTTCTCTTGGTATTTCTTGATACCCCACTTTGTCAGGCATAAAGGGACAGTAGAATTCTTTTTCTTGCCTAATTGTCCTAAATTTTCATCTTGGTGTGATTTGAAAAATCCAAAGTAAGGTCTTGCCTGGAATGGAGAGGTGTCTCTAATTGTGTAAAGCTCCTAAGTTGTTTGGCACAGAACTGTGACCGACTAAAACAATGCTGGACAGAGACACTTGGAAAATACCTTGTTCCTGCAACAGCTCAGTATTGTTTTTTTGTTGGGCTAATAGAGTACCTTGAAGGCAGTAACCATGTCTTATCCATCTTTGTATTCGCAGCAAATGGCACATCAGAAGGTACACTATTAATAAGATAAATAGGCAAAAGTTGGGGCTCTATTTGGGGGGAAGCAGGGGATGGGTCTAGAGGCATAAAATGACTATGGATAACTCACAAACTGGATAATGTGTGGTTAACTTTTAAAAATAAAAATTATTTAGCTGAATATTTGAGTCTGAAGCTATAATATTAAAAATCCAAAAGAGGCAAACAAATGGGGAACTATGGTTAATAAGGCCTCTCTATATGAATTTATTAATGCCCCTAACTCAAACCCAGTAGTGGTTAACTATCTAGTAAACAGTTAAAAATAGATCTTACCAAATTGCTCTTTCAGGTGTTCATATGAGCTTTGAGCCAGGTTTGGATCATAGAGAATTCCTGCCTGCATTCCTGGAGTGCCCCAAATACCAACGGTCTGTGGTTTTGATTAAAGATAGATCTATATGCCTTCTGTGCCAGACTCACAGGCGGCAGAGTTGACTTTCTGCCATGAAATGTTAGCAGCCCTGGCTTTCATGCTTACGCACAAAGGATCATCCCACAGCTAGGAGGAGGCTTCAGGGCTGCCTGGGAGCAGGGGAGATATTTTTGTTAAAATAGCTTGGGACTTCAGTCCACTAATTGTTTAGGGAACATTCGTTTCCTTTTGTAAAAAAGTATTCTAAGAGAGGTATTAAATCCTTGCAGGATCAGATCTATAAATACAGAAAGCAAAGAGTGGCCAGAGGGAAGAGGAAGGCGGGGGGGGGGGGGGGGGGGGGGGGGGGGGATGGGTAAAGAAAAGTGAGAGACACAGGCTTCCAGGTAGCAATGAATAAGTTACAGGAATAAAAGATACAATACAGGGAATCTAGTCAGTGGTATTGTAATGGTTTGCCATGGTTACTGATGGTAGCAATTCTTGTGGTGAGCATAGCATAATGTATAGAGAAGTTGAATCACTGTTGTACACCTGTTTACATTAGCTTCAGGTCATTAGTGTTCATTAGTGTCAACTATGTTCAAATAAAACCTTTTTAGGGATGGCTATCCGTCTGCTACTTTTACCTTACAGTTTAAGAAGGAAGTTAGGATAAAAGTCTTCTTCTAGAAGACTTTTGAACCCTGGCTTCCTGGGGGGGAAAAAAGAGGAGGCAATTTAATCAAGTTTATTAATGAAACTGTCCATAAGAGAATTTCTGATAGCTGTTTTGGTGTCTTACAGGACCCCCATTCAAGACAGTGGTACAGAAACATTAGAACTGTCAGCTCTATCTTCCTGTTGCTTATACTCTTCAGTGGCTCTTTAATGTTTCTAAAGTAATGTACGAACTCTTTAATATGATCAAAGCTTTGCAAAGTTTGGTTCCAGATTCCCTTTCTGGTGTCTTCATGTAACTCTTCCCATTTTCTTGTTCTCCATCTACAGAGAGGCCATCTGTAGAATTTCACACCTCTCTACCTTCTACTATGTTCCCGGCACTCTATTTTTTATGGTAGTACAATATATACAACATAAAACTTAATGTTTTAACCATTTTTAAGTGTAAAGTTCAGTGCATTAAGTACATTCTTATGTTTTGCAACCATCTTCTCTATCTAGTTCCAGAACTGTTTCATCACTGCAAAAAAAACCCAATACACATTAAGTAGTCATTCCCCATTTCCCCACATGGAATTCTTAATAAATAGCCTTATATGTCTGGCCTCTGGCACCCTCTTGCATAATGTTTTCAAGTGTCATCCGTGCTGTAGCATGTGTCAGTACTTCGTTCCTATAGTGAGATGATATTCTGTTGTATGGATTTACCACATTTTGTTCATCCATTCATCCATTATGGACATCTGGATTATTCCCACCTTTTGGTTATTGTGAATAGAGCTGTTACGAATACTTGTATACAAATTTTCTTTTGCATGCTCTTGTGTTTCTCTCTCTCTCTCTCTCTCACACACACACACACACATGCACACACCTGCCTCCAGAAGTGAAATTATGGGCTCATGCAGTAATTCTGTGTTCAGCTAATTGAGGAACCACCAAATGGTTTTCCACAATGGCTGTACCATTTCACATTTCTACCAGCAGGGATGGTAGAAATCCCTGCTTTAATCAAGTTTATTAATGAAACTGTCCATAAGAGAATTTCTGATAGCTGTTTTGGTGTCTTACAGGACCCCCATTCAAGACAGTGGTACAGAAACATTAGAACTGTCAGCTCTATCTTCCTGTTCCTGGGTCCAGTTTCTTCCCATTCTCACCAACCATTCTTTTCCATTTTTTTTGATAATGGCCATCCATGTGGCTACGAAGTAGTATCCCCTGTTTAGATTTGCGTTTCCCTAATGATTAATGGTGTTGAGCATCTTTTTCATGTGCTTGTTGGTCATTTGTATATCTTCTTTGGAGAAATGTCTATTCAAATCCTTTGACCATTTTACATTGTCTTTTTGTTGCCTTGCATGAGTTCTTTCTATATCATAGATATTAGACCCTTATCAGGTATGATTTACAAATATTTTCTCCCATTCTGTGACTTGACTTTGCTTTCTTGATATGTTCTTTGCATAAAAATGTTCAATTTTTTTGAAATCCAATTTATCTATTTTTTCCTTTGTTCCTTGTGCTTTGGGTGTAATTGGATTTTGCACCATTTTTAAAAATACATCATGAAGATTTTCCCTACATTTTCTTTTAAGAGTTCTATAGTTTCAATTCTTACTTAGGTCTTTGGGCCACTTTTGAGTTGATTTTTCTATGTGATGTAAGGTAAAGGTCCATTTTATTCTTAATGTGGATGTCAAGTTTTCTCGGCACCATCTGTTGAAGAGATTACCCTACAGTTTTGACATTTCCCTGGAATGTGTCCTATTTTTTTTTTTTAAGTGAAACATAGTTTTTCCTGATGATACCAGTTTTCTGGCCAACATCTCAAACCGAGGCATCCACCTGCTACCCTGCCCACACCACCTTCTCCTTCTTGATCCTGGAAATGTCTGTATACATTCAGTTCCCATTTTCTGCTTCTTCCTCACTGCTCCTCCACTAACACTAGTTGTTGCCTTACTTTGAGCCAGAATGTTATCCACTTATGGTCACATTCTCCTTGACTTCATTGTTATTGTCCACACATTCCATCATATTTGAAAATCTCAACACTTAGAAAAGTCTTTGTCTACAACTGAATCACTGTTGTCGTCTCTGTAAACTTCAAACATTGTATTGATGACAGGCCTTTTCCTTCCCTTCATAGTGCCAGGATGTTGGTTTTCCCTTTTCCTAGTCATCATTCATTAGTGAGGCCATGATTTAGACTGTCACCCTCAGATAATACTTCTTTTATGGGGTTTAAAACTCGGAAGCTCCTTCTTAGCACACCCAGACTTCTTGCTTTTGATATTAGCATCTAGCATTATTTATGTCCTCTTTGCCACTCCAGATTCTTCTCAAAACAATATAAACATTTTGGTAACATTTAATTTTAGTATAATTTCAATATAAAAATTGTGGAAACAGTACAAATAACTCTCTACTCCATATTCATATTCACTGCTTACTTTCAATCTCTTGCCTTATTCTATTCCCTTCCTGTCTTTCTGAATCATCAAAAAAAGAAGTTGAAAAGTACCCCTTTATTCCCAAAATATTTCAGAGTACATTTCCTAGAACAAGGACATTGATTTACATAAGTACAGTAAAATAATCCAAATTAGATATTTACAGTTGAATATTTTCATCTAATTTATATTTTTATTTTCAATTTCATCAATTTTCCAATGTCTTTTTTTTCTTTCCAGCCTACTATTTAATTCAGTATTATACATTACTTTGTTTTCCTATATTTTTAGTCCCCTTAAATCTAGAACATTTCCATAGTCATTTTTGTCTTTCCAGAACTGGGTATTTTCTAAGAGGATTGGCAAGGTAAAATCTAGAATGTTCTTTGATCTGGGTTTATCTATGGTTTCCTTATAATTTGATTAACATGCTTTGTCAGCAGGAATACTACAAATGTTATGTCCTCAGTGGATCATATCAAACATTTAATGGAGCATTGTCTTATTAGTGATACTAACTTTGATTACTATGTTAAGGTAGTAGTCACTAGCTCTTTTCACTGTACAGTTTCTATATTTCCTTTTGTTATTAATAATCTGTGGGAAAATGCTTAGATATCAGGTAAAATACCCCATTCCTCGTCAAACACTCGGCCACTAGTTTTATCAGCCATTGATGATTCTTGCCTAAATCTAGTCTTAAATAGATGGTGCAAAATGGTGATTTCCCTCCCCCAATTCTATTCTTGCATCTACGTTTATTAGTTGTCATCATTCCACTGTAAGATAAAACTTTACTGTCTTCATTTACTAATTTATTTATATTAGTGTGGAATTATAGATTTTTGTTTTATTCATAGGATTATTATGTATTACTATCACTAATTATTTTAGTGCTCAAATTTCTCAATTTGGAGGGACTGAGCCAGTCAGTCCCTCCATGCTGATTATTGTGTCCCTTTGATGTACCCCCATTATTCTTTGAACAATTCCTTATTTTCTAGCACAGGAAGATGTTTCAGGCTTACCTTCTACTTTCTCTGCTCCATGGTTTCCAAGAAACTCTTGATTTGTTTTGTGAGAAAAGAATGTGCTAGGTGGGTTCATTGCTCCCAGGGGGTCAATGCTGTGAAGTCTTCTCAGGAGGAAAGAGCTGTGAGTGTGTGTTTATCTTTATTTGATATCTATCATCTGTTGATCTATGTCAAGCACCATGAGTTCATATTAATACTAGACTTCTAGACTTCTAGTCTAGTCTAATTCTAGACTTCTCCATTTCTGCATCTCACTTCTCCAACAGTGAGCAAATTGACTCCTATTATTCTCAATATGTTGATTGACCCATTTGTTCAATTCTGGAACATACACAGAATAGTTTCAGAATTGCTAATGCCTATCACTGTGAAAAGAATACTATTAACTAGAGTTCAGTATTTGTTGGTGGTGGTTTTTTGTCTTTAGACTGAAGGAGGATTTTGAGTTTTATTCAGGGCAATTAAATTTGAGATTCTTATTACATATCTGAGTACAGATGTACAGTAGGCTTTCTGGATCTGAAGGGAGATGTCATGAATAGAGATAAGAATTCAGGAATCATCTATTTCTTACGATGATATTGAAATAACTTAAAGCAAGAGCATTGAGCTCATTATTGTAAGGGAAGTTAGAGAAGAGAGCTCAGGAGGAGGATCCAGCAAAGGCTGAGAAGGATAGGCCAGTGAGATAGGCATGTTTAATGAATATACTATTCTGGAGGCCAACTGAAGAAAGTGTTTCAGAAAGAAGAGCAGCCTCAGCTGTGCCAAATATTGCCAAGAGGCTGTAAGAGATGAAGTTCGAGAGTGTGTCTATTGGTAATATTGAAAAGTGAGGTTTCCATGGGTGATTAGGATAAATGCTTATTTATAAAGCATTAAAACATAGCCAATGCTTTCCTAAGAATGGAAAGTGGGAAAATGGGGACAGTGAGTACAGAGCAAATATTGAGAGAAATTTTGCTGAAATGTAATGCATCCTTATAGCATGTATGTGAGCTGGTAAGAATGACCCCATGGAGATTTAGCAGGATGACGTAAGGGAGAGAGAACTATTCAGAGCAAAATCTTCAAAGAGCTGGGATTATAAGGATCCATTGTACCAGTGGAGTGGTTGGACTTAGGAGCTGAAAGATTATCCTGACAACAAATGAAGAGAACTGAGAATTCTCAACTGGGTCTGCTTACTGCTGAGTCATTATACACATACTAACATACTAAATTCACTCTTCAATACTGCTGCAGGTTAACTTTTAGAACTAATTTTCTGTCATTCCCTCTTTTTCCAGGTACCTTACCTCTAATCACTAGTCCATGTGCCTGTGTAACATCTCTGCCTCCTTCTGAAAATGACTTTTTAAAACTCCTGCTGTAACAACTAAAAATCTTAAAGAAAACATTCTCATGGTTTCTTTCCTACTTTCTTCCAGCTGAGATACCTGTTCCCTCCAGCTTTCACCCATAGGTTCTGGCTTGCTGAGGAGTATCAGAAATCTTTATTTATTTTTTTTTATTTTTTAAAGATTTTTCATGTATTCATTAGAGAGAGCGAGAGAGCAAGAGAGCATGAGCTGCAGGGAGGGTGGGAGGGAGAAGGAGAAGCAGACTCCCTACTCATCAGCGAGTCTCAAAGTGGGGCTTAATCCCAGGACCCTGGGATCACGATCTGTGGCGAAGGCAGACACTTAACTGACTGAGCCTTCCAGGCACTCTGAGATGAAAATCTCTTTGAAGGAGATCTTGGCTTCCATTCCCAAGGATGGATTTGGTTTTGTTTATGAACCACTTCATGGCTTACCCACATACCAAGGGAGAGTTGACAAAGACCAATCTAAAAATGAAGGATCTCAAAATCTTAACGTCCTGTGCAAAAACTAAGGGTCCTTCCTACTAGATCTAAAGAACAAGGGGTGGAAGTAAAGGTAGGACTTTGTGAGGATGTGATGCCCTGCCACACTACCCCACAAGCAGCCCCTCTCCCACCCAGTGCCATCGGATTCGAGGCTTAGAGTAAAGTGGGACCTGCTTCTGGTTTGAGACCTTAGAGTATAGCAGCGCCTATACTCTATGGGTGAGTTGGGGAGTTGAAAATGTAAACAATGTATTAGAGCATCAGAGTTCAGAGACTGCCCTGTCCCTCATCCCCAAGCTGAGTTTTTTAGGTCTTCAGAGAATTTGAAGGGGCCTGGAGTTCCTCTGGGCCTGACTGGCGAGAAAGATCGGCAAGAGGAAGTGTTCCCAGGGCTGTTGGCAGGGACCAGGACCAGTAGTAGGATGCAATGCGAGGGTACATAGTTTACCCTGTAGGTCATTGGGAAATTGCGTTGGAATTTCAATAGACCCCAAAAGCCAGGGAAGAGGGAAGACGTGGAGTCCTTTACACAGAATGCTAAGGTCAGTGTTCACCTGTGAAGCAAAGAAATGGGACAAAGACTCACTAGTCAACAGTAGAACCTGCCTGGTTTCGGACTGTAAAGTCAACTCAGGAACTGGGTGAAGGAGAAAACCCAAACGCAGGGGAGGGAATTATGAACTATAACAAGACTATAACCATAGACCTGAACTGTCTGAGTATTTGGGTTGGACTGAGAATTGATCTAAGAGTGGCCTGTTTTCCACCAGCAGATAAGAGGCTATAGAGCTTGTCAGTTCCAATTATTGAGAAGGTTATATATTTATGCATTCAAGCATATACTTAAAATGCATGTAGATTCCAACAGGGTTATAATAATTTTCACATTTATTAACATTAAAATTAGAAATATATAAGCATCTAAAGATGAAACCTGATCTCCATCTCTACATTGTTGGATTTTGTAAAATAGGAAAGCTTCCTAGAAAAACAATAACTAAATTTAGTATACAATGATTGGTTAAATGTTCTGCTAGATTTTATGTAGAAATCAATTACTGTTTGAATAGTAGAATATTTAAATGATCAAATCTCTAATTATTTTCTTTGGTATTTTCTGAACTTGGATTAATTTGTGTTTCAGTGAAGTTTACTTGCTATCGTTTAAGTTAGAAGTTGGTAAACTATGACCTGTGGGCAAAATTGGGCCAGTTATTTGTTTTTGAAAATAAAGTTTTATTGGAATATAACCACACCCATTTGTTTATATATTGTCTATAGTCTGTGTTGTAACAGAGACCATTTGGCTTGCAAAGCCTAAAGTAATTATTAACTGACTTTTTACTGCAAAAGTTTGCCAAGCCCTAAACTAAGACTTAATCAAGGCAAGAATATTTGTGGTCTTATCTTTACAATACTAAGTAGAGTCCATTTTTATTTCCCTCTGAGCATATTAAGGCCTTATTTCATTAAGGCATGGTGCTTTCCAAACATAATGCTTGGAACACTGCAAGAAAGAATCTTTAAAGATGTTGTCCTTTACAAAATGGGGCATCACATAGAACATTACTCCTAGGACTCAAGCTGACATTTATAGATGCATAAATGCAGTATTCTTTAGTGTATCATAAAAACTTAAGTACTTGCTAGAGTAGCTGGAAAAGAATAGACGATGTTTTGTGAGAAGTCAGTGAAGAACTCTCCCACATCACTTTCAGTTTTAATTCCACATACTACCATCCTCATGTTGAAGAATGGATTTTCTGCCCTTCAGAACTAGTTTGCACAGAGAGGTTTTAAGGTTAGACCAAGTGGACATTAGGTACTGACAGGCAAAACCTCCCATGCCTTCCCACAGAAGGACTCATTATCTTAAGATTAAGTACATATTGCAAGTTCTACATGTAAGGCCTGATAGCCTATTGATGACCTTTTATTTATCTAGCCTTATATTATTGAAACTCCTCTCCTATTGCAGTTGGATCAATTCCTTCTTGTCTGCTTTCTTTGTTATTCCTATTTTCCACTCCAAATTGTAGGCTGTTTTATATAGGACTCAAAATACTCTCATAAGAAATTGTGTGGATTAAATACTGAAGGTCCATCTCTGGGTATAGGCTCTGGAAGTCACAGTGTCTCAGACTGGACAGGATTGAAATAATCATCAGTGCTTCAAAAATAAAGTCCTGAAAAAAAAAAAAATAAAGTCCTGTATTCATTTTAGAAAAGTCAGTGTTTGAAATAATGGAAAAAGGGAAAAAGGGAAGCTCCTCCATAATGCTTCCGTATTTCCCCACAGTTACTGATTTTATAATTTTTGTGTATTAATCTTTTCGTAATTTTTTCTTTGGACTCATCATTTATATTGTAATATCTTACTATGAAAAATTTTCCATATTAGAACAACTAGCACCCTTTGGTGTTTTATATCTGCCACAAAATTTAAAGCATTACGGTATTACTTGACTCTTGAGTTGCTTCCACGTGTTCACTGTTATTCATAATTCTGTGAGAAATACACATGCCCGAGTACTTGATCAAATACTTGTTTAGACTAAATTTTGAGTGGCAGAATTACAAGATCAAAAGATCTGAACATTTTTGATGCTTTGGGTGCCTAATTACCAGATTGGCCTCTAAAATGGTTGTACCATTTCACATTCACAGTGGAAGTGTACAAGAGTGCCCTCTGCCTCAAACTGTCACCATTACGAGGTTACCTAATCTAGTGACTTCTAAAATTGTCTTGAATATGACCCAGGAGTAAGAAAAAATATCTTATGTTGTGACTTAGAACACACACACATTCACATACATATAAATACATAAACATATATCGAACTAAAACTAAAATCTCAAAATAGTACACTCACTGTATGAATTACATTCAATTTTTTATCCTATTCCATTTCATTTAAAAAAATGCTGGTTGAGACCTACTTACTTGATTTAATGAATGATAAATTAAGCTGGAAGAAATGGTGAAGTTTTAGGGTGAAGAAATAGGATCTAAAACGCTTTATCAGCTAGAGCAAGTCTGTAACAAGATGACATTTGACAGAGATATTGGGAGGCTCCTCCATCATCAGCGACACCACCACCACCTGTGTCCAGGGTTCCTTCCATATGATGCCTATCCTGCCCTCACTTACTAAAAATCTTTTGAACGTTTTTTTTTTCTTAAAGACTTTACTCATTTATGTGACAGAGAGAGACAGGGAATAAGCAGGGGGGGTGGGAGAGGGAGAAGCAGGCTTCCCGCTGACCAAGGAGCTCAATGCAGGGCTTGATCCCAGGACCCTGGGATTATGACCTGAGCCAAGGGCAGATGCTTAATGACTGAGCCACCCAGGTGCCCCTCTTTTGAACTTTAAGATTTGAGCTCTCGATTCACCATCAAATTTGATTTATTCCCTTCAATATACTCCCTGGCCTCTTAAACTCTGTAATGATGATGACCCTGAAATCGAGCAGCATTCCTCAATCCTCTCACTTTGCAGCACTCACCTTCAGATTAAGTTGAGTATCCTTTATTTGTCCTTATAATTACCTGGAACCATTTTTCTCAAATTTTCATTCTGCCTCTGACCCTGCCATCCATCCTTCCACTCTGTCCCCTCCTGTAAGGGCTAATAACCTTCATACAGTCTTCTCTCTTGGCTCCCTCTCTCCTTAGAATGACTTCAAGACACTCCTCAAATCCTAAATCAAATGGACTTGTGGTTGGCTTATTGTATGTGCTTGGGCATTTCTGAATTTTAGGAAAGGACCAAGGTTTCTCCTTTCCCCACTGCTGCCATTCCCATGAAGACCTTCTTTAAAATGGCTTTTACTAACTAAATGGTAGAGTCTTCAAAACATGACTTCTTTCTTGATCCTCAGAATGTGTTCTCTACCACCTGCAGAATTCAAGGATATTGCCAATTAGTTTTCCACTCAGTAATAGTGGTGGTTTTCAAACTGTGGTCTATAAGCTGAGGAATTTCATGAAGACCAATATGCATCCCCTTGGGAAGGAAGGAGCCAGAAGGACAAGTTTGGAAGGGGTGAGTTTGAAACTCAATGAAGCTGTCACATTTTTAATATTTTTATATGCCAGGTTTTCTTGTAAAAACCATTTTTTAAGCCTTCTACCAGTAACTTCCATAGAATTTCTAATTCTAAAAGACAGTGCTAAGAAAATTAATTACCAAAAAATATTAAATACCTTTTAAAAATTCAGCAAGCAATATTAAGCAGTATTAAAAAGACACCAAGTTCCATTAGAGTATCTGTATTGCTCTATTAATTCTCACATGGGTGAGCAAGTGAGTGATTGGCATAGTCTCTAAATGATCCAGTGAGGATTTCCCCTAGCACATCTTGATGGCATAATAATAGTTTTGCATTTTACCTGGGCAGAGAATAATCCAGATGTTTTCCTTTTTGGTACTTGCCATTTTCTACTACAACATAAAACAGTGTAATTGGCTCTAAACTTCGATTTGTCCTTTAGCCTATGTTATTTATCAGCAAAATAAACAAAAATTCATTGTACCTTCTCCAAACAACTTCTTTAAACTCTATACTGGCCTCTCCCACCAGAGTTGGACCACTAAGGCTGTTTTCAGCTTTGCTGTCCATGGTGGTCCTCCAGAGCCAGTACCAAACCTAGAAGCATAAAATCCTATCCCTGATGGCTTCTTAGAAGCTAGGTTGGTTACATGGAGGCTAGGAGTGAGGCTCTGAACACAGAATGCCTGAGTCTAAATCCTGACATTGCCACTGCCTGGATGTGAGTCTTTCAGTAAATTAGATTTTTCTGTGTTTCATTTTGCTCATCCATAAAAGACACTTGATAAGTATAATTAATACTTGGCACATGGGGATATTATGAGGATAACATTACACTTAAAGCGCTTAGAAAAGTGCCTGGGGCGTAGTAACTTCTCAAGAAAAGTTGATTGTCTTATTCCCACGTAACTTTAATCCACTCTAAGTTAAGATTGAGATTTTAGTGTAAATGAGGGTTATAGGTCTTACTGCTATGTCAAAAAAGTGTGAAAATGAAATATATACACACATATGTGGAAATACTTTCAATTCATTCCTTAATATATGCAAATGTGTGAGAGTGAAAATGAGTAAATTTTGTGTATTGTCTAGCTTTGTAAATCATACCAACTTCTCATATTTTTGAATCCAACATACTCTAAATATATCATTTTAACAAGAGAAATCCTCTTTTTGATGAAAATAAATGGCTTTTTACACTCACTGATTTCTTCTACCTTGTCCCCACTTCTTTCACCACTGTCATTGCTAGTACTTTCTTAAGGGAGCCAAGCACAAAGGACTGTCCCAGGTAGGAGTCTAAAAAGCACAGAAGCATGGTGAACTGGAAGGAAACCTTGAGATCATGTAGTCCAAGGAGCCCCGTTTGGTGGGACTTCTGGCTGCTAGAAATGAGAGGTGTCAGTACAGGGCAATTCTGTTCTCAGTGGCCCAGGGAACAGGTGAAATCCTGTGACAGAGATCTGAAAAGTATTTTGGTCTTATCTGGTATGTGGTCAATGATGTTGAGTAAGTTGAGTCCTAATAAGACCATTTCTACATCACCAGCTGATCCATGGACTGGTCTGTGTCCTCCATTGATCACCAACTCTTGGTGAAACAAGAGGTGACATGCTAACTGCCATATATCAGCGTATGGTCCTCAACTCTATATGACTATACGATAACATGGTTTCTATTTATCATGCTGAAGTAAGGACATATACTGAATCCTGAGATTTGGCTTTTTTAAACTTTTATTTCAATTCCCGTATAATTAACATGCAGTCTTATGTTAGTTTCAGGTGTACAACAGTGATTCAATTCTGTATATTCCTCAGTGCTCATCAAGACGAGTGTACTCTTAATTCTTTCACTTGTTTCATCATCTCCACTTACCTCCCCTCTGGTAACCACCAGTTTGTTCTCTGTATTTAAGAGCGTTTTCTTAAAAACAAAACAAACATGTGATTGGTCTTTTTTTTGTTTTCTTGAATTCCACATATAAGTGAAATCATATTCTATTTGTATATCCCTGACTTCTTTCAGTTTGTGTTATACTCCCTAGATCCATCCATGTTGCAAATGGCAAGATCTCATTCTTTTTTATGGCTGAATAATACTCCATTGTATATAAATACCACATCTTTATCCATTAATCTATAGATGGATACTTGTGCTTCAATAAACACAGGGGTGCCTATATCATTTTGAATTAGTGTTTTTATTTTCTTTAGGTAAATAGCCAGTACTGGGATTACGTGGTCATGTGGTAATTCTGTTTTTAATATTTTGAGGAACCTCCAGGTTGTTTTCCATGGTGGCTGCACCAATTAACATTTCTACCAACAGTGCATGAGAGTTCCTTTTTCTCCACATCCTTGCCAACGCTTTTTTTTTTTTTTAATTTTAACCACCTGACAGGTATAAAGTGATGTCTCATTGTGGTTTCAGTATTTGCATTTCCCTGATAAGTGATGGTGAGCATCTTTTCATGTATCTGTTGGTCATCTGGATGTCTTGGAAAAACCTCTATTCATCTGCCCATCTTTAATCCAATTGTTTGTGTTTTGGTGTTGAGCAAGTGATTCTTGTCTAGTAAAAGGAAGATAAAAATGTAACTTTCTTGGAATTTGAGAGCCCAACTTCTCAGAAAGCTTTTAAATCCTTTCTGTATAAACTTCATTATCTGGGCCATCCGTTGATCATTAACCGCGATAGCGGAAGCGTGTAGGGTTGGCTGAGCTTCTACCAGGCTCCTACCAAATTTAGTTGAGGAGTGAGTTTTTAGAAGAGGCAAGATGTGTTTCCTTTTCCTATTTCCCCACCTCATATTTTTCTTCTATTTTCTTCATCTCTCTTACAACTTTTTTCTGCCTGCACTTTTTTTCTTCTATTCTCTCTCCCCACTATCCGCAAAGCATGTTATTGGGAAAATGGGGTAAAATAAGCACCACTCACACAAGCCAAAATGATAGGATATAAAACAAAACAGTACATGAAATTTTCCATGAGAATTGTACCATTTAGGTCATATTTGTCTTGCAGTTATTTTTTAAAAAAGATTTTATTTATTTATTTGACAGATCACAAGTAGGAATCATAAGTAGGCAGAGAGGCAGGCAGAGAGAGAAGGGGAAGCAGGCTCCCTGATGAGCAGAGAGCGCGATGCGGGGCTCGATCCCAGGACTCTGGGATCATGACCTGAGCCGAAAGCAGAGGCTTTAACCCACTGAGCCACCCAGGTGCCCTGCAGGTATTTTTAAAATGCCTATTTTAATCAGGAAAAGTCTAAAAGTAAACAGTGGCTGAGAAGATGTCCATTACCACATCAGATTGTATACTTCATTCACCTAATTGTTCTTTGCTTCTGCCATTATTCCTTTTGTTGCTGTTTGATTTCTCCCTTTTATGCTTCTGACAATAATCTTTTTTCTTTCACTCATATTTCTCCATGATTTTTAATTTTTCCAAATTTCCATGATTTTATTTTTCCAAATAATTTTTCCAAATAAAAGCTTTAATTTTTCCAGTAATAGCAGATATAAAAATATCTAATAAAATTTTTGTTAAAAATTAATAGCTAATATCTCCAATACTTAGTATCTCCCATTAGGCTATGAACAACATAGGCAGGGTTTGTGTCTCCAGCATCTGGAACATTACCTGATATATGGTAGGTGCTTAGTCGAGCTTGTGGAAAGATTGAGTACTAATATATTTTTAATTTTTTATTTTGCGATAATTTTAGATTTATAGGAAAGGTGCAAATATGGAGCATTCCCATATACCTTCACCTTGTTTCCCAGGCCTAATATTAATTTCTTATTAGTGTCATAGAACCTTGGTTCATTTGTCAAAACCAAGAAATTAACATTGATACTATGCTATTATCTAAACTACAGACTTTATTCAGATATAACCAGTTTTTCCACTAGTGCCCTTTTTTCCTGTTCCAAGATAGAATTCCTGATACCATCTGGCATTTTGTATTCATGTTATTTTAGTCTTTTCTAATATTGGATACTAATTTAAAATTTACTTTTTTTGACTTTCAATACTTTATCATGTTAATGGTATGGGACACTAAGAAGATGTGAATATGTAGAAATAAACCATCACTTTTCAGTGACTCCAATTTGCCTAGCATCAGTGTGGTATGAGAAAATTTATCTGATTTAAATTTCAAGATCTGAAAAGGAAAAATTTTCCCTGGCATCTCTTGACCTTTCAGATTCCCTTTATTTTAAAATATAGCTCTCATTATTGGCTTTTGTAATACAGTGAAGGTTTATTTTTTAATATTGATAATGCCAACTCTACTCAGTTGGTAAGGTTAACATAGGTTTCTGGGGAAACAATATTTTAAGATTTTATTATTTTAAGCAAATTAAATTCCAAAGGAAAGACTTTTAGAAAAGGCCTGGGTTTTTAGAGTCAATCTTCTTTTCTTTATTTTTGTGGTAATCCCAGTAGGATTTTTAAAAAGTTTCTAGAGAGTCTTCTGTCTTGATTATTGCTTTATATGCTATTCCCCCCCCCCCGACTTTTTAGTTATAGCTTCCTGTGCACCATTTAATTATGGTAGCATGCTGTCCAAAATTCTTGCCGTTTCTCCATAAAATAAAATACCCAGTGTTTTTCTAAACCAATGGTAAGTAATAGTAAATTTTAAAAACCGAATGGTATTGCCCAACCAAATCTAGCAAAATCCTTGGCCTAAACTATGCATTCAAAAGAAAATTGTTGAAAAGTTGAACTCATAGAAGCAGAGAGTAGAATGGTTGTTGCCAGGGACTAGGACGTGGGAGAAATGGGATGTTAATCAAAGGTTAGAGACTTTCAGTTACAAAATGAAAAATTCTGGGGGTCTAATGTGGAGCATAGTTAACAATAATGTATCATATACATGATATTTTCTAGGAGTAGATCTAAGTGTTTGCACCATGAAAAGAAAGGCAATGGTGTGAGTTGCTATGTGTTAGCTCGATGACGGCAGTTATTTCACGATGTATATATATATATATTAAACCGTCATGTTGTATACCTTCAATACATACAACTTTTAATGTTTCAGGTCTACTTCAGTAAAGTTGGGGATAAAAATCAAAAGAGGCTTGTTGATGGATTCAATACTAGGGGGCCTGAATGGGAGTAGGGGAAGTCTTTCCTAGAGCTCTTAAACTCAGTCTAAATCCCTGCCTGCCATCTTGAGGACACAGTGAGAATTGCACCCTATTCTGTCTTAACCCGTGCGTACTCCTGCTAAGAGCAAGGCCATTTATTGAATCAAGGAGATTGTGGTTTTTAAAAGGGACGTGGATTGAGACAGTTATTCAGCTGACTAACGTGAAAAGGAGTTTCCATCTGGAATATGCCAATTATTGAAATGATTTCAAACAAATTACCCGAAAACAGTTTGTCACATACTTGATCTAGGTAGAGTGGAAGAAGCTGAAGAAAATGTCTTTCTTGAGTAAACATGGGTCAAATGTTATTTTATTCAAGTAGTTTGTTTAGGTTTCTTAAAATGTCTGATGCTTAAGGACTATTGATAATAAAGGACCACTGAGGGAAGAAGATCTGGAAAAGAAACAGAAGGCTCTTTTGCAAGTGGTCAGTGCACTCGTCACCCTTGGTATTTTTACCATATAATCAGAGAAGAGCATAATCGGGTGGGCTGTGTTTGTGTCGAAATAATTCTACCCCATCATGAGTCTATCCCACTCTCTGACTTGTATTCCCTTACAGAATCTTTTCGATATGCACAGGGCACAACCTCTTTCTCTACATTCACTACTGATTCCATCTGGTGTCACTCCCAACCTCCCAGGTATCTGCCATAGAACAGGTGCTTTGTGGGAGTCGTGAGGTGGGACCCACACCTTGACCGTCACAGTCCTTCGTGAGATGATTGCCTCCTTAGCATTTTTATCCTCTTACAACCCGCTGTCTCTTTGTTGTGTCTTTTTGAGACGTCATGGGTGTCTTTGTAACAATAATTTCAAGTCTGTTGTATTGTTCAGCCCACTGCCCTTCATCTCTTCATCTCCTATCTGCCTCTTCTGCCTTATCTTTTCACATGTCTCTAATTTCAAAATCACTGCTCTCTTTTCTTCATTGTTCATTGCTAGCCAGATAATGAGAATACTGAACATCATTAAGGACACATTTTCCACCTGAGGATTTTAATGGGCACGAATACACGTGAGATTGACACAATGATGACAGGGTAGTGTCAGGAGTAGCACATCCAAAGAGGAACCAGTTCTGTGCAGGCAGCTTCCTCAGAATAGAGTGGACTGTCAACAGTTAGGGAGTTTTTCTCACTAGGTGAGCATCTTTAGCTATTTTGCTTTTTACTCTGGTGGTATGAGTTCCTAAATGATAGTGCATTGATCCGTGTAAACGTACAGCCTGCAAGTCTCTACACAATCCGTTTGAAAGCTAAAGTTCCTTAAAAGTGGCAAACATGGGGCACCTGGGTGGTTCAGTGGGTTAAAGCCTCTGCCTTCAGCTCAGGTCATGATCTTGGGGTCCTGGGATCGAGCCCCACATTGGGCTCTCTGCTCAGCAGGGAGCCTGCTTCTCCCTCTCTCACTGCCTTCCTCTCTACCTACTTGTGATCTCTCTCTCTCTGTCAAATAAACAAAATCTTTTAAAAAAAAAAGTGGCAAACATGCTATATAAGAGTAACTATGGGCTAGGCATTGTTCCAAGTGCTTTATGTGTAGTAACTCATATCTTTATGACAACCCTATGAGGGAAAACTAGATCTCTGTTTTAGAAACGAGAAAACTAGGAAAAGTTTGCAAAATGCTTCTTTATGCATAGCTTCCAAAGGCATCCTCAAAAGCAGGTACCCACATACAAAATTCCAAGTTGTAGAGTCAGGATTTGGACATAAGCAACAGGGCTCTAGAATCTGTCCTCCCAAGCATTAATCTGTGGATTATCAGGATGTCTGCTGCGGGTGAACACCTCCGGGGGAGAGGGCAAGAGGAGTACTTCATTGTCTTGAGAATGATCTAATATGTTCCAGAAACCTGCAGTTAATTCAGCATGCTCACACAGAAAGAATGAATGTTAGACATCAGGAAGTAGTTTAGAGGTGGTGCACTTCAACCACAGCACCGAGTCTGGGTCTCAAGGAGAATGTTCTCATGCTGTTTCTGTGGAAAATGCTTCAACTAAATAGAGCTCTCCTCAGTGAAACACAAGGAATCAGATGAAAGCAACATTGGACTTAGGAAAAGATTCTACAGTCTAAAGAATGAGAACTTTTTTGGGGTGGGGGGTCGTAGAAGAAAAATCAGACTTCCGAAAATTGTTTAAAACACAAAACTAAGGGGCCCCTGGGTGGCGCAGTTGGTTGAGCGACTGCCTTCAGCTCAGGTCATGATCCCGGAGTCCTGGGATCGAGTCCCACATCGGGCTCCCAGCTCCATGGGGAGTCCGCTTCTCACTCTGACCTTCTCTCTTCTCATGCTCTCTCTCACTCTCTCTCTTTCCTAATAAATAAATAAATAAAATCTTTAAAAAAAAAAACCACAAAACTAAATTTTATAGCACCTGCTTTGGGTTTTTAATAAAACATAGAAAAATTATATAAAGATAATATATATTATAAGTCACAAACAAATGTGATTAGAAATAAGGAAATGGGACTTGTATGCAGGTAAAAATAAGAAAAATGTTGCACAAAGTTAAATAATGTGTGATTTATAGCTTTAATAGAAGCAGTGAAGGGTGTAATCAATTGTTCAAAAAATTCTTTCAAACTTTGAAAAAAGTTCCTGATCAGAAAAAAATGAAGAGTAATAAAAATCAAATATACGAGAGCATAAAGCTTTACTGACCTAAGAAAGACCAGTTGTAAATAAAAAAGACACCAAATAGCAAGCAAAATTGAGAAGAAAACCACTAGACATAGCCTGATGAATTGTTTTTGAATTTCAGAGAAACAAAGCACTCTATTTAAATGTCTGGCTGAGGAAGAAAAAAAGCAAAATAGAAGCAAACCAGGCTTATTACAAATGAAAAACTGAGGTGCTTGGCTAGCTCAGTTGGAAGAGCATGTGACTCTTGATGTCAGGGTCATGAGTTTGAGCCCCATGATGGATGTAGAGAGTACTAAAAAAATAAACTTTAAAAAAATTAAAAAATAAAAATATTTAAAAATACAAAAAATGAAATGAAACTGGTTTTATACTTCACAACACCAGTTAGACTCTAAGGATACAATGTTCATGCACTACTGGAAAAAATCATGATCTTTTCTTTTTTAAAAAATATTTTTTATCAAAGTAATAGGACATTAAATTTAAGGTGTACATCATGTTAATTTAATACATTTATATACTGAAATATGACTGCAATTGTAATGATAACTAAAACATCCATTTTTATAATTTCTTTTTAGTGGTTGGAATAATTCCATTTTAGTCTCTTATCAAGTTTTATGATTACAACACAGTATTATTGTCTATATGTATCTTTAGGACTTATTTACTAATTTCAAGTTAACACCCTTAAACACTTGTCTGCCCTTGCCACCCATCACCTGGTAACCACCATTTTGCTCTGTTTTTACGAGTTTGGCTTTTTTAGATTCCACAGTTAAGTACTTGTCTTTCTGTTTGACTTTTCTCACTTAGCATAATGTGCTCAAGGCCCATCCAAGTTATTTAAAATGGCAGAATGTCCTTCCTTCTCATGGCTGGATAACATTCATTGCGTGTGTGTGTGTGTGTGTATTGATGGGCACTTACATTGTCTCCATGTCTTGGTTATTGTGAATAATATTGCCATAAATATGGGAATACATAGATCTTCAATATCCTGTTTTCATTTCCTTTGGGTATATATTTCAATTACTTTTAGAATTGCAGGATCATATTATAGGTCTATTAATTTTTTGACAAACCATCATATTTTCTATAGTGGCTGGAACAATTTATATTCCAACCAACAGTGACAAGAGTTCCCTTTTCTCCACTTCCTTGCCAGCACTTATCTCTTGTCACTTTTTTTTTTTTACAGATTTATTTATTTTAGAGAGCGAGAGAGAGCACACATTCAAGTGGGGGGAAGGGCAGAGGGAGAGGGAGAATCTAAAGCAGACTCCCTGCTGAGTGTGAAGCCCAACACAGGGTTTGATCTCACAACCCTGAGGTAAACCTAAGCTAAAATGAAAGGTTCAATGCCTAACTGACTGAGCCATTCCAGGCACTCCTTATCCCCAATCTTCTTGTTGATAGTTATTCTAACAGGTGCGAGGTGATAGCTCCTTGTGACTTTGATTTACATTTCCCTGATAATGAGTGATACTGAACATCTTTTCATTAACCTGTTGACTCTTTGGATGTCTCCTTTGGAAAAGTGTGTATTTAGTTCCTCTGCCCATTTTAATCCAATTTTTTCTTAGTTGTATAAATTATTTATATATTTTGGATATTAACCCCTTATCCAATATATGGTTTACAAAAACTTTCCCCCATTCTTTAGGTTGACTTCTCATTTGTTAATTGTTTCTTTTACTATGCAAAAGATTTTAAGTTTGTTGTAGTCTTCTTTGAGTTTTGCTTTGTTTGTGCTTTTGGTGTCCTATCAAAAAAATCATTGCTAAGATGTATATTTAGGAGCTTCCTCCTTATGTTTTCTTCTAGGATTTTTATGGTATCAGGTCTTGTTTGAATCTTTAATTCACTGTGAGTTAATTTTTGTGAGTGGTGTAGGATAAGGGGCTCATTTTCTTTGTTCTGCATGTGTTTATTCAGTTTTCACAATACCATTTGTTGAAGAGGCTATCCTTTCCTTACTGGGTATTCTCGGTTTCCTTGTTGATTATTAGTTCACCATATATGGGGGGTGGTAATCCTGGGCTCTCTGTTCAATTGGTCTGTGTATCCATTCTTTTTTTTCTTTTTTTTTTTTACAGAAAGAAACAGAGACAGAGAGAGGGAACACAAGCAGGGGGAGTGGGAGAGAGAGAAGCAGGCTTCCCTCTGAGCAGGGAGCCCTATGTGGGACTCAATCCCAGGACCCTGGGATCATGACCTGAGCCGAAAGCAAACGCTTAACAACTGAGCCACCCAGGCGCCTCTGTGTATCCACTCTTATGCCAGTATCCTACTGTTTTCTGTTTTTTGTGTTTTAAAAACTGTAGCTTTTTAGTATAGTTTGAAATCAAGAGCAATGGTGCCTCCCACCTTGTTCTTTTTTCTCAGGATTGCTTTGATTATTCAGGGTCTTTTGTGGTTCTATATAAATTTTAGAAGTTTTTTATTTTTATCTCTGTGAAGAATGTATTAGGCATTTCAATGAGGATTACACTGAATCCATAGATGGCTTTAGGTAGTATGGACATCCTAACAATATTAATTCTTCTGGTCCATGAACACAAGATGTCTTTCCATTTTCATTTGTTTGTCTCTGCTTCAGTTTCTTTCAACAAAGTCTCGTACTTCATTGTACAGATCATTTACTTTCTCAGTTAAATTTACTCCTAGGTGTTTGTTTTTGATGCTATTGTGAATGGGATCACATATCCCATATGTGGGATAGATATAAAAGATATAAAAGATAACCCATATGTGGGATGTGGGATAGATATAAAAGATAGTTATCTTTTATTTCTTTTTCTGATGTTTCATTATTAGTGAATAAAAATGCAACTGACTTCTATATATCAATTTTATATCCTGCAAATTTACTCAATTCTTTGATTAGTTTCATTAATTTTTTTGGTTGAGTCTCTGGGATTTTCTATATGCAAAATCATATCTGCAAATAACAGTGTTACTTCTTCCTTTCTGAGTTGGAAGCCTTTTATTTCTTTGTCTTACCTAATTTCTCTAGCAAGGACTTTCTGTACTATATTGCATAAGAGTGGTGAGAGTAGGCCATCACTGTCTTATTCCTGATCTTACAGGAAAAGCTTTCAATTTTTCACCATTGAGTATAATGTTAGCTGTGGGTTTGTTGTATATGACCTTTATTATGTTGAAATGTGTTTCTTTTATACTCTATCTGTTGAGAGTTTTTATTATGAAAGGATATTGTATTTTGTCAAACTCTTTTTCTGTATCTGTTGAGAAAATCATGTTATTTTTTAAAAGATTTTATTTATTTGACAGAGAGCCAGCAGGGGGAGCAGCAGGCAGAGGGAGAGTGAGAAGCAGGCTCCCCACAGAGCAGGGATCACAATGTGGGGCTTGATTCCAGGACCCCAGGATCATGATCTGAGCTGAAGGCAGACATTTAACTGACTGAGTTACCCAGGTGCCCCAGGATCATGTGATTTTTATCTTTCGTTCTATTAATGTGACATACTACATTTTTTTATTTATGTATGTTGAACCATCCTTGCATCCTAAGGATAAATTCCACATGGTAATGGTGTTTAGTCCTTTTAATGTGTTCTTGAATTTGGTTTGCTAATAGTCTGAGAATTTTTACATCTATGTTATTCATCAGAGATATTTGTCTATAGTTTTCTTATTGTGCCCTTATCTAGTTTTGCTACCAGGGTAATTCTGGCCTCAGAGAATGAATTTGGATCTGCTTCCTTCTTTTCAATTTTTTTTTTAATTTGAGAAGGATTGACATTAATTCTTCTTTATTTTGCCAGTGAAGCAGTCTGGTACTGGGCAATGGTGTTGGAGGTCTTTGGTGCTGGGCAATGATGGGAGGTCTTTGATTACTGATGTGATCTCTTTACTCATTATTGGTCTATTCAGATTTTCTATTTCTTCGTGATTTGGTTATAGTAGGTTGTGTGTTTCCAGAAATTTATCCATTTCTTCTGAGTTATCAAATTTGTTGGCACATAATCTCCATAGTTGTCTCTTATGATCTTATGTATTTTTATAGTATCAGTTGTATATCTCCTTTCATTTCTATTTTTTTTTTTTTGCATCTTCTTTTTTTTTTCTTAGTCTAGCTAAAGTTTTTTCAAAATATTTTTCTTTTTGAAAAACCAGCTCTTGGTTTTGTTGATCCTTTCTATTTTTTTTTTTCTGGTTTATATTTCATTTATTTCTACTCTGATCTCCATTTCTTTCCTTTTGTTAACTCTGGTCCTAGTTTGTTTTTTTTTTTTTTTCCCTTTAGTTCCTTGAGGTGTAAAGTTAAGTTGTTTGAATCTTTCTAATTGCCTAACACAGGCATTTATCACTATAAATTTTCCTCTCAGAACTGTTTTTGTAACATCCCGTAGGATTTGATAGGTTTCCATTTTCATTTGTTTTGAGAAAATTTTTATTTCCCTTTTTATTTCTTCTTTGACCCATTGGTTTTCCAAAGTGTGTTCTTCAGATTCCACATACTTGTAGACTTTCCAGCTTTCTTGTGGTTGATTTCTGGTTTCATAACATAATCAAAAGAAATAGTTCATATAATTTCAATCTTAGATTTGCTAAGACTTGTTTTGTGGTCTATAATATGCTTTTTTTCTGGAGAATGTTTCATATGCACTTGAGAAGAATATGTATTCTGTTGGATGGAATGTTCTATATATGTTTAAAGTCATGGGATTTAAAGTATGGTTCAAGTCCCATGTTTCCTTGTTGATTTTCCATCTGGATGATCTATCCATTGCTGATAATGAAGTATTGAAGCTCCCTACTATTATTGTATTGTTATTTCTTTCTCCCTTTAGACCTGTTAATATTGGCTTAATATATGTAGGACATCTGATGTTGGGGGTGTGTGTGTATATATACACACACACATACATATATACACACACATATATACATACAGTTATTATATATTATTGACTTATGGACCCTTTATCATTATATAATGACTTTCATTGTCTTTTGTTACCAATTTTTGGCTCAAAGTCTATTTTGCCTGATATCAGTATGGTTACTCCCACTTTCTTTTGGTTTTTACTTGCCTGGAATATCTCCTTATGTCCCTTTACTCTGAGTCTAGGTATGTCTTTCAAGCTGAAATGGTAAAGTAAGGACTTACTGTCATCTTCTTGTTTGCCTTCTGGTTGCTTTGTATTTCCTTTGTTTCTTTGTCTGCCTACCCTTGTAAATTGGTGGTTTTCCATGGTGGTATGCTCTATTTTCTCCTTTCTTTATATTTCCTGAATTTATTATAGATTTCTGTTTTACAGTTAGCATAAGACTTAACATAAAACATCTCATAGATAAAACTGTCCAATTTATGCTGATAGCAACTTACCTTCATTTGCCTATAAAAGCCCCACCCTTTTATTCCTCCCCATTCATGTTTTTGATGTTGTGATTCATTTTATCACAAATCATATGGGACACCTGGGTGGCTCAGTGGGTTAAAGCTTCTGCCTTTGGCTCAGGTCATGATCTCAAGGCCCTGGGAGTGAGCCCTGCGTCAGGTTCTCTGCTCAAAAGGGAGCCTGCTCCGCCAACCTCCCTCCCCCCCCTACTTCTGCACGCTCTCTCTCTGTCAAATAAATAAAAAATCCTTAAAAAAAATCATAGCAGCTATAGTTATTCCTAATAACTTTCTTTCCTTTAATGTTTCCTCTAATGTTCTTTTGCTTTGATGTTTATACTATAGTTAGGTGGTTAACATGCCATTTAATATAGAATTTCAGTTTTCTAATTATGGCTATTTTTCATTTTTACTGGATTGTTCTATACCTTCATATGTTTTTATGTCACTGATTAGTGTCTTTCTGTTTCAGCTTGAAGACCTCTTTTCAGCATTTTCTGCAAAGCAGGCCCAGCAGTGGTGAACTCTCTCAGCTTTTGTTTGCTGGGAAAGCCTTTATTTCTCCTTCATGCTTTTGCCAGATAAAAAACCAAAAATTCTTGGCTGGCAATTTTTAGCTTTCAACACTTTGAATGTGTCCTTCTACTCTCTTCTGGCCTGTAGAGTTTCTGCTGAGAAATCTGCTTGTAGCTTAATTGGGATTCTTTTGTAGGCTATTTCTCCCTACCCTGGCTGCTTCGAAGATTCTTTATTACTGACTTTTGATTGTTTCATCGCAATATGTTCTGTAGAAGATCTTTTGCATTGAGCTCATAGGGTGTTCTATTAGCTTTGCAGACATCTATGTCTAAGTTCTTGCCTGGGTTTGGGAAGTTCTCAGCCATTATTTCTTTAAATCTCTCTGCTCTTTTCTGCTTCTTTTCTCCTTCAGGTATACCAATTCTTACATTTACCTTTCTGATCTAATAGCTCTGGTAGAGTTTCCTTTACTTTAAAAAGTAAAAAAAAAACTTTTTACTTTAAAAAGTAAAGGTAAGTTTTCTATATTCCTATCCTCCAAGTCACTTAGTCTTTCTTCCCTCTGGTCTGCCCTGTTACCAGTGTTTTCTAGTTTATTATTCTCACTTACTGAATTCTTCAGCTCCCGAATTTCTGTTTGTGTCTTTTTATAATTTTAATCTTTGTTAAATAACTCCTTCTGTTTTTTATTACTGGGATCATTGAAGGGTCTTTCTGAGTTTTATTGTAGCTAATTGAATTTTTTCATAACAGCTAGTTTGAGTTCATTTTTGTCACATTGTAGAATTCCATGCCTTTGAATACGGTTAAGAATCCCTTTATTTGGTTTTCAAATAGTTGTTAATCAAAAGGGAGGGCAAAGATAAATGACTCCTGTTATTATGATGCTGAGGTCACTTTCAGCTTCCCTCTCCTTTTCTAAGGTAGATAGGAAATAGGAAAGCCCGAGTATGTGGAAAAAGTTACATAAAATGAAGAAATTCTCATAAAATGAAAGATACAAAAATTATATCACCCATCTATCTTTAAAAATGTACAGTGGAGGAGGACATACATTAGCAACAAACTCAGTAAAAGGACAAATTAGGCCATAAAAGGATTGATGTTAAGCATGGATACCAGTGACACATAGAAGTCAGAATTCTTGCTATAAACTTAAATACAAGAATAATGTACATGTAAAACTATGCCCAAAGAGAATATACAAAATAAAAATCCATGCCTGAAAAAGCCATATTTTATAAATACTAAGTGGAAGAAAAGGAAGCAAAAACCTAAGTTTCTTATTTATATGGCAGAGTCAAGAGACTTCTTTTGCATTCTTGATATTGAAAACTGAAGTGATTGCAAACATGTTTTGAGTTTTTAAAACACTATAGATAACTTCTGGCAAAAGCAGAGAAAATACAGCCATAGTCCACAAAAGACAGAAACAAGAAAAGTTACAGGGAAAATTATAAACAGAGTGTGTATTAAAATATATAATTGTATCTTTAAAAAATAGATTGTTTTTTGGATTAAAAGAGACTAAAATTCAAATATTTGCTCTTTCCAAGGGACAAAACTAAAATAACAAAGGTATTAAGTGTAAAAGGAATGGCAAGGATAGACTAGGCACATAGAAATTCAAAACTGTGGTAACACTTGCATCCTGCAAAGGAGAATATATGGGGAAAATCATTAAATGAACAGATATATCTGGTTATCTGGTTATCTCTGGTTGTCTGTGTATGTATCTGTCTCTATTTCAATAGATCTACATATATATCTACATATTAAATGCACTTACGCTTATTTATATATGTATATGTTTATACATATATGAGGGAAATCATCCAACTGGATGGTGAAATTAAATATTTATAGGAAGTGATAACCTCAGATCAACATATGTAAAGTAAAATCCTCAGTACTTGGAGAAATTACATATATCCATCACATGGTGTAGTAAGTACATCCAGCAGACTCAGATCAAGCATGTTAAAACTGAAGAACATACAGTTGAAATACTTATCAAACTTCTTCACCCAGTGAGAACATAACTTTAAGAAAGTTTCAAAATTTTGTCATTTGCTACGAGCCTAGTAGTCTCAAGTAGTAGAGTAGAATATATACCCAAATAATGTTAGGGTAAGAAATTTTGGAACTTCTAACTGTGTTTATTTTTATCTCATCTTTTAAGATGTAGATATATAAAAAAAACACAGAAGTATGTTATATAAAGATGAAATGTAAAAATATACATAAAAATGAAATTATGTGATTGTGCATTTATGCGCGCATATACATTTATTGGGAATGCAGGCTCAAAGTCTTCACTATGAGAATTGTATGACCCAGAAGTTTGGGCCCTTCTACATTCATGCGTAGTAGGTTTTCCGAAGCAAAAATTGTGCAGACTCCATTGTCTACCACAAAACACCCCCAAACTCTGAAACCAGAGGTAGCACCCTTCGCTCAAAGCCAGTCAACAAAAAAACTCACCCAGTCAAACATACACATCCTGGAAATTAGTATTTGAATTGTAGTAGATATTTACTGACTTGTTCACTTTGTGTACTTTGAAATCACTTTGCAACTGCTCTTCAGTGTTTGCTCCCCTTCACATCCAGTTCACATACTTCATAGTCTTTTCCTGGCCCCTCTCATTATTTACTTCTGGGCTGTATTTACTGCTTCACTCATCCCTACTTCCACTCTAACCTTCGTTAATAGTTCTTACAATCCTTGGTTTTATTGACTATCTTCTCCCTCTACCCCCCACTATCTTTCTTAAATATAGGTTCTCCTTAAGACCTAGTGCTGGATTTCCCCTATTTTGGCATCCCTTCCCAATCTCCATCCTAAATCACCTGTCCTCTTGATTAGAGGAGCCAATTTATATCTTCGTCCTGATCTCTTTTCTAAACTTCTAGATTTGAATTTCAACCACGTCTGCCTGCTGAGAAGGATTGGCCGAGCATCTGCTATATGCCTGGGACTATTTTAAGCATGTTCAAATGTTCTCTCACTTAATCTTGGGGGAAAACCTGTGAGACAGATAGTGTCACCAGATTTACTGACAAGGGAATCAAGTTTTAAGACCTTTGGGTAACTCATCCTGTCAGAATCTGTATTTGAGCCTGATTCTATCCAACTCCCATGCCTAAGAAGAGGACGAGTGAAAACTAAATTTTGGGAAAAACCGTCCTTTGGCCCTTTATCTAGAAAATGACCAGGTTTGTTGGGATGGAGACCAGAATACCTTGTGGAGTTGATCCCCACCCAGCAGCCTAATGCACTGTGCACCTGTGATTCAATTTGTTTCCCAGCAACACTAAGAAGTGGAGGCAGACAGGGACCCTTGGGAAGGGCACCCCACTGACAAGTAGCCCATCGGAGATTTGATCTGATTTGATTCTGGTATTTTTCTGTGTTCTATCTCTCTGCTTCAATGAACTATTAGCTGTAACTTTCAGATTAAGTTGTTTTCTAGTCTGTGCTTGTTTTCATAATTTTTTAAGTGAAGAACTTAAATATCTGATAACCAAAACTTCCTTTGGTTCTCATAAAATTGAATAGCTCTAAACAGCAAAGTTGTTTTCTGAGAAAATTAGGTACCTTAGTAACAGAGCTGCAATAGGGTATTTTGCCTTAAAATTTACCTTTCCCATTCTCCTCACACCCAACCTGCTCCTTCTCTTGTGGTCTGCGTCTCAGCCAAGGGCACCATCCCTTACTGAGCTGACGGCCATAGAAACGGTGAGAGTGCCCTCCTCCCTCTCCATTCAGAGGATCGCCCAGTCCTAAGCACTCCTGTGTGCATCATAACTGCCAGACTGGCCACTTCTCCCCATCCCCGCCGGCACTACTCTAGTCCCTGCTACCTACATCTTTTGCTTCTAACAACCCTAGATCCGCGCTACTGATCCTTCTGCCTTCGCCACTGCTCGTCTTCCAACTATTCTCCACGACGGGCCAGGGCAGTCATTCTAATGTGCAGCTCTCTGTGTTGTGCGCTTCAGACTCACAGAACAGTGTACGCCAACTATACTTCAGTAAAAACATGAAAATTTTAAAATGCAAATCTCGTGAAAACCTCCCAGTAGGATCCCACGGCACTCAGGGTAAAGTCTTGTCGTCGCAGGGCCCACGTGACCCGCCTGCCTCTGCTCACACGCCGAGCCTCCTTACTTGTCGCCTTCACCCTGCCTCTAGCAGCGCGGAGTTACTTGAAGTGCCCGGACTCCAAGTTCTCCTGACTTGCAGATACACTTCGATACTGACCTAATATATTCCTCATTTTACTTTTCAGTCCTTTCAGTTTCTCGTTCCTCAAACTTGGGTCAGGTGTCCTTTCTCTGAGCTTTTACATTACCAGTTTCCTCCCGCGTTTACCCAAGGTATTTAGTACAGGATCTAGTGTTTTCCCACTAGTTCATAATTTCCTTCTAGATGGAGAGTATGGACCAAACCCAGTGTATGGCACATCTAAGGTGCTCAGGCAATATTTGTTGAACGAATGAAATAATTTCTGGAAGTCTTAGTCTCCTTTTATATCCACTAATCTCTTTAGCACAAAAATATTTGTTCTTTGAGTTCATTTTTTGTCCTTGTCTGCTTCCTAGGAGTACCTGCTATGGATATTAGAAGAATATTGAGGAGGAACGTTGGGTCAGAGGAGGGAAGGTCATGTAGTTCATTCAAAAAATAATAAGAACAAATAAACTTCCCTTCCCAAGGTAAAGTGACCCCATTCCAACATGGCCTTTTGGAAAAGGGACCACCCTAGAAACACATACTCAGCTGTATCAGGCAAGATGTTTTAGGCTCATGCAAAGGGAGGAAAGTTGGAAAACAAAATTCCAAGCACCTAGGAAGATCTGTTTTTCGGTATTCATTTAAAGTTCAAGATCAGCTTGCCGCAGATTCTACATTCTAAAGTAAACTTTTCGGTCTTTTGTTGGTCTTGTGCTTTATTTTCCTCTTATGGAGGCGATGCCCTCTCTGCTTGAAGCTTATCCTCTGTTTTCTGTAAGCAGCAGTATTCTGGAGGGGCAGCCCCACTGCTCAGTGCTGCTTTGGAAATCTGGAGTAGGGGGTGTTTTGTAGCTGCCGCAGTGACTGAAAAGCTCTACTAGCTTTTAGTGAAGGGGGCATCGGGAGGCTGCATGTCCAGCCATGTTCAGGAGAGTACTGATGAACAAATCATTGTTTCTTACACTGCCACTCACTTTTAGAAGTCCCACCAGACCTTCATATACGTGAAGAACCTATTTATAATTGTGCAAAGAACCAAATGCTCTTTTTACATTAAACATTTAGCACTTTTATGCGGCTTTAATATAAATCGAACTTTCTAGAATGCAGCTGTTGTATATGCAGAGAAAGGTTTTACTGTTTCACTTGGAGATTTACCAAAAATTGTTCATCATACTGTAATTCTCATCACTGAGGACACTGCCGTTTGTGGCATTTGAGTCAAAAATGCAAAACACCTGTGTCAGTTTGCATTTTTCGCTGTTTAGATCATTATTTCTAATGTGAGTATTCACATGCTGAATTATACACTGTCTTACTATAATTTGCTTTGTTTTTATTTCTCCTTTATATAACAACTAGGGAGTTTGGTGTATTGTTTTAATTATATCTTTTAGCAGATTACATTTTTTATAAATTTTACTTGAGGATTTTGAAATAGGAGTTACACCTTATTTAGACAGTTAAAAATCATTCATGTACGCAGAAAAGCATAATGACTTAAAAGCAAGGACTGTGGGGTAGGTCTTGGGTTGGAATCCACCTCCATTACTTGCTCTGAAAGCTTTGAGAAGTCCTCTTTTTTTCCCCCCCTCCTCTCAGTTTAGTTTCTTTTTTCTGTGAAATAGTTAACTTTTGTAGGGTTGTTGTGATTGTATAAGTTTATATGGCAGAAGCTGCTTAGATCTAGACCTGGGACAGAGAAAGTAAATGTTAGCTATAATTATTATAAGCCTTGACTATTTAAATACTCCTTTCCTATCTATTTTTTAATGGTATCTGAAAGCATCTATTTCACTTTTTCGGTTCTGTTATTTATTTTTAGACTATTAGACTCCCCAACATATTTTGATCTTTGAGCATGAAATACATCTTGTCAAACTCTGTTAATATTACATAGTTTGAAGTATAAAATCAATCACTTAAAAATACTTTTGAGACACATATGGGATGGAAAGAGTTTATAATCATTACAGGAAATTATTTTAATAGTAATAAATAGTTACAGACTGGAGTTTGTAGATTTCCTTGGATGATAAATGATTTTAAGATTTGTGTTTGAGTCTTCTTCTGGAATGGTGGCAAATGGAAGTTTAATTGGTGGAGAAAAGAGGAGAGTGCAGGGTATGATGGTGAGGTGGCCTTCATTAATCAAACAATTCATTTTGGTTCCTCTTTGGATGGTGGATAACTGCCTGTAGATGAGCCCCCACACTGTGGTGCTAATGCTTAAAGCTCAGCTTTGCTGCAAGCAGTTATCACAGTGATAAATTACTGGCGGTTCCAGTTAAAAGATGCAGGAGAGGGAGTGAGGGGAGCAAGCCAGAGCTGACTTTTGGGGGGGGGGGCATAGAGGAGGCTCAGATGGAGGGAGTGTCCCAGAAGATAATCATGGCTGCCAAAGAAATGGAGAAGGAAGAAGGGAAGTCTCTATTTCCAAGGAGGATCATCAATTATGGAGAAAGATGGCCAAGAAATAGAGGTCTGGCTTATGTAATGCTAAAATAAAGTTTCTTATTTAATTGGTAAGTTTGGAATTTTTTTAAACTAAATATCAAATAGGAAATTTAAATTATGGAATATGTTAACACATTAGGATATATGTAACTAATCATTATATTACCATCAACTGTTTTTCCAGTGAGTGTGGTGCTGTGTATGCATGCTCTAGATTTGGAAGAATGAATAAATGGAAGAATTAATAGGATTTTAGAGCTCAAAAAGACAATCAAGGAGGTAGGCTGAACCACATTATTTATTTTTTTTGAACCACATTATTTATCAACCAACCCAGGACACGTTTCTGTGCGAGAGAGGATGCTATGAAAACTCCAGGACAAGTGTAAACAGGGCTGTTCTGGGAAGTTTGGTCCCTTTCCAAGAGGTCACCTAGTATAACCTTCTCGCAGTGCCCATTTGGAAACAAAGCTACAAAGATGTGTAACTTTGTGAAGTCACACATTTCATCAGGGACCAAGGAAGAACTAAAACCCAGGTCTTGGTAAAGTGATGTGTGTCTGTTTCTCCTCCACACGTGCCTGCCTTCCCAGTCACCTCTTTGACAGGTTTCTGTGATCGCCTTGCAAAAGGGGCTAAATAATGACCTTTGCAAGTAGTGATGTGAATAGAGCAAAAGGTAAATTCTTGTTTTTAGAAGTTGGCCTTTTTGTCCTTTATGTCGAAGTATCAGGAATAGAATGGAAGAGAGTTCCTTAGAAGTTCGCTCTTCATAAGCTATTCATTAGCCAAACGTCAGGGCTTTGTGATTATGCTTTTCATCTACTTCAGTGTGTTTTCTGAAACCTGATTTCAGGGTGTGAGTTCCTCTAGTGTTCTTTTTTGCTCTTTTCTTCTTCATCTCTGCAACCTGGTGACTCTGCATGGCTGCCTTTCACCATTTGTCCTTCTTTTTCACATAACTACATTAAAGCACAAAGGTCCAGGCGTTACTAAATTCAGTACACTTTCTTTGTAACCTGTTCAACCACATGAATCCTGGAACGGACCAGGGCTCCTGGGGAATCCGCAGAACATATTACCTGCATTTATGGTCTCCAGGACTCACAGCGCTAAATTTTGTGGGTCCTTCAGGGGACCATCAGTAGCTCGAGCCAAGCCTGAGGGCTGTGTGTTTGGGGATCTTTTTGAGCCACCAAACACGGTGGGTTCTAATTCCATAAATGAGGTTTCTCTAAGCCCTTCAGCCTGTGGGTATAACTGTGGGTATTATTGTACTATGTGCCAGGACAGCTGTAGTTCATAGCAAATGGGAAACATTTGGCAAACATTTAATTTTGCTTGTCAGGACTTCATGAAGAAAGAGATCTGACCTTAAATAGGATTCAGGTTTTGTTTTTTTTTTTTATTTTTAAATAAAAAAATGAGTCCATGAAAATGAACTCTATAAAAATTCCTTACTGTAAAGTGATTATTTTGTGCACTTAAAATAAGAATGATGTTATTTTGAATTTAAGTGACCTGAAGAAAATAAGTTTTATCCAAAACCTACAAGTGTACACAGAGAACTGAAAAATGGCATTGTGAGAGTTCCCATTAATTGAGCCTTTACCACATGGAAGCATGCCTGGTATTATGTGACTTATAGGTCTTAAAAAATTAATCTTTATAATAATCTAGTAAAGTATACACTTTATGATCATATTCCAGATGAGGAAGCTGAGGCTCACAAAGTGGGAGTTTAGTGCCCCAGACTGCACAGATAGCAGGTACTAGAACCAGGGGTCGATAGGGGTTCTGTGCAAAACAAAGTATATGACAATTTCCTCACCTAAATAGTAGGCAAAAACGACCTATTTCAAGCAGTGTCAACTAGCTTAACATTATAGCAGCTACAGGATAACATCAAAAACTTTCCCTATAATATTAAGAACTAGTTTTTACAGAGAATCACAACCATTGTTAAAAATCAAACTCTGAGCTGTGTCCTCTGAGGTACGTACACACACACACACACACACACACACACACACACACACACAGTGCAGAGGGAGAAGCAGCTTGAACCCATCACAGCAATTCGAAGTATCTGCACTTGGGGCTTTCTGCTCAGAGACCAGATTTGAAACCACTGTTTTCTCTGTCAATGGTGTCTTCGCATATTTGGCAGATCTCTTCCCGTTGGCAGCCATACTGGGCTTTTCCTGTTCCTCAGTTTCAGCCAGTCAGGCATTTGGTGCAGAGCCCATATTAAAAATCGATCACCTCAAATGTAGCAGAAAGATTTGATGACAGTGTATGCATCCTTATTCATGTATTACAGCAGTAAACAAATATATGCTTAGACTAGAACTTTTAGTGGATCTTTTTCTTTTTTTTAACTTATATCCCTGTGTCTTTTTCACTGAAGCTCTGAAGAAAAATGGATCTAGATACTTACAGAATATATCATCTCTAACAACAGGCCTCTGTGGTAGACATCGCTAGTGCTCACTGGTCCCCTCCTCTTGCTTCCTGGACGTGAGGGAGACCTGACTCCCTAGCCCAGGCAGCTGTGTGAGATCTGGGATGGTTTATGAGGATGAAATAGGAACAGAAGGGAAGTAAGTACTTTTAGGTTTCCCTGCGTAAATAACCTGCCTTGATATCCTGTTCCCCTCAGGATAAGTACTAAACTCTGAATATGGTTTAAAAGGCTTTTTGTGAGCTGTCCACCTTCACCTCTCCATCCCTTCTCTATTTCCTGCCTTGTTGTCTGTCTCAGCTACCCTGTCTCCCTTACCACTGGATCTTTATTCAAGCAACAGCCACTTCCTCCAAGTAGTCCACTCTGACCTCCAAAGCACTGCTTAAATGACCTTCCCGGGTACTCTAATCAATGTTCTGCAGGTTCCTGATTATAGTACTTCTCAGGTCTTATGGAAAGTTCTTTCTTGCCTGTCTGTTTCCCCACTGGGTCATATGCTCATCAAGTACAGACTGATGTATCATTGTTCATTCATTTAACATGTATTTACATCTCTGAAAAGAGTTTCTCCTATTCTTATTCATAACTCCTCATTTTCCCCTTTGTTTAGAGAAATTACTACAAGACCTCTTTGGAACCCTCCCTTCCCCCTTCTCCTCTCTTCTCTCTCATCCAACAGGAAGTCTTAGTAGTTGTGTCTCCCAAATCATGCATTCATCCATTTCACTCATTCACTTACTACCACTTTAGTCCAATTTCTTATTTAGATTATGAAAATACCATCCAAATTGGGTTCTCTACTTCCCCTCTTACTTCCGATTTGTCAGCGACATATTACTTCCCTTCTTAAAATGTGCCAATAGTTTCCTATCATATTCAAAACTTAATGCAGACTCCTTTTCATGGCCTGTGGCCCTGTGTGAATTGGCCACTACCTACTTGTCTGACCTCATCTCAGATATGCTCAGTACTTTACAAGTGCTCTGGCCCCCTGCTGTTCCCTGAGTGAAACAAGCTAGTCTGATCTGTATGTGTTTGTGTGTCCACGGAGTTGCATAAATGTCCCAGTGTGACACTATAGAGTATTTGGGGCAGTGATAAAGGAGTTAATACAATGACATACCATATTTATTACCAGTTTTACTTCTTTATAGTAACTATGGTTTACCTTATAGCTTATAATTAGTTTTATAGCCACAGATTTTTGTCAGCAGATGACGATTAGGCTAGGTCACCACATAATGGTTTACGGGATGAAGAGTGTCATTGTAGCCAGGAAAAATTCTTGTTCTCCTGGAGTTCAAACTTGTTCATTTGACAGCTGATAAAGTAAGAGTACAGAGACAACTAGCTGAAACTGAAGCTACTTACAGACTATTTGATACTCCAATTTTCTCCACTATTTTACTTTCCAACAACATAGCTGCCGCTCAAAATCTAGTAATAACCAGAAAGCAACTAGGATGGAATTTCTTAAAATATTGGAAGAAAAAATCTGGAAAGGAATGTGACAAAATACTGTAATTGGTTGAGAAATACTTTACCAGGAAGCAGGCAAATATTAGGATAGAAAATATATAAAGTTCAATAGTGACTACCCTGAAACAAATGCTTAGAGATAAGGCAATTGAAAGTAATTAAAAGCATTAAGTTGAGGGCGCCTGGGTGGCTCAGTTGGTTGAGCGACTGCCTTTGGCTCGGGTCATGATCCTGGAGTCCCAGGATCGAGTCCCATATCGGACTCCCGGCTCTGCGGGGAGTCTGCTTCTCCCTCTGACCTTCTTCCCTCTCATTCTCAGTCTCTGTCTCTAATAAATAAATTAAAAAAAAAAAATCTTAAAAAGCATTAAGTTGACAGCACTTAGTCAAGAAATGTGAGAAATACAACCATATCAGAAACAGTAAACAGAAGAATTAGCGAAAAGAAAATTGAAGAATCGATCCTGCTGAAAATGGAATTGGGGATATGAAAGATGAGTCTGAAGAAATTGAACAAATGAATAAAAGTTAAAAGAATAGATAATATGCTAAAGATTTCGAGATAACGCACACACTATTAAGAACAGGAGGAAAAGATATAAAAATATGAGGTTAGCATGAAATAGGTGAAACTGATCAAAAGTATACCTGCTATCATGAGCACTGAATAATTTATAGAATTAGTGAGTGGCGCCTCATAGTTGGAAGAACTATCTAATGGCTCTTTAATGAAGTCAATATTTTTTTTTATTCCAAAAGGAGGGAATAGAAAAGAACTAAACCCCAACTTTCAAAGTTGCATAGAGCTTGATGAATGGGAGATAAAAATCTAGGACCTTATCAATATGAAGAATCTAATAGAAGACTCTGCTAAAGCTAGAAACTTAAAGATGCATACTTCAATGCAATGGAAAGGAGTAATAGCCCTGTCTATAGAAGAGGATAGAACTTTGACATAGGCTGGAAGAGGAAAATATCTCCCTTGACTGTTGGTGCCACGGATTAATCCTCATGCAGGTTTGCTACCAGGATTCACGTAAACTGTTTGTTCCAAAATATGTCAAGCATAACCACTTGAAATTCAGTGAGAAATCTATGAAAGAAGAGTATAATTAAATTTGGGGGGACCACATACACAAAGAAATGGAGAAAATATGACTGGGTAAGACAAAAAAAGGTATTGGGATACAGTCTAACATGTACCTAATTAGGATTTCAGAAGAAACAGGAAAAGAAGCAATATTTAAGGAGACAAATAGCAAGAATTTTCCAGACTTTTGGAAAGTCCATAACTTTTCAATTGAAAAAAGATCAAGGTAAGACACAAAATTAACAAGATAAATAAGAAATACTGATTTAATGAGTCAGGGTAAACTATAAAATACAAAAGGCAAAAATAAGCTTAAAGACAGAAAAAATGATTACTGCAACGAAATAGCAATTTGAGTGACAACTCACTTCTTCATAGCAGTAGCCAGAAGATAAGTCATATCTTCAAAGTCTGAAGAAAATAACGGTCAACCAAAATTATATATTTGGTGACAATATATTCCAAGAATATTGGTGAAATTAAGTCATTTTCAGACAATAACTGACACCATTTATCACTAATAAACCCACACTACAGGATCTTATAAAAATATAATTAAGGCAGAAGAAAAATTATACTGCAGGAAATACTTCTAATTGGTGAGAAGAAATGATGAACCAAGGTGTTATTATGTGAGAAAGACCTAAACATTTGTTGTGGGAAAATATCTATAAGTCTATGAAGCTTTTTGGACTGTGTAGATAAAGGGATAAAAATGTAAAACTCTGGGGGCACCAGGGTGGCTCAGTTAATTAAGTGTCCAATTCTTGAGTTAGATTTAAGTCATGATCTCAGCGTTACCAGATTGAGCTCTCTGTGGGGCTCCATGTTCAACACGGAGTCTGCTTGAGATTCTCTCCCTCTGCCCCTCGCCTTGTTCACACGCATGCCTGCTCTCTTTCTCTCTCAAATAATTAAAATCTTAAAAAAATGTAAAACTCTGAGATGTTAAACAGAAAGGATAGTGAGATATAATCTTACATATCTCTCATATATATATGTAATCTTATATATATCTTGAGTGAAATACAGCTTAACATGCATCATGCAGTGTGCAGTGGTGCAATTCATATGTGCTAGTGAAGGCTATCAGAACGAAGGTATTCTAAGATTCTTATATTTGTGGGGAGGAGAGTAAGGATCTTCATTAACATTGGACTTGGTCTGGATTTAATCATGGAACTTCTTAAAAGAAGAAATGTAAAAGTATAATAATGTATAAATTGGGATGAATGGACTGAGAAAAAATAACTTCTCCCAGTCAATTGAATAAGGCAAGGATGAAGAAAAAAATAGGAAAATCATAAGAGACTGTAAAAATAAGATGGTAGAAATGAAATTTAGCCATAATCAAAAGAAATATAAATCAAATATACTTAGTTGCAATAACTAAGAGGCTAGATTTTAAAAATCCAACTTTGTGATACATGTAGGAGACTCAGCTAAAACAAAAGGATAAAAAGATATTAAAAATTTGAAAGAAAAAGAAATGGAAAAAATATGGTAAAATACTAGCCAGAAGAAAGTGAATGTAGCTGAATTAGTATCAGGCAAGAGTAGTCTTTAAGGTTAAAAAAGACTTTATGGGTGACTTCGAAAAAGATAACTTATTTTATGGATTCATTCCACAATAAAATAATGTTTGATTCACTTGTGAGAAATTACTATTCTGAACCGAAACTGTAGTTTCAAAATACATAAAAATCAAAATACAAAGAGAAATGGAAAAATCCATCATCATCTAGCGAGACTGTGTCTTCTCAGTATGTGGCATAAACAGCGGTCAAAAAAAAAATCATTTTAAGTACATAATAAATTTGAACAGTAACTTAGAAACTAGAACTAATAAAATAACAAAAATAGAACGTTGTACTGAACAAGTGGAAAATATATCAGGTGTAATCCTAGAAGCAAAACATTTAAGTGGTAGCCCACAAAGATACTCTTACCAGTTACTGATGTGAAAGGGTTAAAATGTTTAAAATTCCAGAGATCTAAATCTAAAAGTCCTAGAAAACTTATTTCTCAGTCTTTACCTGCGTTTTTCTATTTCCCTCCTAAACTTCAAATATTTATACACAATGAGGTTGGCTGTATTTGAATAAAAAACCTGCTGAGGGATTTGTTTTCCTCCATCTGGGTCTAATTGGTTTTCCTTTTTTTTTTTTTTTTTCATGGGCTGGTCAGATTGAGTCAAGCTTGTCTACAAGTAGAGCAGATTGTACATTCTCATCCAGATTTGTGATTAGACAAGTTTTTAACAAGAGTGTTAATCATTTTATTTGGGGAAGGACAACATGTTCATGCATAAAGGAGGCATTAGGAATATTCGGAGACTACTTAGGTTGCACTAATATGCTACCAGCTGACTATATATACATATTTTTTTTAACTTTTTTTCCTGTCATGTCCTCTTTTCATGTCATGGCTTATGAGAATGGCTATGGGACCATTCCATGTAGATATTTTATCTTATTTTAAGATTTTATTTATTTGACAGAGAGAGAGGGAACACAAGTAGGGGGGAGAGGGAGAGCGAGAAGCAGGCCTCCTGCTGAGCAGGGGGCCCATGTGGGGCTCAGTTTCAGGATCCTGGGATCATGACCTGAGCCAAAGGCCAATGCTTAACAACTGAGCCACCCAGGTGCCCCTATGTAGATATTTTAGTAAACAAAACAGCTTTTTTTTTTTTTTTTTAAATCTCCTGCTACTTTGCACTGGCATCTTGTTCTACATGAAAATGGAGAGTTGTGTGTGTTTTTTCTCTCCTTCTCCTACTATTCAGAGAAACAATGGATGATCCTATAACATATGTATCAAATTTCACCTTTCATATCAAATTTCAAGAAAAAAGAAACTCCATTTGTCTGAAGACACTTCTCTTCTACTCTGAAGAGATAATCTGCCTACCAAAATATAGCATAGCCACTGTAGTTCATATAATAATTCCTTTATCTTGCATAACTAAAACTTTGTACCCTTTGATCAACATCTCCCTGTTCCCCCTTCCTCTCAGCCACTGGAAACCACATTCTACTCTCTGCTTTTATGAGTTTGATTCTTAGATTGGACATACAAGTGAGATTATGCAGTGTTAATCTGTGTCTGGCTTATGTCACTTCGCATAATGTCCTCCAAATTCATCCATCTATGTTATCACAAATGGCAGGATTTCCTTCTTTTTAATCAAAGCTTGAGTAATATTCCATTATATATATTCATATACTGCATTTTCTCCTGTATTTGGGAAGTAGTGATAAGTTTTTCTCGGACAATTGAATATAAGACTGTTGAAGGTGAGCTACTCTTTCCACTGAGATGGTGTCACGTGTGTGGGAATTTTGAAATGGGTTTAGAATAGAAATTCCTCCCAGTAAACTGACTAGCTAAGTAACTGAATTCTATCAGGATGCAAGAGTGTAGCATATCTTTGCAGACACTTCACAGATGCTCACTGCTTCAGAAAAATCTGCAGTGGGAAAGTTCAGTGTAAGTTTATTTTGTTTGTATATATGCATCTGTATCTTTTACCCAACAATGATGACTTTAGTAATAACAATGCTGATGTACAGAGAAGAGTTCTAAAACTTGAATGTGCATACGTAACCCCCACATGGTGCTGATGCTGCTTGTTCTAGGACCACACTTCGAGTAGCAAGGGCATACAGCTTATCAATTTTATGTAGAATTCTCCAATAGTTGTGCGGAATAAGTATTAACCCCTTGTACAGATGAGAAGATAGAGGCTAAGAGAAATTATCTGGCACTGTCATGTGGCTGTAAGTTCTCTGCTTCAGCTTTTTTTTTTTTTTTTTGCTATCCTTTAATTGTATTTCTTTAATTTATCTCTTGAATTTCTATTTTTTTAAACTTGTGTTAAGGTTTCAAAATTTTGGGCTTGAAATATGTCCAGTCCCTCAGATAGGGCAGCCCCACTATATTCTGTATATCTGACCACAATACAGCTTCATGGTGACATACTTGTGGAACATGACATCACATAAGGTCAGGATTTTCTGGTAAATAGGATTTTCTGCTAAAGAGGAATTTGGGATCTCTCATTACTTTTGTAGAAAAGGTTCTACCTCAGGTTTTCAATGTGCCACTAAGTAATGCCTTTGAGCTTTTTTTGTTTTTTTTAAAGATTTTATTTATTTATTTGACAGAGAGAGAGAGAGCACAAGGCGGCAGAGCGGCAGGCAGATAGAGATGGAGAAGCAGGCTCTCCAGGGAGCAGGGAGCCTGATGCAGGGCTCGATCCGAGGACCCTGCCGGGATCATGACCTGAGTCGAAGGCAGCTGCTTAACCCACTGCGCCACCCAGGCGCCCCTGCCTATGAGCTTTTAAGCACTACTGTTAGTGGGTGCTACCTGCAGAGGGTCTAGCCAATTGTTATGGGGTTGGTCTTGGCATTAAAGGGCAGGTGCACTGAGTGATTCCAATATGAAATGGAGCCTGAGAACTATTGTTTTAAAAGAACTAATACTTAGGCACCTCCTTACCCAGAACAATGAAATAACAATTTCTGGGTAGAACTCAAACATGGATAATTTTTTTTAAGATTTTTATTTATTTATTTATTTGACAGAGAGGAGAGAGATCACAAGCAGGCAGAGAGGCAGGAGAGGGGGAAGCAGGCTCCCCGCCAAGCAGAGAGCCCGATGTGGGGCTCGATCCCAGGACCCTGAGATCACGACCTGAGCCGAAGGCAGAGGCTTTAACCCACTGAGCCACCCAGGTGCCCCCAAACATGGATAATTTTTTAAAGCTCCTTGATGATTTCAATGTAGAGCTTGTTTAAAAATTACTGCCCCAACTCATTATCTTTGAGGTGAATGTTGTGGTGGAAAGCGGATTATTTTTTCTCCCAAGAAGATGAATGAAAATTATCACGAGGATGGGGGGTGTAGCTTTGGTTAAAATGATAACCATTCTGAAAACTGAAGCAACAAGAAAAGGCCATCAGTAAGATGAAGTCAGTTTGTGCATGTTTTAATTCTGTGGTTTTTCAACAAAAATGCATCAACTCTGAGTTCATCCCATTTGTTCTAATCTTAATGCATGTTTGTGTTGTATTTCTTTCCCATTGCATGTCATAAAATCGAGGATTTAAAGGTAAAGAAGTTTTGAGATCTTGTATTAAGTAAATTGTTAGAACTTATTACATCCTAGATTTTATCCTTCACATTTCCCCCTGTAATTTTTTTTTTCCTGTAAGCAAGGTCATGCAATTTTGTCATGTGAGCTATGTTAGCCTCATAGATCTTGGTTTCTTATCAGGTTCAATGCCATGTCCTTCAAAAAAAAAAAGCAATTATATCAAATTCATGATGTATTGTTCTTGGACAAAAATGGAATATGACAAAAAAATGGAATATGACAAATTCATTTCTCAAGTTTATCTAGCTTGTGGTACAGAAAAACTACAGGGCTATTTTCTATGGTACAAAGAAAATTTTCTTTATTTCCATATGGAAAGTAGCCTCAAATTTAAGAACCTTTCACTTCTTTCTAGAAAGGCATTGAGCTTTAAGTTTCTCTTCACAATGTATTTAGGGAGAAATTTAGTTCCTACTGTGATAAAGGTAAAAATCAAAGTATAGAAGCGAGATTTCAGGTAGTCAGTTGCTTAGCTTACTGTATTATAGACAGATTCAACCTCATGTAAAATAATGGATTTAAACTAACAGTATATATTTTTTAAAGATTTTATTTCTTTATTTGACAGAGAGCGCAAGTAGGCAGAGAGAGAGGAGGAAGCAGGCTCCCTGCTGAGCAGAGAGCCAGATGCGGGGTTCAATCCCACGGGGTTCAATCCCAGGACCCTGAGATCATGACCTGAGCCAAAGGCAGAAGCTTTAACTCACTGAGTCACCCACGCGCCCCTAAACTAACAGTATATTTTTTTAAGCAGTGTACTCTCATGAGGTTAGCTAGTTGATTATTGGTAAGCAGGCAATAAATAATTCTCTCTCATTCATACTCTTGCCCTTACCAAGACCCTCTATTCAGAGTTAAGATTTTAACTTCTGTGTCTCTCAAAGAATTGAGGCAGGGAGAGGACAAAGGAGTTCTTCCAAATGATTGATGATGATGATTTATTGCCTAAAGGCAGATCTCAGTGTGACATTGCCTCATAACAAATTGGTGCTGACAAAAAATCAAGAACTATTAAAAAAAAATGTGTTGGGCCTCCATGGTGAACCATGAGATGCTAAGGTCTCTGATAAGTTTGTGCCATATTGACAGGTGTATTTCTTCAACTCTTGCCAACTTCTCCTAGTTCGTCACTTCTAGAACTTCCCTCCTTCTACTCTGTTTAAGCTGAGTTTCTTTCAGTTCTTGCAATGATAGTATATACTTTCTGGCCTCTAACCTTTTGTGCATGTTGCTCCCTTTGCTTAGATCAGTAATTCTCAAACTGTTCTCAGATTCCCTTAATACACTGAAAAATTGAGAACCACCAACAGCTTTTATTGACGTAGGTTATATTATTCTATCTATCACATTAGAAATTGAAGCTGAGAACATTTTAAATTATTAATTTTCTAATATAAAGCCTTTTTATTATAAATAACATTTTTGTGAAAAGTAAACTATCTTTTAAAACAAAAAGAATTAGTGAAAGGAATAACATTGTTGGTTTTTTTTTTTTCCACATCTCTTTAATGTCTGCCTTAATAGAGGATGGGTGGATTCTTATATGTGCTTCTGGATTCAGTTTTTTGCAATATGTTGTTTTGCTTGAAATATGTGAGCAAAATCAAGCCTCAGACATATATGTGGTTGGAAAAAGAGATGTATTTTAATAGTCTTTTTAGATGATTGTGAATATTCTTCTTTCCCACTACAGTAAAATTCAGCAGCAGTTTCTCACAGCTTAGTTGAGCGGTGGTTACAGGACTAGTTCATAATAAAAATTAAGATACTTAATCATAAATTTACTTCCACTTCTTGGAAAGAACAAAGAAAGCACTGCTGAACATTTTCCCAGATCACCTAACATGAGCTAAAAATCTTGCAATGAGTCCTTTCTGAAACCCTCTTACTGAGATCTCCCCCATGGTTTTCAAGAGTATGTGTTCTCCTTTGGTGCCGTAAGTCAACCAATGATTGCTTGTTTGACCACAGGGTATTACCTGTGGACTTGGGCTGGAAAGAATCAACAATGATTTTTATGGTCCCGTGTGAGTTGGATTTCAAAGTCTACTTATGCAGGTAGATTAAACGATTGAACCATTTTCAGGAGATTGCTGTAAAGATGGAACAACCACAGTCCTACTTTGAGGATTGGTGTTATTCTGACAATACAACCACCGTAAGTTCTTTGGCTTTCTTTTTAGAAGACTCTGATAACCAGTAATCGATACTAAAAATATTGTTGGATTTCAGTGTTTGCATCTGGGCTTTGTGGATTTGTATGCAGAGTTAGACTTCCTGGATTCAAGTTACAGCTCCACTAACTTACCAGTTGTGTGATCAGGTGTGCTTTATTTATGGTCTCTGCGTTTAGCTTCCTCACTTGTAAAATAGGGATAATAATAGCACTACCTCATAAGCTTGTTATGTTCACATGAATTTGTGTTCACTTTAAATCATGTCATTGGGAACTATGTGTATTTGTTAAATAGTTTCTTAACAACAGAACCTGAATACATAAAGTAGGAGATAACCCATGTGAAGATCTGAATTTTTGTACTGTAATTAGCTAAGCTCTTCCACATAGGTAGTATCCTCCACTTTACCTGGATTGATATGTAATGTGAACATAGGATTTACAATAGAAATTAATTATAATCTAAATGCAGTAGTTTTTAGTTAGACACTTGCAGAAAAGGCTTAAAAAAATACGGTAAAAATTACAGGAATCCATAGACATGGTCTCACATGAACTTTTGTGGTAAAGCTCCTCTTTATAGCTGTATCAATGAAATGTTTTAATATATTAAACTAATATATTTTAATATATTTTAACTAATTTTAACTAATACTAAATTTTAACTAGTACTAAACTAATTTTAACTAAATTTAACTAATTTTAACTAATACTAAAATTTTAGCTGATACTAAATTTTAACTAATACTAAGATTTTAACTAATACTAAAGTTATTAGAAGTATAAGATTCAAACTGGTTTTTTTTCTAAGCCCTATGTACAATTTACAAATTTTATTCTATTTATAAATCTATGGGATGGGAGCAATTACCCATTTGTTATTTATGTTCATTAACTCATAAATTTAACAGATTAAATTCTATTTATAATATATTTCAAAAAGTTAATATATCTGATTTTCTCAACACTGTAAAGATCAGACTTACATATCTAACAGCAGAATATCTTAGCTATTTCAATACGACTTCAAATTTTGCCTAAATTTATAAATTAAAAATCAGATTATATTTAATATTAAAACTACTACCTACAAATTGGTCAATCGCCTTTTATGCCTTTCAGGGTAAAATCACATCTATAACAGCAGTTTTAAAAGTTTACGTAAACTGCATGTCTAATAAATCAATAGAGGGTACATATAGCATAGTGGATAATAGTATGAACTCTGGAACTTCACTATCTTAGGTTTAAACCCCAGATTTGCCACTTAATACCTATGTAACCTTAAGTGAATTACTTTTCTGCTTCTATTTTCTTATCTATATAATGCACTATTTTGAGTAGCAAATAGTTTAATATTTCTAAAAACTCAAGAGTACCTGTTACAAAGAATTATATATGGTTTATTAAAATAAATACATTAAATTTCTCTAAATATTAAATTATTTTAATCATTTAAAAACTTAGTATTTGATGATTGCACAACTTATTTCTAAAATTCACCCCAAATTGATAATAAAATAGATTCGATTTACCAATTTCTACCCTTATTTTCAAGCTGGTCTCATTCTTAAACCAGGGCTCTGCTCACTTTGTCAATAGAGAGCTGAATGCCTATAATTACAACTGAGATTCATTTGATCAGTCCCGTAAATTTGGCTCTAACTCAATTTTCAACTTCGATCTGTTTTTAAATCTTGACTCCAAATTTTAATTGTCTGAATGGAAAGGATTGGATTTTTTATCCCCTACACACACTTTAATTTATTCACTATTTGGATTAAATGAATCTTATTATTGCCTAAGGTAATGTTTCATGCTTTTTCATTTTTTCTTTTGGTACTGTGTAGATTTCTATCATTTTCTTGACGGCTTTCTTAATTCTTCTCCCTCTTTTTATTTATTCCTGGATAAGGCATGAAGGAAACAAATTACACTTTAACCTCTGCCCATTGGCAACCTTGCATTATTGGACCTCTCTTAACAAAGCTTTCTAACTGTCCCACTTGCTTCCTTCAGCTGGAATACCTTGGGCCATGTGCTTCTCTGTCTTGCAACACTTTATCAAAATCTGAAAGAAGTAGCTAACATCTTCCATCATCCTGACATCTCCTATCCAGCCCCCTGAAATTCCTATCTTTAGTCATATTATCTGAGTCTCAAAACACAGCAGATGGTTGCTTAATCATACAGCTTCTCTATTTAGAGTAGCAGGAACTGAAATTATCTTAGCTCTCAGTATAAGAAATCCTCACTGTTTCTCATTTGGTCTCCACATATTTTCACAATTTAGCATATGATACTTGTGCTGCTCGCTTCCAAGGACTGATTTCATTATTAGGACTCTCGGTTGCAAGCAACAGAGGATTACTCTGGTTAGCATAAGTTTGAAAGAGGAGACTGGCATTATTGAAGAAAAGCTGTGATAACCGATAGAATCAAAGGAAGAGTGGAACAATTTGGTGGTGGGAAGAATAATAACAGCTGGACTTTGTAGATCTCTGTAGTGTTCAGACATTTTGATGACACAGCTTGAAAACATTTTCATTAATTATCTAAACCCAAGTCTACTTGCAAAGTACTCTTTAGAACTCCAACAGTCGTTTTCAAAATATAGTAATTGTACCTGCTCTGAAAAACTCTTTCATTTTACAGATAAGAAAACTGATCCAGAGGGTTTAAATAATTTGATTATAGTAAACATAATAAAGGTCCTTTGGCACTTAGGACTATTCAAAGGAATTTATTTACTTAAGAGTCAATTAACTCCTAAAGCATTCCTAAGAGTAAATATGATTAAAGTGACATTTTACTAGGGTGCATTGTTAGTTCCTTTGTTGTATCACTGAATATGACACCATGGTCTTTATATTTCTTCATTATACTTTTCTCAGCTCTTCTCCTTTATCTATAACAATACCAAGATTATGTGTGGATTAGTTGCCTAAAGCCAAATCAGTAACACTGAGAACATATTTGAGAATGACTGCCTGGATGTGACAACACAAAAAATATGATTTTTTTCCCCAAAGATATTCTAATTCATTTTGTCTAGTGGCTTGTTAAAATGAGATCCCTCTGAAAAGATTAGCTCTTTGTAAATTGTATTTATCCAACAAGGATTTACTGACCATATACCTTGTGTAAGGCACATAACAATTTGGGGTACATTAATAAACAAAACATAAAGATTAAATATCTGTGGCTTTATGGAATTTACATTCTAGCTAGAGAATAGATGATAAACATACAATGTAATAAATTATACAGTATAATAGCTGATACTAAGCATGGGAAATAAAGTGAGAAGGCAATCAGAAGTTGGAAAGAAGGGTTCAGATTTTAAATAGACTAGTTAGGAAAGTTCTTATTAAAAAGATGACATTTGAACAAAAACTCAAAGGAGGTGAGGGACTCTTTCATGTGGTTATTTAGTGAAAGAACATTAGATTGTATTTCGATTTATTTTGGATTTTTAAATTGAACTTTATTGAGGTATAATTTACATATAATAAAATGCACCCATTGTAATTTTAGAGTTTGATGAGTTTTAATCAATGTATATTTCATATTACCACCTTCCAAAACAAAATATAGAACGTTTCTGTCACCTCCAAAAGTTTATATTCCATTCCAGTCAACCCCCACCTTTTACCACTAGTCCCAGATAATCACTGATCTTTTTTTACCTGTAATTTAGATTTATCTTCCTAGAGTTTTATAACAATGAAATTAAACAGTAGTATGTCTTTGTGTTGGCCTTTATTCGCTCAGCATACATTTTTTTGTGGTTCAGCTTTGTTGCTGTATATCTTAGCAATTCATTTTTTTTCATCCCTATAGCATCCCGCTGCATAAATAGTTTGCATAGTTTGTATTTCTATTTACTGATTGGTGGACATTTGGGTTGTTTCCATTTTCCATTTGCATATAAGGCTGCTATGGATGTTCAAAACAAGACTTTGTGTGGACATATATTTTCATTTATCTTAGATAAACAAGTGTGTGTTTATTTAAAAAAAATGTCAAGTTGTTTCCAAAGTGTTGGCCCCATTTTCTACTCTTGCCATTAATGTATAAGATTTCCAATAGCTTCATATCCTTGCTAATATTAGACAATGTCAATCTTAAGAAATTTTAGCCACTTGAGTGTGTGTGTAGTGGTATCTCATTACAGTTTTCATTTGTATTTTCTTGATGACTAATGAGGTTGGTCACTTGTGAATCTTTTCCTGTGTTGTGTTTGTTCAAATATTTTTTCTATTTTTAAAATCAGTAGTCTGGGACGCCTGGGTGGCTCAGTTGGTTAAGCAACTGCCTTTGGCTCAGGTCATGATCCCAGCGTCTTGGGATCGAGTCCCACATCGGGCTCCTTGCTCCGCAGGGAGCCTGCTCCTCTCTCTGCCTCTGCCTGCCTCTCTGCCTGCCTCTCTGCCTGCTTGTGTTCTCTCTCTGTTAAATGAATAAATAAAATCTTTAAAATAAAATAAAATAGAATAAAATCAGTAGTCTGTCTTGGGGCACCTGGGTGGCTCAGTGGGTTAAGGCCTCTGCCTTTGGCTCAGGTCATGATCTCAGGGTCCTGGGATCAAGGCCTGCATCGGCCTCTGTGCTCAGCGGGGAGCCTGCTTCCCCCCCTCTCTCTCTGCCTACTTGTGATCTCTCTCTGTCAAATACATAAATAAAATCTTTAAAAAATAAAATAAAAATCAATGGTCTTTCTTGATATCATTGAGTTGTAGGAAGTTTTTCTCTATTCTGAATATAAATCCTTTGGTATTTGTATGTATTGTCACTATTTTCTCCTAGGCTATGGCTTGCCTTTCATTTTTTTTTTTAAATGGATAACATACTGTAGATGATGAAGGCTCCCAGATTTCAAGGGAATATGAAATAATTTGGATAAAGCAGGAAATGTTAAAGGTGGATATGATATGAGTGAATTTTGTATGCCAATCATAATTTTGTATAGTCCGAAGCTTTTAAAGTAAATCCCTTTCTTTTGTTTACCATCTAACACTTGATTATATTTTTTCATGTAATTTGTGCCTTGGCTTTTCACATGTGTACATCTTCTTAGCCAGATGTTTCTTTCCTTAACTAGATTATAAATCATCTTTCTTTTGCTCTAAGTTTCATGTCCTTCTTCTGTGTCCACCATAGCAACTTTGGGTTCACTAGATTTTTAAGAATATGTTTATTCATTTGATTAGACTTGGATTCTAAAGCCCAAGTTTTATAAGTATTTGGTGGATTTGTGATTATTTTGGTGGTTTTCTTCATGTGTGTTAGGTTTCTCCAGAGAAACAGAACCAACAAGATGCATATATTCATAGAAAGAGGTTTATTATAAGGAATTGGCTCACATTGTTGTGGAAGCTGAGAAGTCCCAAGATCTGCAGCTTGCAAACTAGAGACCCAGGAGAGCCAGTAATAGAGTTCCAGTCTGAGTGTGAAGGCCTGAGAACCAGGAGAGCTAACAGTGTAAGTTTCATCTGGAAAGCCTGCAAACCCAAGGCCCAGAAGAGCTGGTATTTCAGTTTGAGTTAGAAGGTGGGAGAAAGCAGATGTTCTTGCTCTAAGGCATTCAGTTGGGAGGAGTTCCCTCTTACTAGAGGAAGTATCAGCCTTCAACTGATGAGATGAGGCCCACAGACACTGAGGAGAGCAATTTGCTTTACTGAGTCTACCAATTCAAATGTTAGTCTCACCTCAAAACACCTTCACAGACACAGAATATTTGACCAAATATCTCCGCACCCTGTGGCCCAGCCAAATTGACATATAACACTAACCAGCAACCACGGTAGAAGGAAACTAAAATGGAAAAAAAAAATCTCAATTTACAATAGGGTATGGAAAAATTAAGTAGGCAAATTTCAATATGTGAAGGAAAGATGTGGCTACCTAAACATGTATACTTGGTACCTACTTAAATAAGTATATATTGAATTACAAGATATTTGAAATGAATAAATGCCCACTTGTACTATCAACAACTGTTCACTAATGCTTTTACTACTTTTTTTTTTAAAGATTTTTTATTTATTTTTTTGACAGAGAGAGAGATCACAAGTAGGCAGAGAGGCAGGCAGAGAGAGGGGGAGGCAGAGAGAGAGAGAGAGAAGCTCAGCAGGCTTCCTGCTGAGCAGAGAACCCGATGTGGGGCTTGATCCCAGGACCCCGAGATCGTGACCTGAGCTGAAGGCAGAGGATTTAAACCACTGAGCCACCCAGGCGCCCCTGCTTTTACTACTTTTTATAAAATGTGTTTTAGAACTATATTGTCGAATAAGTTTTCTATATAGCTTGAAATATTCAGATGCCAATTCATAACCACACAAAGCTAGGGTAAGGTGTGTTCCTCATTCAATCACTGGGTTCCTAATATTTCCTAAGTTTCACAGAACATAAAAGAGTACATATTTAGAGAAAGAAGGAAATCAGGTATTTCCAGTTTCCATGAATTACCAGGGTGCTGTCAGACTAACTCATTGGCAAAAACTTTGGTTGAGGATACATAAAAGTCCCATTTCCTTCTTAAACAACCAGAGAGTAGGCATGACTCAGGTTGTATCAGAAGGACTCCTTGCTTCAGCATTTCAGGGACTTAGAATGATGGGCTAGGGCAAGCTTGGGGCTGGGAAGATTGCCTAAGTAAGACATCTCTCCCTAAACCTACCTTACTCATCAGAGACATTGGTAGTGCTGACAGAGGGGAAGCAGGATGGCCTAATGAGATGGAAACACATGGAAGGATCAAGAGCTAGTAAATTTGTAGGTAGCATTTGTAAATAACATTGCCTACATTCTTGTTGACAGAACAGTATGTCTTTTGAAATAGCTGCAGATGGCCAAACAAGGCATGGTTGGGTTTAAATGAGAACTGGAAATCCAGGCACAATATGGTTTCACTTTGTAACATTTCAAGTTCTTTGGCACTGACTTAACTGCTGTGAGGAGTCCACACAGTCCTTCACGTCACAGTTTTCTTTTAGCTTGACAGAGCATCTATTGCACCAGGCACAGAAAACCCCAGAGGGATTCATTTGGATTTAGGCTTTGGGTGGGAACTGGGTCAAATTGTGTTCCCAGCTCATGTTCTACAAATCATGTTTTTGAGCCAAATGAAAAACACCCATCCCTTGAAGGTCGACATACAACTGGGTTGTACTTCACCTGGTGAGATTGGATTTTCAAGCAAGGAGTCTAGGGGCCAGTTATGGCTAAACTTAACACTCACTCCAAGTTATAGGAGAAATTTCAACAGCATAAGAATGTTCAGTGAGACCGTCAGCACTCTTATCAGAATGCAGTTCCTGTTTGACTTTTTTGAAGGATGGGTACTTGTTTCTTAAGATTTCTCCTTGGAGAGGGTAAAATTGAATATTTTTCTTCCCTTAATAAGATACTTTCAACGAGAGGATTTTTATTCCTGAAGCCAGGGGGATTCAGTGATATTTACCTACCTCTTACTGCCATCACATGTTCACATGAATTCAATTTACTTACAGCCCCAGCCATTTGCTAAAGAAAGGAATTTCTTTTGAGGGTATTTTCACAGGACATAGAATCTTTCCAACTAGCATGTAATTTTTTACATAATTCCAAATTTGGATATAAAAGTTTATATCTTTATTTTTATGCATATTTATCCCCAGTTCATTATATTTAGTATTTCTATGGACAAGTTTAGGATGAGCCCTTTTTTTTTTTTTTTTGAAGAATTTCAGATCACTGAGTTCACATGGCTAAGGTAGAAATTCATTTTTGTGGCCTCATTAAATATAATATTCAAAACAAATCTGTATTTTCATTTGGTAATATCTATTTTTTTAAGATTTTATTTATTTATTTGACAGAGAAAGAGCGAGAGAGGGAACACAAGCAAGGTTAGTGGGAGAGGGAGAAGCAGGCTTCCCGCCAAGTAGGGAGCTCAATGTGTGGCTCGATCCCAGGACCCTGGGATCATGACCTGAGCCGAAGGCAGATGCTTAACGACTGAGCCACCCAGGCACCCCCATTTGCAATGCTTTGAATAAGATAATATCATGTAATAATATCTTATAATGTAACATCCACATGTTGCCATTCTCCTATTCATACATTTTTACTGTCCAGAAAGAGTGGCATGGAAAATGTAGTAGACATTTTTCCATTTGAAGCGCACATCTAGGACTGACTACTGGTGGTACTTCAGACATTTTCACAGCGTGTTTTCTTCCTGGGAATTATCAAGTTAGCTTGGGATCTGGACAAGTTACCAAGAATTCTGAGAATCTAAATTCTAAAAGTAGTTGTTTCCGTTCAGAGGTCAGGTGCCCTGGCCAGTGAAAGGGCAGTATTGGGGCAAGTGATCATTCATCATGATGTCTGTCTGAGAATGGCTGCTTCTTTCTATAATCTGAAGGGCGGAGAATGCTTCTTCCCAACCGCCTAACCCCGTTCGGCCTCCTCAGTAAACATCTGCTGTAGGGGCCTGTCGCCCTTGTTGGGGGCAAGAACTTCTTAAATATTGGTAGGATTGGTTGCTGCTCTTCTCTTGGCTGCTGGCAAGACTAGCTACGTTTGGAAGCTGACTGTGATTAACTTTTTTTCATAAAAAGTTATGATGATGATGATGCCTCACCAAGGCTAGTCTTGTTCTCAGGGATTCTTGAGTCCTGTTTATGGTAATCATATTATTCAAACTGGGATACCTTTGAGAGCAAAAGTGCTGCTCTTAATAATTATCCTAGTTCCTGTGGAAAATAGGACTGTCCCAGGCCAACGAGCAAGAACATCCACTCCAGCTGTAATGGTGTAGAGGTGGTTTCACGGGGGCACTTATAGTGAGAAGGATTGACAAGTAGGGAGATGAGCTCTGTCATAAGGTGAACTAGCTGATGGATTAAGGCTGTGCACACGCAACAACCTTATAAATCACAGGCCACCAGCAACAATGCAGGAGGGAGACACAACATCATTGCTTTGTCACTCACTGTAGCTTGGTTTAAGGAAGCCAGGATTTGTTCAGTTTTGTGTCACAGATCTTTTTTGAAATCTGATGAACGCTAACCAAATGCTTTCCAGAAGAATACACATACAGGTGAAATTTTGCATTTCCACTTCCAGGGAAGCCTCACTTTCCAGGAAGCCACCTATGAAAATATGGACCCTAGGTTTATCAGCCCTATAAGGAAGGCATAAACTGCACAAAATACCTTTATTATTACTCTTTTCAAAGGTGTTATAATTTAGGAGCATATAACTTGTGGAATCTATTGTAAAAGACATGATCAAACCACTGTGAAACCTTAAGTTCCGTTTTCTGAGTATGCATCACTGATTTTGAACCAACTGGGGGACTGTAAAGTAATTCATATTATCAGAATTCAGCATGTTCTGATCCCAAGAAAATTATTTCACCAGAGGTGTTAATTTTTGACAGTGATGATAACTTGATGATATTCTGTAGTTGATGTGGCATTTTATAAGGAATGTTAGAGCAAGAGTAAAAAAAAAAAAAATTTGCATTAGCCTAGTGCTTTGTACCAGGTATGCATCCAAAGACATTACATGCATATGTCAACTGTCCTACATATAACCCTTGAAGAAATGTGTCTTAAATTATATTTCCATTTTATAGATGAGGAAATCAAAACTTGGAGAAGCAAAATAACTTCCTCACACAGTATCACATTAGGCCAGGCTTTCTGACTCTGAAACTTAGGCCCTCACCTTTTATAAAATGTAGGCCATGATTCATGAGTATCCTGCTTTTTTTCTGCTGATATTATAGTATTATAATCCTCTATACAAGCAGGAGAAAACATGGTAACATAGGCTAAGGAAAAATGGTCTATGGCAGGACACAATTTGCCTCACACTTCATGTTAGAAGTGCCTCAGGAGAAAAGTAGCGAGGATTTTTAAGAGTCCAAGAGTAGCTGTGATAGAAAATGAAGATGTGACAAGATATAAAGGTAAAAATTGGTCTTCTGGCTGGCCTTCAGGAAACATAGATTCCAGTTAGCTTTCATCTTGATTCCTTACATCTTTCACACTCTTGCTTTCTTCTTACCTTCTATAGTGCCATATTCAATGGCTTTCCATCTCACCCAAACGTCTATCCCTTTCCCTGTACATTTAAAGAAATTACAAATTGTTTTGGGGCATCTCAAAACCCTCCAACCATTGCCTTCAGAAAGATGGAATCACCCTCAATACAAGGAATCAAGAGGAAAATGGATAAACTATAGCATAGGCATACAATTTAAATCTATACATTGGAAAAGATAAATGAATTAGTATTAGTTATTAATGTGAATGCCTCTTGGAAGAGTTGAGCAAATAAAGCAAGAAGAATATATGGAGTATGATATAATTTAGTATTGTGTATCATTAGGGATACAGACATATGTAGTAAAATGATAAAGAAATGTATAACAATTCGAAACACCCAATCCAAGTTAGTGGTTATTTTTGGAGCAAGGAATAGAGAGAAGTGTCCATGAAGTGGTATATAGGGGGAGGGGCTTCAGTTCTAGTGTCTTCAGCCAAAGGAAGTGAGGGAAAAGTCCAGGACGGAGGAGTTATCCAAGAACTATCAGTTCTCGATACTTCTAGCAGCTGGGAGAATGGGTGTTCCTATCCTATAGCTGAGATCTGGGTGGGCATCACAGCATCCACTGAATCATTGCTTCTTAAACTTGCCTGCACATTAGAATCACTTGGGGGAGATTTGTAAACTCTCAAAACCCAATCTGCATGGCAGACCAGTTAAATCATACTTTCTGAAAGTGGAGCCCAGGTATTGGTACCCTAAACTCATGGGATTCCAATGTATAGCCATAGCCTCATTGAAGAAATACTGCATTTTAGTACATCCTTCCACTTATTTTTTTTGAGGTATTTTTTAAGGTATTTTTTTAGGTATTTTTTTTTAATTCTTGCAGGAAGGTCTTATTATCTACAGAGCTCTTTTATTAAATTTATTTCTCTCATCTTATTTAAATTGCTACTTTTAAAATTTCATTTTCTAGGATTGCTAGTGAATAGAAATAAGATTAATCTTTTTAAAAATCTTATGTCCAAGGACCTTGATATATTTTTTAGCTTCTCACACATTGCCTATGTTCTCTTTTGTAGATGTCTTTGTAAATAATTATGTAGTATGTGGATAATAATTGTTTAGTTTCTTTCTTTTTAATCTTTATACCTTTAAACAATTTTCTGTGTTACTGTGATTGCTTAGACCTTAAAGGCCATGCAGATTAAAAGTGATGATAACAGGAAATTATTCATTCTTGGATTTAAAGGGAAGGCTTTTAAATGTTCATTATTAAGTATGATATTTATTGTAGGTTTTATGTATATCCTCTTCATTGGGTAATGAAGTTCTCATTTATTCTTCATTTTTATAAAAGTTTTATCATTAATTGGTATAGAATTGACTGAGTTCTCTTCCTACCCATGCAATTATCTAAATGTTCTTCAATCTGTTAACATGATGAATAACATTTTCTGTTGTTAAATTTTTCTTGCATTTATGGAACAAATCCAACATGTATTACCCCTTTCTGTTTCAGTTCTATTCATAAGTGAATTTATTGTAAAGCTTCCTTTTCATATTATGATATTGGTAATAAGGTTATACTATCCTCAAAATAAATGTTACTAGCATGTTTCTTCTTTCCCTGGTAGAGTTTGTGAAGTCTGTAACAATCTTTTCCTTTATTATTTAGTAGAATTCATTTGTAAATACAACATGAGATGCTTGGGACTACCTGAGTAGATTTTTAACTACTAATAGAATTTCTTTGGTGAGATAAGGACTTTTTATGTTTTCTATTTCTTCTTGAGGGAGTTATACTAAGTATATTTGCAGGAAATTGTCCATTTTATTTCAGTCATCAAGCTATTGACATAATGTTAATAATGCTTACCCCGTTCTGAATTTTAGGGCTCCATAGTTACCCCTAATATAATTTATTTGTCCCTTTTCTGTCTTTTTTTTTCCTGTGATCTTCTCTGGGGAAAACATATAAATTGGCTTCATCTCATGTTAAGGACTAAACATATATTTGTATTCAAATACTTCATTCAAAGGAAACATTTGGATTTGACTAGTGCTCTTCTGTAAACAAGTAAGGTAAATTCTAATAAGAGGCATAGTAGGCATATTTTGAAAAAGAGGTACATTAAACTCAAGACTTGTTAGAAGTTGTCCATTCTGCTTATAAATAGGACTGCTTTGTGGTCATATACTGTCCGAGGTTTTTTGTTGTTCTTGTTAACAATTTAAAATTTTAAAAATATGGAAAACAATAAATTTAAAGTATACAAATTGATTAGTTTATTCATTCATTTATTCAACAAGTATTTATTAGATACATAATGTGTATCCGTCATGATCTTAGGCATACCGCATTACTAGGCACTGCCATTCTCCTGGCCTAGAATGCATAGTGCCCTTGTATTGTGCTATTTCTAGAGATCTTTAAAAAAAAGAAAAAAAGAAAAAGGAAAGGAAAGGAAAAAAAGTGTTCATAAGGGCCAAAATCAACAAGAGGATGAAAACACTGCATCAAATAGTTGATGGAAACTAAAACATTGGGCTTCCTCTCTGCCTCTCTTCAATCTAAGTCTTTGTGACAGGAGTATATTTAGGTATGTTACTCTCCTGGTGCTATTGTTTATGTCAGATTGATGTCACCCAGTGAGGGGATCATTTGCTTCATACCATTTAAATTACTAGTGGAATTTGAGTAGCATACATATTTCTTTAACTGAGGTTTTTTTTTTTTAATTTCATCACCGTCATTTCTAATATTTTCTGAGACAGATTTGGTTGCATAGTTATGTCTACTCACATAAGGCAAAACATTTTGGTTTTCAGAATACATAGTCCACAGTGGTATTGCCAAAATCTAAGAGTCAATGACCAGTTAGATGATTATAAAGTGTCTTTAAATGATAAGGTTGTATGCAATTATAAAATGTTGCTTAGGTTATTACAATGATTTTGCTAAAGTGGGTAGTAGAATATAGCTCTTAAGAGCTTCAATTTGTGAAAAGTAGAATAATTTTCCTCTATTTCTTATGGTTATGGACCAATAAAACAAAACTTCTTTATTATGTAATAAGAATTAAGGTGGGAGCTTTACACATAATTGATCTTCACCAGTCATGTAAAATAGATATATGTATTTTTAAGATTTTATTTATTTCTTTGAGAGAGAGCACACAAGCAGAGGGGAGAGGGAGAGGCAGAGGGAGAAGCAGACTCCCCGTTGAGGGGGGAGCCCAAGGCAGGGCTCTGTCCCAGGACCATGTGATCACAACTTAAGCCCAAAGGTAGGATGCTTAACTGACTGAACCACCCACATGTTCCTAAAGCAGATATTCTTAACAAGTGCTTTTTGAGTTGAAGTAGCTTAAATTCCTATAAGAAATAAGTATCAGATTTAAACTGAGGTTTGAGTGATTCCAAAGATAAGGAATGAATGGTAGGCATTTTAAGGAGTCCTCTAACTCATTGTGTGAATGTATTTTAATAATTTATTGTTCATCTTTACAGTTTTGGCAGTTGGGCTATTTCTTAATTGGTATTTTTTAAAAACTTAAATTTTATTTTACTATTTTGTTTCTGTTTGGTGATTTGGTGATTGTATTCAAAACCCTATCTTTTATGAAGACATAAGGATTTCATACTGTGGACTTGCTAAGAGCTGCTCTACTACTTCTTTGAGAAATTTTTAAAATCTTAATTCTGAATGAAAAACTAGATGTTTGTAAGCAACTGCAAGAAGAGAGGGTAAATAATCATAATTTGTCCAGAAACAGTATAATAGTCTTCCCGGTGGTTTCTGGAAAATTCTCAACAGCAGGTCAACATTTCTGGACTTAATAATGGAAAGTACAAGTAATGAGAAATTATAAGAACTTTTGGATTCTGACCCGGCTGAATAGAATATATATTCTTTTCTTTTTCAATTTGTATCAAAAAGGAGGTATCTGGCCTATCTGAGCATGAATGATTGATTTGGTGGAACTGTGTTCTCAGCATGATTATAAGAGTCCTCTAATCTTTACAAGGCAAAGCTTTTCAATTAGATGATAAATATCTAAAAAAAATATAGTCTACTTTTATGCTCTTGATACAATGAATTGTTATAAAACCCAAATTCCGTGCAAAGAGATGAATGAGCCAGCTGTTTGATAGTTCTCATCAGTGGGATATTTTATAACCCTTTCAGCTATTTTTGAAAACACATGGAAGACAGAGTATATTCTTCATGAAGTGGGTGTGACATTCTCTTCAGTGTCTCCATATGGTTAATGCTCACCTCTTGATTTCCTGGATGTTTCTGCCCAATGCTTTCCCCCTTTGGCTTGGCTATAGGTCTCTCCTCTGTTAGTCTTAGGCATATACCTCATGGTTCCCTTTCAAGGAGTATATTTCCTTTAAGATTTAAGCTCCTTCGACAATTAATCCAAACTTGTGTCTTTACCTAGAAGTCTAGGAATCATTAAATTATTTATGTATCTGGGAGAACAACCCTATCTATAACACAATAGATTTCTTTGGACATCTTTATTTTTTAGTGAAGTACAATTGGCATACAACATCCTATTAGTTTCAGGTGTTTATCATAGTGATTTGATGATGCTTTTATACATTAAAAAATGATGCTCCTGATAAGTCTAGTTATGACCCATCACCATGCAGAGTTATTACAGTATTCTTGACTACATTCCCTATGTTGTACATTACATCCCCATGACTTACTTATTTTATTACTAGAATTTTGTCCCTCTTACTCCCCTTCATCTATTTTGCCTGCCTCCACCCCCTCCATAACTAACATCTTATTTCTTATATCTATAATGGATATAACTTCTTGAAAGTGAACTATCCTTTTCATGTACCAAAAAGGTCTCACGTGTAGATAACTTGATTATTTGCAAACACTTGCAAAGAAGGTATCTTGTGAAGTTCAGAAAGAATGATTCATTATTTCTATTTTGCAGAGGTTAGAACTAAAGTTTTGAGGACTGAAATGGCCTAGTATACAATGTCACATGGCTGATTGGGGAGAAACACTCAGTTCTCTTGGCTTCTAGTCCGATACTTTCATGATCCATTTACACATCACTTTTATCTCTACGACATCATTTGGTCCTTAAAATAATACAGCATATAGACAGATTTGGTCTTCCACTAGTTGAGAGATGAGAATATTGAGCCTTAAAGGATTTTTGCCTAAGGCTACAGAATGAGAAACATTTTGCTTCCAAGTTCATTTCCACTGCAATTTGCTGGCTTGCCCATTTTAATAAATCCTAAATGGCCTATTAAAAATTCTACAACCTCTTGGTTTTTAAAAAATTTCCCTTTATGTTCATAATTAAAAAGCACATTAAACTAATACATCAATACTTTATATAGAAGTCAGTCTGAATTCTTTAGGGAATTCAACCTGCTGTTCATGAAGTACTAAAAACTGGCAAATAACCCCCCCTTTTTTCAAATAGCCTTTTTGATTGAGACCTACATCTGTTCTCTTGCCAATAAAATAAACATTTCTTAAGTGATACATATGATATAAAACTTCTTAAAATATGGAAATTCTTTTCATTCCTCTAAGCCAAAACTAAAAAGCTCTTATAATTCCTTTCCTTGAAAACTAAATTGATATTAATTTAATACCACCATTATCTGTATCTTTTAAAACATCTGTTTATTTGCTAAATGTCCATTATGAAGTAGTTCAATATTTATTACCAGGAAAATAATGTTATATTCTGATTCCACCAATAATAAATGAATAGAAAATGAAATAAAAAATGTTCTAGCTCAATGTTATCTCTAAAAGTTGCAGGACTTTCTTTGAGAAAGTCACTTCTCTATTCACTGAGGTCCTACAATAGTTTTCTGTTACTGCTCTTAAACATTACCACAAATTTAGTGTTTGGAACACACAGATTTGTTATGTTGTATCTCTGTAGATCATAAGTCTGACCCATGTCTTGTGCTAAAATCGTAAGAGTTGACAAGGCACGTTCCTTTAAGGAGGCTCTAGCAAGAATCTTGTGTCCTTGCTCATTTGGCTTATTGGCAGAATTCATTTCTTGTTGCAGGACTAAGATCCGTTTTTTGTTTTTTTGTTATTTATTTGTTTGTTTTGTTTTGTTTTGTTTTGTTTGCTGGTTGTTGGCTGGCTCTCAGCCTGGAGAGTCCACCTACATTCTTTGATTTGTAGTCCATTTTGTCTTCAAAGCCAGAATGGTCATGACTGTCCTTTTCCCACCTTCTTTCTTGCATTTTATCTGTCATCATATTTCTTTGACCATAGCTGGAAAGGAACTGCACTATTAAGAGTTACGTCATTCAGTTAGGCATAATCCAACAAAATCTCCCCATCTCAAAATCTATACTTTTAATCATGTCTGCAAAGCCCTTTTTGCTAGCTATAAGGTAACAATCACAGGTTCTGGGAATTAGAGTATAGACATTTTGTGGGTTTACTACTCTGCCTACCACAGGTCCCTTAAGAGATTCTGTGACTCTTTGATTCACATTTTTGGCTGCAGAATAACTGCTTTTGACTTCAGGGAAATAAGAAATATTGGAAATATTGTGGCTCCTGTTTTCCTGGAACTCAAGGTCTTTCAGTTTAATTGCATTAAAAATAACTTTTTGGAGGGGCGCCTGGGTAGCTCAGTTGGTTAAGCATCTGACTCTTGATTTTGGCCCAGGTCATGATCTCAGGATCATGAGGGTTCTTTCTGTCCCTCTGTTCCTTCCCCGACTTGTTCACTATCTATCTCTCTGAAAAAAATAAATAAAATCTTAGAAAAAAAAAAACTTTCTGGAAAAAACAGACTCAGCTCCAATTTATGCTAAATATAGAAAATAAAAGCTTGATTTTTGTTAATTCAGTCACTCGATGCAATGGGAACAATTATAGTCTTGGTTGTTTAGTGTCAAAATGATTGAAGGTCGCACCTTGAAGATGTGAAGCAGTGCTATGCAAATGTAATCATAATTAATGTAAATAGCTAGTGTTCATTAAAAGACAACATTCAATTTTTTTTTAATTTTATTTATTTATTTGACAAAGAGAGAGATCACAAGTAGGCAGAAAGGCAGGCTGAGAGAGAGGGGGAAGCAGGCTCCCTGCTGAGCACAGAGCCTGATGTGGGGCTCCATCCCAGGACCCTGAGATCATGACCTGAGCAGAAGGCAGAGGCTTTAACCCACCGAGCCATCCAAGCACTCTGACAACATTCAATTTAAAAGAAATGTAATATAATAAATATTTGGTCTTTGCCTCTGGTTCCTGGCAAACAATTCCTAAAACTGTTGAACCTCCAGAATGATTAAGAATGTCTTTGTATGTTAATGACATGTCAGCTGGCTGGGGGCCCCTACAATAAGTCAGGATGGGGGCTAGTTGCCAGAAGACAAATGTACAATTAGAGAGTTGAACTTTTAGCTCCACTCCCTGACTCTGTTTCCTTTAACCTATTATTTTTTTTTTTTTGTCAAATCTGCTGACATTGAATGAGCTTTTAAATTTCAACATACATAATTTCAATTTTTTAAAGATTTTTTATTTATTTATTTGACAGAGAGGGAGAGATCACAAGCAGGCAGAGAGGCAGGCAGAGAGAGGGGGAAGCAGGCTCTCTACTGAGCAGAGAGCCCAAGGCGGGGCTCGATCCCAGGACCCTGAGATCGTGATCTGAGCTGAAGGCAGAGGCTTTAACCCACTGAGCCACCCAGGCGCCCCTCAACATACATAATTTCAATTGAAATTTTTTATTTCTGTACATTATAACCTTTTTCTATCTGCTTATTTCTCAGAGTTTTACTGTAGACTTTATAATTCCATTTTTCTTTTACAATAGCTATTTTCTGTTATGTCAAACAGTTCCAATATCTGCAGTTCTTTCCATTTAGGTCTTTGTTTCTTATGGGCTGACTCTCCTACATAGTGGCTTGTTTTCCTGTGTTTGGTGATTGTTATTTTGAGGTCATTCTTGCTTTCAATCTGTAGGAGACCCGTGGAGCTACCTTAGGAAAGCTTTCAAGTAAGGACAGTTTGCCTCCACTGTTGAGGGGGTGGGGGTGGGTGAGCTATCCCAGATGCTGCAGATCCTTTCATCTTTGTTACAGGTCAGAGGAGGAATCTCAGACTCAACTTTGCCTCCTGGTGCTAGTCCTATATCATTGTTTCTTTGGGACTCTTGCCTCTCAATGTTGTCTATTGATTTAGCCTATCTCCCTGCCCCTCTGGCTGCCCACTACTCAAATTCTCTATGTGTTGAGCCTAGACTCCCTTCCTCTGTGGGCCTGCCTCATGTTTTTCAAATTCTTTTTTGACATTTTTATCGAATTCTTTAGAGATTGCTGCTTTGTCACGTGCCTGACCCAGTCGACCCCTGGAAGCCCTGGGGTGAGCTCTAGTTTGTTGGTTTGTCTATTTCCTTTTTTTGGAGGGAATGTGACTCTAGAAACTGTTTCCTACCTTTTGTGACACCAGCAGTATCTCCAAGAATGTGCAATATATAGTTCTAGTTGTGAATAATATCGTTGCTCATACTATTTAGATACCAGTGTTCCTGGAAGTAAAATAAGCCACTGGTTTCTTGGCATGAAGACATACAAGCAGGAATCCCAGCAGATAGCTACGTGTTTGTATACTGAGGGCATGAAGGAGCTATATAGAGGGAGTTAGATTTTGAGAACCAAATGTGGCAATGACTATCTCACTTGTATTTGTGACTAACTACTAAGAAGAACCCAGATATTGGACATCATGGCAAAGGTAAAAAATACAGTCAAATCTGTGTTTGCTTTGTGGGAAGAAAGGCATGATAGTTTCCATGCTATTAAGAATATTCTAGTTACTAAGTTCTGAAATAACTTTAAATAGAAGCTTATCATGGGCACACTACAAATAAAAGAACTTGTGATGAGCACACTATGCAGGCACACACATGAGTGGTGCCTTTATTCAGTATTTCATGTCTGCTTCACTCAATCATAAAGCAAGGTTCACATGATTGTAGAGTAGGTTCAGGTTTCAAACTCAGTAGCATTTTTTTTTTTGGACAGGAGAGAGATCACAAGTAGGCAGAGACAAGCAGAGAGAGGTGGGGAAGCAGGCTCCCTGCCAAGCAGAGAGCCCGATGCGGGGCCCTACCCCAGGACTCCAAGACCATGACCTGAGCCAAAGGCAGAGGCTTTAACCCACTGAGCCACCCAGGCACCCCTCAGTAGCCCCTCAGTAGCATTTAAATAATTATTTAATTTGGCTTCAAACACATCACACAAAGCAAAGCATAATACCGTTACTCAACAAACGAGATACAAAAAGGGGTAAGAAGTGAAGGAATTGAACACAAAATCAGTTCACGAGCATGCAATTGAGGTGAAGCCTCAGTCTAGTCCAGGTCAACTCTCAGGGCTTACTGCTTATTCAAGTCAAGAGGGATCTCTGTCATGTTCAGAGAAAAAACAGGCAGAGGCTTTGGTGGCAGTTGCCTTTCTGATGTGGTCAGATGTGGAAGAATCTGGAGAATCTGACAGGTTGCTGCAAAAGTACTACCTTTGTAAAGGAGTTTAATCAGTCTTGGGCTTCCTCTGGTTTTGGTGATGATCAGCTCTTGGTTCTTCCAGGCTCTCTTGGTTTTGCTGGTTATCAGTTCGGGGTGATACCAGTGTGTACTAGTTTTTGAGATATCTGGTCTTAGGTGCAATGCCTTTGCCCACTTACATTCCCTACTTGACATGAGTGACTCCATTTTGCCTTCTACAGACCTATTTTGTTTTCTCTAGAAAGCATAAAAATCTGGGTAATACATGAATGATCTAGATGAGGAAAATTCATCTTCCATCCCATTCTGTACGTAGGTATATAACTATGGAGGAGTTAACATCGCATGGCCAAACATCTATGGATAACATGTGAAAAGCTCCTGAATTATGGAGTTTTATAATTATAAAGGAGCATCTCCATTTAGCCCTTGCACGGAAGTAAGTTCATAAAGGGGACAAGCTTTATTGAAAGAATCAGTGAATGACACCATCAGTTTAGGACAAGGTTTGGTTTCCAGACCCACGTTCTTTTTACCGTAACCTGCTGCCAGGCTAAGGATATATGAACAATGTCTTCAGGGACAAGCTGGATGGAGGACAAGGGTCTTTAAATTTAAAAAAACAACTAAAATTGTAGTTGGATTTATTCAGGTCTTTAACAAAAAGCACTAATTTGTGAAGAAACCTTAGCAATAACAAATCTTTCTTGAATTATCACTGATTAAAACGTCATGTTGTCTATTGATTAAAACAGTGTGTGTGAGCAAAGGAAAACTTGTAGCCTCATTTCTTCCTAATGAAGTAGAATTTGGCATTCATCTGAAAAATTAATAATGTGTTTTAATTTTCATGGTGCCCATTTCTATCATTTCAGCCTATTGAATAGTGGATAAGGAAAAAAGAATATGGGGAGTGATAAGAATAAAACTTTTGTAGCAGGTACTTTGTAATACTCACACTGTTGCCAAGCATGACTCTAAGTGGTTTATGAATTTTAACACACCTACTCCTCCCAACAACCCTTCAGAGTAGGCCTTGTTGCAATTTATATTTTAAAGATGGGGAAACAGAGACACAAGAAGATTAACCAACTTACTCTGGGTCTAATAAGAATATGGACAACATATCTCAATATCGAATTCCCAAAGTGAAATAATTTCTGAATCCTTATATATGTAGGGGCACCTGCGTGGCTCAGTCAGTTAAGCATCTGCCTTAGCTCGGGTCATGATCCTGGGTGCTGGGGTTGAGTCCTGCATGGGGCTCCCTGCTCAGTGGTAGGCAGTCTGCTTTTCCTTCTCCGTCTGCCTCTTTTCCCTACTCCCTCTCTCCCTTTCTCTCTCAAATAAATAAATATTTTTTTTGAAAAAAACCTTATATATTTAGAAATGAATAGCAAAACAAAATGACCTTATAAATCTAAATGAAGATTTTTTTTTCATATCTGGTCATATGATGGCTTCTGAAGACATTTGCCCAAGTTTGAGTCCAAGATTTCAGAGATCTACTCAAATCCATTCATTATTTCACTGATCTTCTCCATCACCCCGTCTTCTGGACTGCTTTTGTTGATGTTCTTCAACAAAGCACAGTTTTACCATGAGAATCATTGACGTTCATGTAGTAAGACAAGCAAGGCCAGAAAAACTCTATAGACAGCAAGGCGCTCTGAAGACAAGTGCCAACAGCAATAATATTGTAAAGTTTTTATGCGAACCCAGAAGACATCTGTAATGAGTTATACTCATTGGATAGTTTTATGTGATTGCCACCTTAAGTGAGGTGCCTACCCATTGAAGTCCGTAATAGAATGAAGAATTGCTTCATAAAATTGAAATGAAGAATAGCTATGAATTGAAGATGACAATAGGAAAAAATGTTGATGGCAAAGGATGTAGAGATTGTTGGATTGAATAGAAGAATATGATCTTGAATTAAATAAAAGAATTTGACTTTGCTTATTCAGAATTCTTTTGCAGATAAACCAGAATGTTTTTCCAACATCTAGACCTAAATAAATTATAGCACATACACTACAGAGAATCTACAACCATGATCAGTGTGTCAATATTTATTTTTGTATTTGGTTCAGAAATGCCACATGGCACATTATACTCAAGGAACTTACCATGACCTAAACAGCTTCGTAAGCTTACTGCAAATAAATCACTTGAATGGATTTATCCTCTTGGATATTTTCTCAAGTCATAGGATGAACTGAAATTATAATAGAATGCAGAGTAGGAAATCCATATTTTGCTGCTGTGTTTGTAGGGAAATTGAGAAGGACATTGTTAAGGATGCTATCTCACATTTTCTATGTTGGCCCACAGAGGAGATGTCAGACAGATTTCCGTGATAAGAAGTTGTGCTCCTCTCAAGTGATTGCTTATTACAATTCTTGGGACTTCATGTATCTGGTAAGTGAATATGTTTTTCTCTTTGCTTTGGGCACTAGGAATCTCAAAGTGGAATTCACAGAGAATTTTATAACTGTGTAAGCTCCTGTTGGCTTCAAGTTTCATGTATTGAATGCCTCTAACAGGCCAGCCTTTATTAATACTCCTTTGCACTCATTTCTCAGTTTGTCCTTGACTCTGTGGTGGTATCTATAAGCAACTCCAAATCACTATGAAAGCATTTTAGGGTATACTTACCTGAACAGATGTTTTTCCTTATCAAAACTTTTAAGTATGATAAACAAGGATGAAAGGAATGAATTATCGAATATGGTATGATACTTTCACATCTGAAGAAGATCAGAGAAATAATAATGTTCTATAATTCCAGTAATGTAAAGAAAGAAGCAGATACACAACTCAAATACAGAACAAATACTAAATAAGTGTTATTGAAAGGAATTACAGCACCAAAGTCACTTAGAACTTGAAATTTACAAGATGGCTGTGTACTGGAAACACTTCTACCAAAGCCTTTGAGATGTATGAGCTTTGTAACCTATTTTGGTTCGTGTAAACCAATTGTAAATTATCCATCCTACTTGTTCATCCATTTAGCCAGTGGGGGGAATTCAAGGGACCAAATTTGATTTGTTATACATTTGCTTTGGCTTATTTAAGGCTCAGATTTTTGGAACCGAATTTCAATAACATAAATAACAGTGCTGGAATTGTGATTTGAGACCAGGCAGCTTGTTGACTTCATACTCTAATCACTGCATTGGATTGTTTGTATCTGTAGAGGTAGATAAAGTTAATGTGCGGTAACAAATGACCTCCCAAACTTAGGGGCTTTACACCATAAAGAGTTGATTTTCTCATTCTCATTTACATGTTCACCATGGGCTGGCTGGGGTTTTGCCATCTGTTGTCTTCAGTTTCGGACCTGGGCTGATGGAGAAGTTCCTGTCAAGGGCATTGCTGGGCTCATAATAAAGGGAACGTGGTTTCATGTACTGGATCTCAATTCTTCTGAAAAGTGGCATGTTTCTTTTTTTTTTTTTCTTAAGATTTTGTTTATTTATCTGACATAAGGATCACAAGTAGGCAGAGAAGCAGGCGGGGGTGGGGGGTGGGGGTGGAAGCAGGCTTCCTGCTGAGCAGAGAGCCTGATGTGGGGCTCGATCCCAGGACCCTGAGGTTATGACCTGAGCCGAAGGCAGAGGCTTTAACCCACCGAGTCATCCAGGTGCCCCAAAAAGTGGCATTTCACCTTCTATTCACATTTCATTGTCCAAAGCAATTCTGGTGGCTAAGCCTGTTAACAGAATGGGGAGATACAATTATCCCACAGAGGAGCAGTGAATATTTTGAATAATGATACAGTATAAACACTGTTGGAAAAAGTCTTAACCCCTGGTGTTTTTTGTTTTGCTAGATTGAACCTGGTATAGGGTTTAGTGCCTAAACTTTGGCTATCTGTCTAGTCCGTAGACTGTCACCATCGGGTTCTGATCCTGGCACAAATAAATGGCACTTCCCTCTTCCTATCATGTCAGGATGCCAGCTCTTTGAAGTGATAAACCTGAAACAAAGGCCTCCCAGCAGGGCCTAGTTTCATACATTTTTTTCCTACACCACTTTATAAAGGATAAGTAGGAAGGATATATGTGACCTTGGAAAAGGTACGAGGTCTGGTATATGTGTACCTCATGCAGTTCTGAGGATTAAATGATGGGGGGCAGGGGTTACCTTTAGCAGGAATTTGGCACATGATAAGTGCTCCATACATTTTTGTTAGTAGTAGTATTCTAGCACGATATCTTCTGCAGACTTCATGGCTCACCTAATATTGAATAGTCATCTAGGGAAATCACTTGCTTTTAAAAAGTTGAGGGGTGCCTGGGTGGCTCAGTGGGTTAAGCCTCTGCCTTCAGCTCAGGTCATGATCTCAGGGTCCTGGGATTGAGCCCCACATTGAGCTCTCTGCTCAGCGGGGAGCCTGCTTCCCAGCTTCCCCCTCTGTCTCCACCTGCCTCTCTACCGACTTGTGATCTCTCTGTGTCAAATAAATAAAATCTTTAAAAAAAAAAAAGAAAACTTGAAAAAATTTCTCATTCAATAAATTTGTGTATTATTAATACAGTGGTGTGTAGGCACACACATGCACAGATGCTGTACACAACTAGAAAAGATAGATGTGAGAAACTGTATTTCGTCTGCTACAAAAGGCGAGTCAATGTGCCAGATGATTTAGAGACACTTTATAATAAATAAATCTGCACCCCCTGGGCTGCTCTGCTCTGAAGTTGCACAGCTGACTTGTTGGTATATATGGACCACTGTGTCCAATCCTTCCCTCGTTCCAACACTCGCCTCTCCTTACCTGCCAGTCCTCTCACTCAACATTATTCTGTAAGTTTGGCAGAACTTTTTGGTCAACATCAAGAAGCTTACTTAAATCTTAATGATTTCACATGAAATCAAACGCTCTTGAATTTCAATTTTCATTAAAGCACACATGGTTTTAAAATTGAAGGGCCAAAATATTCCATAAAATATGTTTTGAATTTAACGAACCCAAGACTGTTAGCAATAATTCGAATCCCGATGAAATCAGCATGTGTGGCAAAGATCTGTCTACTCTGGTAACCAGCAGTGCCTTGGTGCCGCAATTTTGACTCGACATTTTATAGAACTATAGCAAAAGGGAATGCGGTTGCTTACTTCAGCTCAGCTCTTTAAGGCATTTTCTGAATACAATGGAGAAAACGCTTCACGAAAGCAAACAAATGACCCCATTCACTAACATACATACAACTGAGTTGACTTTTCTCTAAGGCAATTATATATTATTAAGTTAGTACTGTGCTTTGCATTTTCTTTGTCTCCTCCTCTCAAGAAATAATTTCCTTAAGGTGGAAATTCAATGATTTCTGTCCTTATAATTGACATTTTCTGTTTGCATAAGGGCAAGGATGAAGCAGAGCAAATATGATATAAATGGATGAGGCTGAGGAGGAAATATTTGATGGGGAGTGGGGAGAAGAGTTGTAGGAGAGTGCTTTCCTTGGAAGTAGGAGGCACAACACAGATTCTTGTGTTTGAGTAGTTTTCATTGGAAACAAGCCTTATCACTGAAGCTCTGGGTCAATTAATGTTTTGGAAAACAGAGTAAACTCCATTGATTTGTAACTATAAAAATATTTGTTTTTTATTTCTGATTGATTTAACTATGTGACCTCACTTTCAATTTCAAAATTATGATCTAGGTATTAATAAGAATCGGAAGGTAAAAGGATACTATATACTTTATAGGATTTTGAGTGAGTGCTTTTATAAAGTAAAAATATATTCTTGTAAAGGTAGTAATAACCCTCTGTTGATCTCTTTTCTATATTGTTTTTTTAATATTTTGTCACATGCTTTATTTCTTGAAAGTGAACGTATAACGAATAATCTCTTTACAATGTGAATGATTGCCCTGTAATTTTTCTCCTTTGGAAGTAAGGACCAATTACATGTTAGGTTTCAGGGGATGCAGGATGGACCAACACAGCTCTGGGGCTGGGAATGAGCAGACTCTGAGGCATTTGCCAAAATGCCCCTGATGGTGGGGCATAAGGATCCACAAAGCCCTACCTGCCTTGTAGTAGGGAGGGTTTTCACCTTCTCATGCCCTGGTTCCCGTAGTAACATGGTATATTATTTGTCTTTGGCATTAATAGTAGCATTGTGACAAATCATGTTAAATTAGAGCCAGGGCCTAGGCCTCAAATGCTTTTGCTCCCTGATTTATGAAAGACAGCATGATTGAGAGAAAAGAATTTGTAAGTAGCAATTAGAGGAGCGAGGTAAAGAATTGCACTGAGATTTATTTTTTCAGTGAAGTTCAGTTAATGGAGCATGTAAATGGAAAGGACTTTCCATTCTTTGGCTGACTGGTACATTCCCTGATTTAATCAAATAAGACTGAAGTGTGCCTTTTACTTTCTACACAGTCTGACAGAGATGATTTAGAAAGGAGCTTTGAGATGAGTGTCGGCGGCTGCTGCCCGACTTATGGTCTTTATGAAGGAAATACAATTGCAAATGTCTTCTCAAGCTGATTGATAGGCAATGAGAAAGTGAAACAAGAGCTCTGTCTCCACAAAATGAGAAAAAGTTGTGTTTGTTAAATGGGGCAGAAAGGGATCTGCTATCCTCCTGGGATGTTCGTGTCTAATTTAGGGCCTGTACAGATCTGTACTGTAGCACATGAAACCACAGCCACATCACTAATGTCATATGCCTCACTCAGCCCCAGCGTTTTCACTGAACTGAATGTCCCGTATTGCTCCAGAGTCAGCCTAAAAAATTTGGCCGATTGGAATTAAATGCATTTGTAAATTATTGATGTTGGATCCAGAGAAAAGAGAATTTACTGAGTTTGGGGCTCTAGTACATAATCGTAATTAATAGAAGGATTTAGATTCAGACCCTTATTTTCATCCTCAGATTATTCCCTTTTGTTCATATAAAATCTGTCCACTAAAAATTGAAGGCAGTACTCTAAGACCGTGATCCTGCATTATTACTGCAACATATTCCTCCTTCTTCCTTCTTTCCATTCTTTGGAACGTAACTGCATCTTTGCATACCTAATAAGGACATTGCCAGCCATTTGCTATGGAGGTGGACATAAACTAACTAGGATGTAGTGTGTCTGGACAACAGTAGATAATCTCAATACTAGAGGATTAAGTGTGTGTAAGGTGTTGGGAAAGAGAAATAGTAACTCTGACAGACGGTAACACCTGTCTGGGGGTGAGTCAGGGAAGACTTCATGTCAGAGCCCAAGGAGAAAAGAAAATTCCAGCCAGGAGAGCATTTATATGAAGGCACAAAAGAGTAAAGTATGTTGGATTACTTAGCTCTGGTCAAAACTTCAAGGAAAGCCTAAGAACAAGGGGTAAGGACATTAACCTTTCCATACTACTGAGCTGGCTTACCACGTTGACTTGAAATTCTAAGAGCAGATAGAGCTTTGGGACAAGTCAGGAGCAAAGGTTAAACTTTAAATTTCTCCTTGATGAGGGGTGCCTAGGTAGCTCAGTCAGTTAAGCATCAGCCTTGGCTCAGGTCATGATCATAGGACCTTGGGATGAAGCCCTCAAATCGACATTGGGCTTCTGGCTTAGTGGGGAACCTGCTTCTCCCTCTGCCCCTCCCCCTGCTTGGGTGCTCTCTCTCTCTCTCTCTTTCTCTCTCTCTCTCTCTCTCTCTCTCTCTCTCTCTCTCAAACAAACAAATAAATCTTTAAAAAAATTTCCTTCTCAATGAAACTCTCAGGTGCCTAAGTGACTGCAATATGCAGCTATGGAAGAGACACATTAATAAAGGAGATCCAGTATTTGGTGCAGATAGCAAAGGCTCCTCAATTTTGGAGAGAATATTAAGAGGCAAAAGAGATGATTACCGAAGGTTTTTGTGAGGATTCTATCTTAGATTGCTGGTCGTGTCTATGCATATATTGGATGAGTTATATTTGAAGTACTGAGGAGCTGAGATAGTTACATTGTAGCTGGAAATACAAAGTTTGATTACAATAAAGAAGCTGAGATTGAAGTACAGATTTGAGAGTGCCCACGATACAGTTGGTAGTTAAAATCACCAAGTAGCGGATTAAAACACCCAGAATTGCTGTACTTTGAAATTCTAGGCAGCCACAAAGTTTAATTCATGGTCTAGGAGGAACCGATTAGCACTTGTGCATGATCAACCCAGCAATAATTTCTCTACTAACAGTACCCCCTTCCTAACAGTACCCAGATTTGGGGGGGGGGGCATCCACACGTCTTTCCATTATGTTGCTGATGTGTTTCCTAAGAAGCTGACTTAAACCCAGCTCTAGGGTTGGGCCCTGGTGTACATAGCCATTCAGAGTAATACTATACGGTTTTGCCATAATGATGGGGGTCAAATAACCCAAATCTAAGACAATCAGAACATAGCATTTCCAGGGTAAGAGAGACTCATTGAGGAAGGGGCAGAGACCCAATTAAATTTAATTGGACATGACAGGAAATTTGTTGGAGATTTTTTGGGGGAAAAGCTCCTGAAAGATCATCTTGTTCTGGGAGATGTGGCCAGTTAATGTTACAGCATAGGATGAAACTTACACCAGAGAAGCAGAATAGTAGGAAAGAAACCAGGTTCTTGATTAAGTGCCTAATGAAATTGACTCTGAAACCTGCCTTAACTGAAAAATTTCAGTTATATTCATTTACAGACTGTTACTGTTTAAACCCAATTTGGGTTGAGTTTTCCTTTATTTGCAATGGAAGTCATCCCCACTGATAAACAATCGCATTATCATGATCAAGAACAAAGTGACAAATGCCCCAGATTGCTGAAGTAGGCTTGGGTTTAACAATTATAGTTCCTTCCCTACCTTTGCTAGAGCAGTTCTGGCCGACTGGACGGGTAGTAGATTTCAGTGGGTAGAAGACAGGAGATGAAAAAAATAGCAAGTTCATTAAGGGCAAGCCTTTTGGTCTTTAAAAAACATGTTATTGGGGCGCCTGGGTGGCTCAGTGGGTTAAAGCCTCTGCCTTTGGCTCGGGTCATAATCTCAGAGTCCTGGGATCGAGCCCTGCCTTGGGCTCTCTGCTCAGCGGGGAGCCTGCTTCCCCCTCTCTCTCTGCCTGCCTCTCTGCCTACTTGTGATCTCTCTCCCTCTGTCAAATAAATAAATAAAATCTTTAAAAATAAATAAATAAATAAAAATAAAAATAAAAAAACATGTTATTGTATCTCCAGCACTTAGAAGAGTTCCTGACACACAGTGTACACTCAACACATTCTGGAGAGTGAGCAAATGTGCGAACATTCATTGCATATTTCTCATTTACAAAGCAGGAGGAGAAGAGAACAGAGCTTGGTAATATGTTGAAAGAGGGTGGGTTAAGTAACAAAATAATTTAAAATTGGGAAATTTTTAGCTTGGCAACTTTTTAACTGAGTAATCTGAAGAAATTCAGGAAAATGTAAAAGATGATAGAAAAGGCTGGAAAATGTGAAGGATCGGCCTAGAAAACTTGAGAAGGTAGAAGATGGAAAAAGAAAATCTTGCAAGATTTCAGGCTGAAAAGAAAAATAGACTACTTACAAAGGAAGAAAAATGATACTGGAACTCCGGGAGCCAGAAGATGTTGGACTCACTGCCATAGACCACCAGGGGGAATGGGCAGCAAGCCGAGAATGTTGATGTAACTCATCTGCTAAGGGAAGGGAAAGATTTGTGGATTTGCAAAGATTTTTGGGGAGAATATCAAGCACCCACCCCAAATGGGAAAGATACTTGAAAATCTTATAGCAGAAGAAACCCAAGTATAAGTGGAGATAAAAAGAAGAAAAAATGGCAAGCAATAAACTTTAAAATGTACATAAGTAGGTATAAAAATACACAAATGTATATTAAACACATGTAAATGGATGGTGTTAATGGAAGAAAGAATGCATCATTTAGTGCTACATTCACACTATTAGAAGGGTTGTAGAAGAAGGGAAGATTGCAGTTACTAAATGTTTGCTTTAGAAACGTCGAATTTAGGTGTAGGTGGAGTGGGCTGGAGTAAAGAGCTCATTCTTCAGAACTCAGCGTCGAGAGCGAGAGTGGACAAAGTCAAGTATTTTAGTGGGCCTTACTGCGTGGTGGTGGTGGGGGGGAAGAGGTAGAACATGTATCAGAGACATAGTCCATCTAAGTTGGGAGAAAGCATTATTTTGGTTTCGTATAAAAAATAAATGTTTGCTTAGGAGTCTTGGCATGGTAGAATGGAAAAATACAGAATTGCAAGTTAAATGCAGGGGAAAGGGGGAATAACTGGCAAAACAACCAAAGCAAGAGAAAAGAATGAGGAAATCGTAAAATAAAAGTAAGTAAACCGAGTAAGATGCAAAGAATAAAATAAAGCATGTAAATTGTTGCATATGACTTAGTCAAATTCTCTTATTGAAAGGTAGAAACTGAAAGGTTGGGTTTAAAATAAAAGAAAGCAGATAACATTCTTAAAAGTGATAAAATTTGAAAACAGGAGGATGGACAAGAGAGACCAAAGGCAAACAAAAAGAGGAGAGTGGCAATATTATCACATGAGACAGAATGTAAGATTAAAGTTTAAAATCATGTGTGATCACAGAAGGCATTAGATCTGCCAACTTTCTTGGGGAGATTTCCACATGTTAAGTGTGAAATGGTACCTTTAGAGACTATAATATGAAAATCATTTATATAAAAACAATCCCCCAATGCAAGGTACGTGTGTGGGGGGGGGTGGGTTGTAATTCTATGATCATGGGGAAAGGCATGGAAGAATGCATGTTAGTGTTTAATAATGGCTACCTAGAAAGGGTTGGGCAGGTTGTACAGGATCAAGTCAAGGTGACAGTTTATTGGACACTATAATCTTACATTCTACCTCGTCTGATAATATTACCACTCTCTTGTTTGCCTTTGGTTTCTCTTGTCCATCCTTCTGTTCCCAAACTTTATCACTGTAAGTGTAGTTTCATGAAACTGAATTTGTCTGCTTTCTTTTATTTTAAACCCAACCTCAAGTTGGAGGAAGACAAAGAAGGGTTTGATAACATCTGACTTTGAGCAAAAGCATTGGTAAAAACACCACCACCAAATCCCTTCTAAGAACTGAGAAGTACAGGGTTTGGATGAGGAACAGGACCTTGGAGGTCAGGACCAACAAACGTAGAGAGGTTCTATAATGAAAAGGTTCTAGAACTAACTCATAACTATTTGCTTAGGGATACTCCTTAGGAGAATCAATTTTCTTTTTATTTGCTTGTACATAAGTATACAAAGAAACCTACATAATTTACATTAAAAAATAAAAGCATAAAAATAGATACTTAAGTCTAATAAAATGTGATTGCAGTGTCTGTTGGGGCAAAGCACCCTAGGAAAATACCCACTAACGTTTTTCTACATTATTGTCTTAGATGTGTACATTTTAAGGAGTGTTACTAAGTCATTTTTCCAGAATCTTGGTATCACAGGGCTAATGTCTGCCACAAGGGTTAGGATAAGAACGGAGTATATCCTGAGTACTTTGGATCTGTCCTTCATCCTTTCACTGACATTTCCCACAGACAGATGAGTTTCAAAGAGACATAATACATAAAAATACATAAAGGTTTTATTGTTATTTCCCTGACCCCAGGTAATAGCTTTAGATACCTACAAAGGTCTGGAGTCACCTTTATTTGGATGATTTTAAATAAAAGACCATTTAGTGTAAAAAATCATGATAATTTGGAATTTTTCTATATGTTTCAAAGTCGAAGAAGTATTGACTATGAATTATATAAATATCAAAAAACAAGCAAGTTCTCCAGAGCATAAAGAATTATCTTGCATGAAAAAGCAAAGTAACTTTCTGAAATGTTTAGATAAATTTGTCCGAGGTGAGGCTAATTTTTCTTTCTCTAGCTATAGGACATTAGCCAGAATGCTCTCTGCTTAAAAGAAAACCCACATGATGAATTCATGTACACAAGAAGGATAAATTCATTTACAGAGGGCTGGATTGATTGATTATAAGGTTACAACTTCAGTGTGTAAATTTAACTTCTGATAACTTTTTTTTTTTTATTTAAGTGAGCATGTTTCCTATAGCAAATGTCTTAGCATATTTGTGGTCATCGAAAGCTTTACTGTAAAGAGTTACATTCCTTTGTGATTAAACCAAAAGGTTAGTTAAGCAGTTGAATATTAAAGAGAGTCACTTTAATCATGCTAATAGGAAACAGAACTTGCATAGACTTAAGTTTAAATAAGGCAATTGCCTTTTCAGGCTATTCTCTGTATCACTGGCTTCCCTTGCTCTCTGTTTCCCAGACAGGTTCTACCAGGGAAAGGCAGAGACAGGGTATTGAACTTGGGGAGGAGAATGGGTTGGGGTATTTATGTCCCTTGCTCCCTCCCTGTCCTCTTGTTACAGGTTGGCTGCTAATGTCTTTGAATGTCAAGGCTGTCCAGCTACCCCTTTATGCACAGTTCTCTCTGGGTTCCAGTAACTGCCTTTTCCCCCTGCCTCTTTGGGCCTGGGTGTTCTCCTGGCCTCCACTAGTGCCCCAGCCTGCTGTACTCCGCTCTGAGCGGTACAGAGGACCCCTTACTGAACATTTCTCAATGCCTGGTATGATTGTGCCCAGGGTTTGCTCTGAGGCCTTGTGCTGGTACTGTGTACTCTGCCCCTCTTCTGCCTCTAATTCAGAAGTGCCCTTCCTTCCTTCCTTCCTTCCTTCCTTCCTTCCTTCCTTCCTTCCTTCCTTCTGATTTTATTTATTTATTTGACAGAGAGAGACAGGGAGAGAGAGAACAGAAGCAAGAGGAGTAGGAGAGGGAGAAGCAGGCTTCCTTGCAAGCAGGGAGCCCAATATGGGACTCGATCCCAGGATCCTGGGATCATGACCTGAGTGGAAAGGCAGCCACGTAATGACTGAGCCATCCAGGCAGCCCAGAAGTGCAGTTTCAACACAGGGCATTTTTACTTAGGGCAACAAGATCTCAAAACAATTTTAATCAAATACAAGCTCACCTTATATTGGCACAATTAAGACCAGGCTCCCCCAAAATTGTTTATTTATCCGGATTTTCATACTTACATCCTGTTTAGTAAATTGATAATCGGGGCCATCCAGTTATGATGTGGCTATTCCGATCTGTGTATTTCATTACTGTATATGTTTACAGATTTATGCCTATACCTCTTTAGACTGTGGAATTAACGTGTTGACATTTTCTGGCAATGCTCTGTCCTTAGGAGAATCCTGAGTGGGCCTTAGTGACCATATGCCTCCTTTTGTGCTCATTTGTGAGAGCGGCTGGTTCAGGAGGGCCCCTCAGGGACATAAGAGGATGTGTGTGCGTCTGAATCCCTCTAGAAGAGGATGTCCAGGCCTGTGTGCTGTGGGTGGAGAGTGACTGTCCATCCATTCATTCATCCAGTTTAGATTTCATGTGGAAGTTGGAATCCCTAGAGAGTAAACTGGAGACTTTCTCCTTCTCCAGACCTTTTAATCTAGCTGAAGACAGTGAGGGGTTTCTCAAACTGAGAAAATTCTAAAGAGGTTGTTGGAAGGTGACCCACTACTGAAGGTGAGCACCCTGACAGCCCCACATGTAAATTGATGCAGAGGTTTTGTAAGTCTTGCTCCTCAAGCTTGGCTTGTGTTTAGGAAACACCGCCCAGGTAATACACTGACTCAACCTCGATTGAGACGCAGCCTCTTGCTGACCCGCAACAGGTGTTGGAGGGTCTCTGGCTAGGACTTTTGGCCACCCGATTAATGCTCCACTGCTCAGAGTCAGCATCTTTTTCCAGGGGCCCTGACCAGAAATCCAAGTGGTGAGGAAGAGGGCAGAGGTATCCCAGGTCCAGGCCTAGCTCCATTCAGTTGATGGCAAAGGTGATGATACAATGAAAAGGAGAAATTTGGAGCCCTAAGGCAAATTTTCTCTGGATAAAAGGAAGAAATGAGGGCCTCTATGAAAGACAATTTGGTGGTTTCCTATAAAACTGAACAGACTCTTACCATATATCCAGCAGTTGTACTTCTTAGAATTTACCCAAATGAGTTGAAAGTGGATGTCCACACAAAAACTTGCACGCAGATGTTCCCAGCAGCCTTATTGGTAATTTCCAAAACTTCCAAAATTTCACAAACCCTCAGTTCGTGAATGGATAAATAAAGTATAGTATATCTGGACAGTGGAGTATTACTCAGCTCTTAAGAAATGAACTGTCAAGGTTTAATGATTATTGCTGAAAGAAGCCAATTTGGAAACTTCCATAGAGCATGATTCTAACTATATACCATTGTTAAAAAGGCAAAACGATGCAGACAGTGACACGATTAGTGGTTGCCAAGGTTCGGGGTTGGGGGCAAGGAGGAATGAATAGAGCGAACACAGAAAATTCTTAGGGCAGTGAAACTATTCTGTGTGAAGTTATAAATGGTGGCTACATGGCATTATACTTCTGTCAAAACCCATAGAGTGTACAATACCTAGACCGAACCATGATGAACTCATGTTCTCCAAGTGATAATGACATGAGTAAAAGAAGAGATAGAATGACTATTCACACCAAAGGCCAACTGAAATATTCTGTGCTATGATTGCATGTTGTTGGAACCCTGAAGCTTTGGGGCAGTGTTTTCTACAGCCCTTTATCTTCCAGTAGCTGCCAGTTGGCAGAGAGGGAAAACAGCAGGGGGGCACATTTCTGTATGTCACTATCCCTAAAGGTTTGGATGTTTTCCTCCAGAGAAACTGATGATCCTTTGGCAGACAGTAGATAATTAATCCATTAGTCCATCCTTGCAGAGGAGAAAGTTTTCTGATTTCACAGATGGGGGAAATGTGATCACCAGTGGAGGAGAGACTGGCCAAGGCGTGGGTGTGGGGAGAAAGCGTCAGAGACCTTGTTTCACAGTCAAGTTGAGCAGCTTGGGCTACTGGACACTCATGATACTGCGGGGTGCTGCTGCACGTGTCAAAAGTTGGTTTGTCTTGACCCAGTCACTTCAGAAGTCAGTGGATATGCAGGGCCCCTTAAATTCGGGGCAGAAGTATCCTGACGTCTCTCATGCTGTGTGTTCCTTCGTCATGCTCTTGGAAATTCAGCACAGGCATTTATCCCATTAGTGGTAGGAGAAAGAGTACTGATTACCTTCCAACACATATGATGTATGTCAGCGGGTTAGAGTTGTGGTGGTAACGCATTCTTCTCTGCTTAGGCTGGACGTGTACTTACGCATACTGGAAATCTGAAAGTGGCAGCACTCAAAGCAGCTGGGCCCCTTTCCCTAGCTACTGCTCAGATACGGATTTCTAATTTAAACAAATATCCTAATCCAAGCCATGGAATTCTTTAGAAGGAGATTATGACAGAGTCTACTTCCAGTTTCATTTCTTTGTGGTAGTTTGCCTTGATTTTACAAATTTAAGTTGATGTTAAAAAAAAAAAGACGTGGAGCACCTGGGTGGCTCAGTTGGCTGTGACTGACTCTTGATTTCACTTCAAGTTATAATCTCAGTGGGGTGAGATCGAGACTTGCCTTGGGCTCCACACTTACCAGGGAGTCTGCTTGAAATTCTCTCTCTCTCTCTCTCTCCTTCTGCCCCTACTCCTGTTCCTGCTCTTTCTCTTAATAATAAATAAAATCTTTACAAATAAATAAAAATAAAGGAAAGACACATCTTTATAACACATACACACACAGGCATAATACCAACAAACCTGGCTAGGTTGTTGAGTTTCAGAATCTTTTGTTCCAATATTATATGTGGCAGCTGTTAGGATAGTATAAGAGATGTAGAGAAATGTCAGCATCCTACTGGGAGGGGAGCACTGGGGTAATTTTTCATGTAGGGTCTGTTTCCTTACTGTAGAATGACTCCATGAAAGAGTTGATTGGTTCTCATCTTATGTCCTTTGTCTCCTGTGTTAGGTCTAGGCCAACTACATTTGGAGAAATGGCTGAGCTAAGCCCTCTGCTGAATTGTTTGATTCTCATGATGTTACTATGGTCTGAACTTTTGTCTTTTCCCCCCCCTCCCTGCCAAATTCATATTTTGAAACCTACTCCGCAAAATGATAGCATTTAGAGGTTGAGCCTTTGGGAGGTGATTAGGTCATGAGGGTGGAGACTTCTAATGGGATTAGTACTCTTATAAGAGACCCCAGGGAGCTTCATCATCCTGCTCTCCTGGGAGGACACAGTGAGAAGACAGCTATTTATGAGCCAGGATGCACTGAATCTGCCAACACCTTGACCTTAGATTTCCTAGCCTCTAGAACTGTGAGAAGTATATTAGTGTTTGTTTATAAGCCCCCCAGTCTATGGTATTCTTTCAGAGCAGACAAGTCCTAAAGAGTAAATTGTTTTTATGGCAACAGTAGCAAGAGGCAGGGTCATGGAAAAGCCATTTGGGTAGGGATCGTGAATGAGTTTGGAGTTTGGAGGCCCACAACTTGAATCCCAACTTTGACTCTTAGTTGTTGCAAGGCCTTGGGAAAGGTGAAATTTTCTCATCTATAAGATGGTTTCATGAAAAAAAATACGTGCAGGTAACACTTTCAGTATGGTTGCTGGCCTAGAATGAACATTCAGTGTATTGCATAACGATAATAACACTGAAAATAGATCAACTTTGTATTTGAATCAAAATCCAGCAACAGAATTAGAATATCTGAATAATCTGTGATTAGGACCTAGACATGGGTTTTTTGCAGAACTCCATAAAGGATAATATAGGGACTGGATGGAAAATCACCCTTCTGGGGTTGGGACATTCTCTGACCTCGCTCACCTTGGCCTCTGTATATCCAACTCTAGTAACCGTGGACCTTACTCTGTACAAGTAAACTCCTAGTCCTGACTCAGCTTTTTTCTATTACTATATGATCCACACCTCACTGATGGAACCATTTCTCTGCCGCACCCCAGACCCCACTTTTCAGTGAGCACAGAGAGGGCTCCTAGAAAGATGATATTTGAAAGAGAACCATAATTAGACTGAGCTAGGACCGGTCTTTTGTATAGTAGATGCAACCAGTGAAAAGATGCTAAATTTAGGAGTGGTAAGAACCATATTTTGTGTGAGGAAGTTGCATAGACAAAAATGAAAACACATTTTTCTGATTCATCTATACTATTACAGAAATAATTTTACTCTAACTCCCTACATTCCTTGTGTCAGTTAAGCAAGAAGGTAAAAAAATTCTCAGCCTGGAATTTGTGTTAACTCTGTTAGTTGTTGAGGGAATTGTAGACATTCAAATATCCTGTTCACCTGTGGGTTTAAGGAACAATGGACATTTTTGTTCAACTGTGGGCAGTACCGGGGTCATAGAGGGAGCAGGATTGGGAATGATCACACATGAGGAAAGCATCTGTTCATAGAGCATTCAAGAAGGGGACCAAACCAAGCCTTTAGTTGGTGAACATAGTGAGGACAGTCTCTGAGACTGGGAAGTATAGCCACACAATTGGAGTCCGAAGTGAAATTTCTAGAGCACAACTTGAGATCAGAAGTCCATTCATATGAACCTGGATATCTTTGTCTGATGTAGTGTTAGGAGCACAGGTAAAAGTGCCCCCAAATTAGCTAGATATCAAAGAATAGTGAACAGATTTTAAATCAGAAGAAATCAGCTTGAGGTTGTCCCTTTTTCAAACTAGGGAATAACTTAATGTTATAAGCCCCGCAGGACCAGGCTCTCAAGTACTTCCAGCTTTTGGGAATCTGTAGTCAAGATCAGTGGGTTTAACTGTGAGGAAGGTAGGGGGAAAAAAAAAGAAGAAAAGAAGAAGCCAAAGGCAATGTGGAGAGGGCGAATACCATAGAGCATTCCCAAATTTGAATTTTCCTAGATGCAATTTGCAAAGTATTATTGCAAGTGAGCATCACTACCACCTACCATTTATTAAGTACTTAGTATGTGCTAAGCACTGTACTAAGTGTTTTACATGTGTCATCTATTAATTCTTCCCCGCAACCCTATGGATAGATTTATTTAATCACTGAGAAAACTAAGTTTCAGAGAAGTAATATGCTACTTTGACAGAGCTGTCAGTGGAAGAACTCTAGTTCAAACTCAGATATGTTAACTATATCCTCTGATTTTAGCCGTGTTCATCTGTGCTAGAAGCACAATAGTCCTTTCTGAAGTAGTTCACTTTATTCCTTTCCACTTGTAACTCCAGCTTTCCCAGAAGGAAAATGAGGGCATGTGAAAAAAACATAAGAATATACACATCCTATTTTCTTCTTTTTCTCTCCCTCTCTTTTGATCATCTCTATATCTATTATCTATGTAATGTATATTTATATAATGCTAAGGAGCATCAACTGATAAGTTATACAAATGCTGAGCTCCTATTCTGTCTTCAACATTTAGGAAGATAGTGTGAGAAATTCAAGCATGGAGGAAACACTACACTCTTCCTGTGCTCAAGGAAGTCCAATTGGGGCAATAAGATAAATGCTGTAATAATATAATGAAGGTCATATGTGTACCATGCTATGCAAACAAATGCTGTAGGAATCCAAAAGAGGGAAAGGCCTCTTTGGTAATTGGGGATGACTTTATGGACATGAGGGCAGTTTGGTTAGGACTTCATAGTATTCTGTAAAACTCACTGACTCAAGTTTGGGGCTTTATGTTTGCATCAGGAGTATTGAGCCCCATGCCTAAGACATAGTAGGAGTCAATGTTTTAAATTAAAAGAATGAGGCAATGAATGGTATTTGTTGACCATTTAGTTCCTCTACTATTTGCAACAGATTCATGGCTGCACACAAATTATTTCCTTTGTACAACTGCTGTGCATTATTTAAAGGCTAATTACATTTACCATCAAGCCTTTGAATCTAATCATCTTCTAATATTTGTGGTTATGTTAGGGGCTTATAAGGGGAAAAAAAAAACCCTGGAAATGAAAAAAAAATCACTTTGACCTAGAAAAGAAACTCAAGGTGTTTTCAATTAGACTCATTAAATTGTGCATCTCTCTCTTTTTCCACAAGTAGAAGTTTGCAAAATCTTGTAGACATGCAGTTCTTGTCCCGTTGAAAGGTACTCAAAAATATTTATTTTGTCTTTAGGCAACCAATAGTAATGTGTTCTTGTCTACCAGTTACAAATAGCTTAAATCTTCTTGTTTTTCCTCTCTAAGGAAGTTGCATTAGCTATCTGTTTCTGTATAACAAATTACCCTAAAATCTACCAGCTTAAAACAGCAAGCACAGATTATCTTGGTTTCGGCAGATCAGGAGTTTGACAGCAGCTCAGCTAGGTAGTTCTGGGTCCACAATTCTCACGACATCGCAGTCTGGGTGCCGGCCTGGGCCACAGTCATCCAGAAGCTTGTCTAGAGCTGAGAATTTACTTCCAACCTGTATCACGTGTGAACAGGAAGCCTCAGTTTATCACTAGCTGTTGGGAATAGACCTCAGTTCCTTGCCCCATCAGCCTCTGCGTGGGGCAGCCCACAATGCCAGCTGGCTTCCTTCAGAATGAGTAATCCAAGGAAAAGAGAGAGAACAAGAGAACAGTCTGCCTTCTTATGACCTAGTGTCTGAGATCTCATACCTTCCTTTTTACTGTATTCTATTTATTAGAAATGAACATTAAGTCCTGCTCCTTTCAAGAGGAAGGGGATCAAAGATAGGGTGGAGAAACAAAGAACTCATGGAGATTTGTTTGAAACCAACCTTGTTCACTTATTATGTTTGTCTCTATACGTAGTCTTCCTGCCTTAGAATAAGAGAATCTTTTTCTTTTGAAAGGAATTATGGACATTTTGATATATTTGAAAAGTATTTAAGAAACAGACCTTTGTGAAACTTCTTGTTCTGTTGACTATATGAGTGTTTATCATGCTAAGTATAGTTTTGTTCCATCTGAACAAAGCTTTTTTACTTTTTTGGCTCTGAGAACCTTTAAATGATCAGATTTCCTCCACCCCGCCCCCCTTTTTCTTTAAGATTTTATTTATTTATTTGACAGAGATCTCAAGTAGACAGGCAGGCCGAGAGAAGGGGAAGCAGGCTCCCCACTGAGCAGAGAGCCCGATGCGGGGCTTGATCCCAGGACCCTGAGATCATGACCCAAAGGCAGAGGCTTAACCCACTGAGCCACTCAGGTGCCCAGATTTCTTCCTCTTGCTATCTGTGAGGTTTGAAATAAAATTTTGGCCCAATTTTAGTGAAATTAAAAATCTTTCATATATATTTTGAGATATATACATGAGATATATGAATATTTTATATGAATTGAGATATATGAATAATTTCATAATTCATAATTTCATTTCTTAGCAGAACAGGCCCTTATCCCAATTTTTTAACGCTCTCGTTTTTGTAAATTTTTCAAATTTTTAAAAAATGCATTTTGAAAATATCCTCTCGTTTTTGGAACAAAAGAGGCTATAAATAAGTGGAGGGTTTATATGTGTGTGTGTGTGTGTGTGTGTGTGTGTGTGTGTGTGTGTGTGTGAGGGGGGTATATACTTTATCATTCTAAAATAATGACTGTCATTTATATTGAATGTTATGTATAAATAATTTATGGATGTTATTTAATTTAGTGTTCACAAAGGTCCTTTGATATAAAGAACATCATCCCTATTTATAGATGATGCAGTAAGGCTAAAAATTGCTCATAACTCACGGGACCAGAATGCAAATCCATGTCTGTCTAACTGCAAAGCCTCTCTCACAACTCAGAGCATAAGTAAATGGCTGAGGTGCCTGCACCTTCAGCCTCAGACTCTCCCAATGCAGCTCTCTGGACCATCACGACTGAGGAGTCCCGCTTGCTCAGGAGAAGACATTATGTTGCTATCTCTGGATCACATACTTGAAGAGAAACATTGTGGTACAAGGGGTTTACTTCCCAACTATTTTCTGTCCTATACATTCCTCTCCTCCACCCATCACAAACAATATAAAACAAAACATAAGAAAGCACTAGTGGAATATGAACTAAGATTTATACATCTTTGTGGACTTAGCATACTTGAAAGTATCTCTGAGGGCTCAATTTGACTCCATAAAATTTCCTTCACATTTATATGTTTGGACTTCAGAACTGAGATAAATACTCACTTGATATCAGCCCAACTGCCAAAATTAAACTATAGACCCTTCCTGTTTTGAAAACAAATCTGCACGAATTACTGAACCATGCAGAATTTCTACCTGCATTAATAAACCGATGACCTAAAATCAGAGAGAAGGGAGGCATGGTGTATACTTCATTTGATCTGTTGGCTGATGAAGGCAGAGAATCAACTTTATGAGATTCAAATTCACATTTTACTTTCAATCATCTTTAAGTCTAAAGAAATATTCTTTTCACTGTCAAATTTTCCACATGAGTGGATTTTGGAGTAGTCAATTCCATCCCTTCTGTGACAGGTTGGCAGGGATGGAAGCCCTTGATTTGATAGGCACAAGCCCTATGAGCTGCATGTGGTCTGCAATGTTCATCTGTTGAATTGGCCAAGGGGGAACTCAATTTATTCAGCATCAGGATATGAGTATTGGCTGATTGTAGCTCTTGCTTCATTTGCTTCATATAAATGGCATTCTGCTTTAGACCCAGGAAATAAGTCCAGATTTGAAGTTATACTACAAATAGTTTATATTTTTATAGCAGTCTTTTTCTGAATGTCTGTAGGGACTGGATTCCTTTAGAATGTAGATTTGGCAGAATGCTAAAGGATCCTAGAAGTTGAATAGAGCAGTAGAAAATGAGTCTCATGGGTTGAAATAGTATAATTTTTAGACTTTCTCTAATTAAAAAAAAAATAAAGCAATCACTCTATCTTCAGATCTCTGAAAATGTAAAATAAGTTTTCTTCTCAGGATATGGTTGTTAACTAATGATTTTTAGGGAAGATTTAGAAAAGGCAGCCCCTCTTTCCGGGAAACGGGGCACGGCCAGAAAGGGGGCCACCCCCTTGCACGTCACTCAATGTACGTTCGTGGGGAACCTGGTGCTAAACCATTCGTAGACGACCTGCTTCAGGGTCAGGGTTCCGTACATAGCAGAGCAGCTTGCTCGCTGCAATCTATTGAAAGTCAGTCCTCGACACAAGAGTTTGTAAAAGCAAAAAAAAGAAAGAAAGAAAAAGAAAAAAAGGCATTGGCTGGGGTGCTGATTTTTCTATATATTTTCTGTCTCTATTTCTTTAAATTTTTAATTTCTGAAGAAATGGAGCAAAAAAAAAATTTGATCTGATACAGCCAAATTTTTCCTGTTACTTAAACTAACTTGAAAAAACCAACACTCACAACTATATATTAGAGACGGTAGAGTTTCTGGGGTACAACAAATATAGAACATCAAAGATTTTGAACATTCATTCATTTATTCATTTAGCAATTTTTTTGACTACCTACACTACCACCAGGCAGTGTTCAAGGTACTTGGGGATTCAGCAGTGGGAGGAAAAAGTGAAGAGAGCAAAGACAAAAATCTGTTCTCTTGGAGCTCGTGTACTAATTAGGGAATAAGACAACATGACATCAACAAAACTTATAGTTTGTTAGATAGAGGTAAATGCCAAAGAGAAAAAACAGGGAGGGGTTGGAGGAAGTGTTAGGGGCAGGAGAGATTGAAAGTTGACAGCCCGTGAGCAGGCAAGTCTTCATTGAAAAGATGGCATTTGAGTAGAGATATGCTAGGAGGGAAGGAGTAAAACATGTTCAGATGCATGGAAAGGGTTGGTTTCCAGGCAAAGAAACAGCAGTGCAAAGATCCTGGGGTGATAGCCTTTCTGACTGATTATGGAACAGAATACAAGGCCAGTGTGCCTAGAGTAAAGTAAGGGAGGGAGGATTATAGGAGAAGAGTTAGAATAATAATTGTT